>CM042162.1:11933274-11965774 GCA_023376005.1 Doryteuthis pealeii
GGGGTTTTAAGGGGTCAAATAAGAACAAAACGACGGGTACCAAATGTAGGAAAATATATTAACAAAAGAGTAGACAATTACAGTACAGAGAAGTGGGAAATACGTCCGACAAATAGAGTTATGAGCTGACTCGCATTGGCTTACTCTCAAGCCATAATTGTCCCTGTTACTTATAGTAACCGTCGGCGCATTCCATTAGTCTATAGGGTATATCACCTATAACAGTTATCATAAAAGTAAGAAACACTTAAGTTATCATTTTATTAAAAGTAATGAATATAATAATAATTTGTATAACTCAAAAAAGTTTAATCAACTATACAGAAGATACATTAAGAAATACTAGTATAAAATTAAAAAACACCCTCCGGGCGATGTAAAAATAGATTTTTAAAAGATATTGCCTGAGAGGGTGGGAGTAAAAAATTCAATGTCGGCGAGTTTGTACCCTAAGTAAGTAAAATCATCAAATTCATTAAAGGATTAAAAAATAAAACAATTTCAAATGTAAACTTTAAATATGTATTAAAATAAAACAAACTATATATAGATATATAATACCAGTCGTGTATTTATTAAAACTTGTTTTAAAAAAACAATGAGGACTGTCTAATGTTGCATGTTCAAATTTTGAGTGTATTTATTCTATGTTAGGATGATTTTGGGTAATGTGACGTAAACAGTGACGTAATTTTTGTTACAGACAAAAACCGGAAGCTAATCTCCATTATTAATAGATAGATAATACAAGAGGAGGAAATTGTCTGAGAAATTCCTTTTTTGCTAGTGCGTGTATTTACCTACCCCTCTGCACAAGTAGGATGTGACACAAGGTCAATTTATTTAGCGAAGTTTAATAGGTTTAAATTTAGAGTTTTCTTTCCCCAAGACTGATTGCCCTACCAGAGTTAAAGAGCCCAGATCAACAAGTTTTCGCGTTATCTATTAATAATGGAGATTCGCTTCCGGTTTTTGTCTGTAACAAAAAAACGTCGCTGCTTACGACACATTATCCAAAATCGTCATAACATAGAATAAATACACTCAAAATTTGAACATGCAACATTAGACAGTCCTCATTGTTTTTAAAACAAGTTTTAATAAATACATGACTGGTATTATCTATCTATATATAGTTTGTTTTATTTTAATACATATTTAAAGTTTACATTTGAAATTGTTTTATTTTTTAATCCTTTAATGAATTTGATGATTTTACTTACTTAGGGTACAAACTCGCTGACATTGAATTTTTTACTCCCACCCCTCAGGCAATATGTTTCAAAAATCTATTTTTTCATCGCCCGGGGGTGTTTTATTTTGTACTAGTACAATTCATAATGAATTAGAAAATTGGGAGAGAAATTTGCTTTCTAGCAAAAGAGATTCATCTGAATGACTCTGGAGTTTTAATAACAATTTAAAAAGTAAACAACAAAAATGGTAGATGGGTTCTGTGATTGACTTAATCAATGGAAAACCTTTTTTTTTAAACCTAGAGATTAAAAAAAATATTCCTTGCAAATACTGATGTTTATATTCTTTTTCTTAGGACTGTATTTGATGGAGACATTGTGTCATTTTACAATTATGATATATATATATATATATATATATATTATATAATATATATATAATTCACAATATAAATAGACACACACTCAAATATAAAAAGATACATAAGCGGCCACGAATGAGGCGGCAAAGTTAAAATACAAAAGCAAATACCCACATGTCCAGAAAAAAAAAAATTTAATTTTAAAAATTTAAAAAAAAACGGAAAAATTTTAAATCATCATAAGTACACAAACACGAAACACGAGACGCAATGACGACAAATAGGGACGCCGGTGAATGATGAAAGGAAAAGGAAGAATGGAAAACAGGTCACGTAGACATGAGTAACGGGGAAAAAACTGTCCAAGTAATTTCAAAAGTGAACGTTTCTGATGACAAACAATCACCTAAAGGTGATGTTCAGAAACCATTGGTAAAAACGGACTTTTAAATGTATTGTAAACTATAAATAAATAAATATATATATATATATATATATATATATATATATATATATATATATATCGTTATTCATGCTTAGGATATCTTGCAGCAGTTATTTTTCTAGCAATCGTTTTACTTAGTTCTTGGATTGTAGATTCTTAAAAAAGATAAAACCATAGTATGGGTTCACTACAAAATGGCCGGGTTAGCTCAGTCGGTAGGGCGTTCGGCTAGACACCACAAGGTTCCTAGTTCGATACCGACCCTCGCCAACTCAGCGTCATGAGTAGCACAGGGATCTGTGCGGTAAAGTAAGGAGCAGATGGTAGGTGTGGCGCTCCACCTCAGACGCTAAAATAATCTCCTTGGTCTAGCGCTAGTGAAAAGGGGATAGACTCCGTCGCTGTCTGGCTGATACCGACATTAGGCCGCCCCGACGACTTTACTTCTTTCTTTACAAAAAGGCCTATGATATGGTTCAAGGCTGGGCCCGACTGGGTGGGAAAAGTGTTTCAATTTTTATCACACTACAAACATGGTATATAAACAAACCAGAAACCGTCCAAGAGAATGAGTCGCATAAATTCTCTGGGACTTTGAGATACAAACGGATCACCTAATGCCGTATAGAAAACTATAAGTGTTAATTAACAAGCCGTTCTAACGGACCACAGATTAAAATGAAAGAAAAACGAAAAAATAAAAATTACTTTCACCTTACCAAAGAATTATGACATGGCTGGTTGGTTGATTGGTTGGTTGGTTGGTTGGTTGGTTTGGGGTTTTACGGCATGTCGACCCATTGGTACATTTTATACCGAAGATGTTTTTGTTTTATTCATTCTTGATAGGTACTCAATTTGTTTTAAACACATCTTGTTCTATTTAACCCATAGATGAGACCCTAACAGGTACTACCACTCTGGGTTAAAGTGGACCTGAGAGCAATGGTGATAAAGAGGTGCTCTACACTCCGCAGACCTCCAGAACTTGAACCTCACCATCAGATAGAGTTTAACGCCATACCCAAGACATGAAGACCCCCCCCCCCCAGCTACTGCCTTCTAGAACATATATGATATGGTACAAGATAAGGCACGACCGGATCGGAAAGGTGTTTAAATATTATATACGAACAAACGAGAATCAGTCCAAAGAGAATAGCCTATTGTCGGTATCAACCGGACAGCAAGGGAGTCTATCCCTTTGTCACTAGTGCTAGACCAGGGCGATTGATTTTTTTCTGTGGTGGGTCCCCACATCTACCGTCAGCTCCTGCCTTCACGGCCCAGATTAGACTACCCAATTATGTTCTGAGTTGGCAGGGACCTGTATCGAACCTGGAACCTTGCAATTCCCAGGCGGAAACTCTACCGACTGAGCTAAAAAGCTATACATTTTTAATTCAAAATGGGAATTTCACAAGAATGCTGTGTGCGATCTTAAACAAATCATGGAAACAACATCCCCATCAGAAAGCAACTGTACAGCCACTTGCCTTCTATCACACAAACCATCTGAGTCAGACGAACAAGATGTGTTGGTCACTTCTTGAGAAGCAAGGACGAACTCATAAGCGACGTCCTCCTGCGGCTTGCATTTATCCAACCTCTCCACTACGGACAGGGTGTGATACAAGGGCAATATTTTAGTAGATTACACATGGCCTGAATAACGTGATGTTCTTCTCCTACACTGGTTGCCAAAACCAAAGCTAAAGAGCCTAGTCTGCCCGACTAATTACTTAGATAGCTTGGTAATAGAATTGATAAATTCATGCCTATCGCGTGACTTTAGCTCGACCAATGAAATCCAAGCTTTCAACTGACCTTAAACTGGTTTGACATTAACGGTTAGAATCTTGGGACCATATGACCTTTAGACACCCCTTTTGCGATCTCGGTTCGTTGGGACATTTTTTCCATTTACACCGTCAAAATCCGGTTAATTGTTAACAGACGATTTTAGAGTTTTTTTTAATTATAAAACTAACCCTAACCCTTAACCCTAACCCCTATCCCTAACCTCTAACAAACAAACGGATTTTGACGGTGTAAATGAGAAAAGTGTCCTTGTGAGTCGAGATCATGATAGGGGTGCCTAAATGTCATATGGTCCGAATCTTTTAAAACTTGTCCACATAGATACTTCTGTTGTATATCCTGATATTCTTGGTAAAATCCAAAGAATCATAAATATTGTTGAAAGACAAAATAAAATTCAATAACTATCACATCAACGGAATGTTGCTCCTTTCTTTTCTATCTTTCGTTTCCATGGAAACTTCTTTGTTGCCATGTACACATGTATTTAGACCTAACACCCGATTAGCTACTTGATCTCATCTTTTACAGTTAGAATTTCTAAATGTAATCATAATTGCTATCATGTTGTTAAACAACAACCACAATGTGAAACATGTCAAACACCTTTGACTGTTAAACATTTTTAAATAAAATATAGGGTTTTTGCTCACATCAGAAACCACTATTTTAATGCAAACAATATGAAGATCTATTTGAAAAAGTCAACATAGAAGACATTCTGTTCTTTTTGAAGGAAATAAAATTATACCAATGAATATAAACATGGATTATAGAGTACCCCTTCATCACCATTACTGCCAGGTCCACTAGGACCGGTGTGGTAATACTTGTTAGGGTCCCATCAACGGATTAAATAGATCAAAAATTGGTTAAAATGTGTTTTAAAATATTGAGTTATAAAAAATTGGGTGCCGTTATAGTATGTGGCCTACCTTTCGATTCTGTTATAGTATGTGGCCTATCCGGTTTGAATGTGTCCTACCTCACTAAGAGTATATTTGTAGATATAAGTAGTAGGCAATTCATTGAAACTAATCATTTTTCACATATATTCAATTTCAAGAAATGCAATTCAGTCATAAGCTGTATAGAGTAATTAAGAATAATTTTTAAAAAGATTTTATATATAATTTTCATGAATCAGAGATTTATTTAATTCTAAAATATTCTAAAATTCTGAAATAGGGTTAGGGTTGGGGTTTAGGGTTAGCAGTTATTATTATAACCTTATAATATGCTTTTTATGGTAGGCCAAATGCTATAAGAGAGACATGATTTCGTAGGCCACATTCAAAAGGTAGGCCACATTCAAAAGGTAGGCCACATACTATAATGATACTAAAAATTGAATACCCAACAAGATGAATAAAACAAAACGTCTTCGGCATAAAGTAACCCAATAAGGGTTGACATGCCGTAGAAACCAACCAACCAACCAACCAACCAAATGAATCATTTCCATTGCATATCTTGTTCTTTTACGATTTTCTTTCATAATCTTGAGGCCTTTATAGAAAATGAAAAAAATTTTAAAACATAAATAAAATGAAATAAATAAAAAATATTCGAGTTTTCCAACGAGTTTCAATTCAACGAGTTCTTCAAGGCAAAAAAAAAGAATGAAGTAGAAGGGAACCGAATGTTCCATCCCTTTTAATGGTTCTCAATTCCAAAAAAAGATGAATTCCTTTTTTTTATATATTCATTTCCTGGGCTCGGTGGTCTTCACCAGTAATTGTCGCCAAAAAAATACGAACCATTTCACGACTGCGAAGAAAGATTTGGCACTGTGAATTGACACCCACAAAAGAAAGTCGAAAAATTGCAAATTCTTCTTTTTAAAGATTTACTACGGGTAGATGACATTTTTGTTGGGGTTATTTTGTTTCGTTTTGTTTCGTTTTGTTTGGGGGTTTTTTTTTTGGGGGGGGGGCTCTTTTTTTTTTCAAATGATAGGTATAATTCGAAAAGCGGGCAGATGACATATTTTGGGGGCTTTTTTTTTTTTTTGTATTGGCGGTTTTTTTTCGTTTTTTTTTTTTTTTCATTTTTTTTTTTCGTTTTTTTTTTTTAATGATAGGTATGATTCGTTGAGCGGATACATTTTTATCTACAGGAGAGATATTCTGATTTACGGTTGGTTAGATTATAAAAGTGTTGGCATGAAAAAACTCGTTCTGCGAATCGATATGGTTCCAGTTTCTTTGAATATTGAAGATATTTACTGTGCATTGCCTAGATCAATGACCGGAGTAGACAGTAATCTACACAAAGTCACAATATTGAGGTGCCAGTAAAAATCTAGTTTACGATAATCGTAGTTGGCTGGTTGGTTGGATTTTACGGTATCAAACATATTTTAATACCCATTTTATGATCTATTTAACCCATAGATGGGACTCTAAAAGTTACTACCACACCGAGTCAGAGTGGATCTGGAAGTAATGGTGATGAAGAGGTATTTCACATTCCCCAGATCTCCAGAATTGGAACTTCACCATTAGATGCAGTTTAACGTCATTCCCGCCACAACAAGACCCTCAGCCACCACCTAGTATATATATGCTAAATAGTTTGGGGTTTGCCATAGGAGCAATAGGGTCGGGACAATCATATATATATGTATTTACCAACCTCTCCGCACGAGCAGGATGCGACACAAGGTCATTTTTAAGCGGAGTTTAACAGGTTTGAATTCAGAGTTTTCCTTCTCCTATATTGATTACCTAGCCATGGTTAAAGAGACCAATCCATCATGCTATTTACCCATAGCTGGAGGGAGAATTGGATTCATACTTTTCCTAAGGGTATAAGCGCCATGTGAAATTCAAACAGCTTCGTCCTGGAATCGAACTCGGGTCGACGAGTACATTTCCCACGTCTCTAACTATTAGACCACGCGCCTACAGCATTTCAGGACAATCATATAGGTACCAGCCCGTTTAGCCAAAGTGAGGGCTAAAACGGAGTGTTGTATGTAATAGACTGCTCAGCCACCAGGCTTCAAGTCTTAAGCATCACAGATCAGCACAAACGACCAACAGTTGTCCCCATCGGATATATATATATATATATATATATATATATATATATATATATATATATATATATATATATATATATATATATATATATATATATATATATATATATATATATATATATATATATATATATATATATATATATATATATATATATATATATATATATGAGGAAAAATGAGTAAAGAAAAGAAAGTAAATGGATAAAATGAATTTAATAAATCACTTACACATGTGTTTCCGTCAGTTTATGTGTGTGAAAATATTCGCACACATACAAGAATCGACCTTCATCAGAGTGAACATTTTTTTTATGAAAAAATTCGTTGGGAAAAAAAAATTCGTTTTTTACATATATATATATATATATATATATATATATATATATATATATATATATATGCTTTTGTTTTTTCTCGTTTATTTTATTTTTGTTTCTTGTTTTTTTTCGTTCCCATTATTTTTTTTTGTTTTGTTGTTTTTTTTTCCCTTTTTTCTTTTTTTTATTCCTTTTCTTCTACCTTTTCTCTCTTTTTCTGTTTTTCTCTATTTTCTCTTTTCCCATTACACTTGGGTGTTTTTGTGTTTTTCCTTTTTTTCTCTTTTTTTATCTTTTTCTTCTTTTTTCTCTCTTTTTTCTTTCTTATTTCTCTCTTTTTTTCTCTTTTTTCTTTCTTTTCTTTTTTTCTTCTCTTTTTTCTCTTTTTTTTTCTTTTCCCTTTATCTTATTTTTCTCTTTTTCTTCTTTTTTCTCTCTTTCTTCTTTCTTTTTTTCTTCTGTTTTTTGCTTTTTTCTTCTCTTTTTTCTTTCTTTTCTTTCTTTTCTTTTTCTTCTCTTTCTTCTCTTTTTTCTTTTTTTCTCTTTTTCTTCTTTTTTCACTCTTTTTTCTTTCTTTTCTTTTTTTCTTCTCTTTTTTCTCTTTTTTTTTCTTTTCTCTTTATCTTATTTTTCTCTTTTTCTTCTTTTTTCTCTCTTTTTTCTTTCTTTTTTTCTTCTGTTGTTTTGCTTTTTTCTTCTCTTTTTTCTTTCTTTTCTTTCTTTTCCCTTTTTCTTCTTTTTTTCTTCTTTTTTCTTTCTTTTTTCTCTTTTTTTTTCTTTTTTCACCCTCTCTTTTTTCCTCTTTTTCCTCTCATTCCAATCTTATTATTTCCTTTAGTTATCTTCTTAATTAGACCATTAATAATAAACTCTAAATCCATTTATTTTTAGAATAAAAAAAACTGCTTCATTAATTTCTCCGAAAACAAATAACAAAATCGCTATAATTAGCTTTAATTTTCATCGGACGTTTTTGTTTCCCTTTTTCGCTTTGAAAATGAGCAATGATTTTATTTTAAATTTAAACGACAAATTGTTCCTCACATCATGAATTTAATTATTCTTTCATTGTACACAATGTGAAAATATGGCGAAAAGAATTTGCTGGTCATCAAAATTGCTTTTCTGTATTTGTGTTGCCAACTTTTGTCTTCCTTGGGCGATTCACAAACTGTGACATGTAATTAGACAATATTAATTAAATTAAATCACACAATATTTTTTAGATAATTATTATTGCGTTTTTTTTTAAATACCAATGATAGTTCATGTCTCCAGGATTCTTTTGAGTCGATCTTAACAATCTTCGGTTGTCTGGATGATCTTGATTCTTCCTCCATTGTGTAATTGTTAGAAAGAAAGAAAAGAAAGAAAGAAAAAAAATAAGAGAAAGCAAAAAGATATAGAGATAGATGAATAGATAGATAGAGAGAAATAGAGAAAAGAGAGAGAGAGAGAGAAGAAAGAGAAGAAGAAGAAAGAAAAGAAAGAAAGAAAGAATGAAGAATAACAAAAGTAAGAAAACAAGAAAGATATAGAGATAGATGAATAGATAGATAGAGAGAGAGAGAAAGAAAAAAAAGAAAGAAGAAAAGAAAGAATGAATGAATAACAAAAGAAAGCAAGAAGAGATAGATAGATAGATAGATAGATAGATAGATAGAAGGAAAGAAAAAAATGAAAATAACATAAACATAAAGAAAGAAAAATAGAAAGATAGATAGAGAGAGAGGGGAAGAAAGAAAGAAAGAAAGAAAGAAAGAAAGAAAAAAACATAATAAAAACAGAAAGAATGAGAGATAGATAAATAGATATATAGATATAGATATAGATAGATAAAGAAAGAAAGAGAGGAAGGAAAGAAAGAAAAATAAATAGATAGATAGATGGATAGATAAAGAAAGAAAGAAAGAAAGAAAGTAAAATAACATAAAACAGAAGGAAAGAAAGAGAAAGAAAGATGAATATAAGAAAGAAAGAAAGAAAGAAAGAAAGAAAGAAAAAATCACATGAGATAGATAGATAGATAGATAGATAGATAGATAGATAGATAGATCATGGTCATTCAAATTTTAAATGACAGCAAGTCTCCTCATGTCTTCAGAACTCATCTTTGTATTCAAGCAGATGTTTTTAACAATGTTTTTGTTTGGATCAATTCACGAATATGCCACAATTTTCAATACCAAATTCATTCCAATATTCTGACTGTATATTCTTATAGTCTTTCATTTTTGACAATAACCTTCATGTCATCCGTGCACATAAGGGCACATCATGTAGTATAATGGTTAGCAAGCTAGATTCGCAGACCATTGTTACTGAGTTCGATTTCGCACTGAGCGCCCCATACTCCGGCTTTGTGTCACATCTAAGCTAGGCTTAGTTAATAACGGACACCTCACGTGGTGTAATGGTTAGCAAGCTAGATCCACAAACCATTGTTAGTGAGTTCGATTCTCATTGGTGTTAAGTATCTAGCCGCCATCATTGGCCAGTTGAAAAGGACTTGAAGTAAGTAAATAAGTCCTGAACTATAGAATCCTTTCGTAAGTAAATAAGTGCATGAAAATGAAAGTTAAGTTCCTTTGTTCTTTTTCCGAGAAGAAGCTTGTAAAAAATGGCAGCTATCTTTGATTCAACGTAATTTTCACGGAGAAAACGACGCCTTTCAAATACATTTTAATGTATGTCTACTAAAAAAAATATCATAAAATGTCTTGTTTAATAACAATTAAGTTCATTTCAAATAATTCACAAGTACAATTCTATGGTAGGAATTTAGTCACTTAAAGTTCAAGATTACAAATGTATATGTTTATATAGAGTAACCCAAAAAAACGATTTTTTGAAAGTCAGGGCTGTTTTTTGTGTCATCATATATATACACATATATATATATATATATATATATCTATATATATATATATATATATATATATATATATATACTGATAATATATATATATATATATATATATATATATATATATATATATATATATATATATATATATATATACACAAAAAAACATACTTTTTTAAGTCAAGCCTGTTTTTGGGGTCACCCTATATATATATATATATATATATATAGGGTGATTAAAAAAAACAGGCGTGACTTTTTTTAAAAAGTCGTTTTTTGGATCACCCTGTATTTCATATGTTAAAATATAGCCGGAAACAGAACAAATTGTTTGCAACTGAAAATATTGATAAAAACTGATTTTCTTTATATATTACTGTAATGTATTCTTTAAAACTTCTAATTTGTGTTCCATATTCTTCATGTTACTAACTTTTATCTGTTATCACCTTAACCAGAATATTTTACAGGTAAATTCATCACACTGACATGATGCAAGTATTTGTCTATCATTTCGTTTTTCTTTCAATTTTCTCAGTGATCCACCGCAACGGTAAAATCAACTAGACAAGTTCTTTTTTCTTGTTAATTAACACCTGTTATTGTCTCTTGGTTGGGATTAGGTGATCCGTTTGTATCTCAAAATCCCAGAGAATTTATGCGTTTCATTCTCTCGGACGGATTCTGGTTTGCTCATATACAATTTTGTTGTATGGTCAAAATTTAAACACCTTTTCCATCCAGTCGTGTTTTTCTGTAGTCAATTCCTGCTATGGCTAGATTTTTATGCGTGGTTTTAACCTCTTTAAGGATGTGTTGATCTGTATAAAGAAGGTCGTATAAAGAAGGCCATCTGTTTTATATAGATAATATAAAAAAAGAAAGAAAGATAGATAGATAGATAGAAAGATAGATAGATAGATAATATGATTTAATAAAGAAAAGGTAGAAAGAAAAAATAACATAAAAAGAAAGAAAGAAAGATGATATGATATAATATTAAAAGAAAGATAAAAAGAAAGAATGATAAGATAGATAGATAGATAGATAGATAGATAGGAGAAAAAATATTATAAGAAAGAAAGAAAGAAAGATAGAAAGAAAGAAAGAATCGAAACATAGTTAGATAAATAGATAGACAGATACAAATATAGAATGATACAAAGAATAATAGAAAGAAAGAAAGATAGATAGATAGATAGATAGATAGATAGAAAAGAAGAAAGATTTTAAAGAAAGAAGATAGATATATATATTGATAGTTAGAATGAACGAAAAATAACGAAAGAAAGAAAGAAAGAGAAAGAAAGAAAGATTATATAATAAAAAAGGAAAGATAGAAGGAAAGAATAATATAAGAAAAAAGAAAGAAAGAAAAAAGATAGATAGATAGATTGATAGATAGATTATAAAGAAAGAAAGATAGAATGAAAGTAAGAATGCCGAAAGAAATATAGATAGATAGATAGATAGATAAGAAAGAAAGAAAGAAAGAAAGAAAGAAAGAAAGAAAGAAAGAAAGAAAGAAAGAATGAATGAAAGAAAGAAAGAAAGATTATATAGCGGAGAAAGAAAGAAAGAATGAAAGAAAGAAAGAAAAAAGAAAGGTTATATAATACAGACGGAAAGATAGAAAGAAAGAATAATATAAGAAAGAAAGAAAGAAAGAAAGGAGAACAATAAAGAAACAAACAAACAAACAAACAAACAAACAAAACAACAAGAAATAAAGAAAAAATGAATGAAAGAAAGAAAGAAAAAACAGAAAGAAAGAAAGTGTATATAATAATGACGGAAAGATAGAAAGAATAATATAAGAAAGAAAGAAAGAAAGAAAGATAAGAAAACCAACACACCTATATATATGTATTCATTTTGTGATAGAAACTTGAAACTCAGGTGAAAATGTCTAATTAATTGATTGATCTAATCATTTAATGAATAATGTTTATTTCACCTGATAATTTAGATCAGCTCAACAACAACAACAACAACCAAAATTGTTTTAAACAAAAGATTTCAATTAATCATTTTCATCAGAGATACCAATACGTTAATTAGTAACAAGTTTCACAAAACTTTAGACCACATTTTTTTAATACTTTTCTATTTTTATTTTTATTCTTCATTTCCCTATTTTTTATTTTTTTATTTCTATTCATTTTTTTATTTATGTATTTTTATTGCTATTTTTATTTTTTATTTTTCATTTTTATTTTGTTTTTATTTCTTTTATTATCTTTTAACTTTTTTATTTTCTATTTATTTTATTTTGTTTATTTTTTATGAGAAACTAGCTGAATGTTCACGTCTAGGTTTTATAGTATCAGGCTAAATTTAAGTATAAACTTTTTAAATCACATATTGCTCACCATTGGATAGATAGCAGTACCTCTCTCTCTCTCTCTCTCTCTCTCTCTCTCTCTCTCTCTCTCTCTCTCTCTCTCTCTCTCTCTCATTTCCCCTCACAATCTCACTTTTCATTCTCTCTCACTCTCTCACTCTTTCTTTCTTTCTTTCTTTCACACACTCTCACATCTCTCTCTCTCTCTCTCTCTCTCTCTCTCTCTCTCTCTCTCTCTCTCTCTCTCTCTCTCTCTTCTCTCTCTCTTCTCTCTCTCTCTCTCTCTCTCTCTCTCCTCTCTCTCTCTCTCTACCATCTAATCATCCTATATCTCTCTCTCTCTCTCTCTCTCTCTCTCTCTCCTCTCTCTCTCTCTCTCTGGTAAAATCAAATATATGATGAAATTATATCCTGGAGATCCCCATGGTAATGTCCTATGAGACCGTATATATAAGGATTGCTGTTCCTGTAAAGGTTATCGGAGATCATTTTTAGAAAAATACAAATTTAAATAAAAACTTTTAAAATCTCATATTGCTCATTGGATAACAGTACCTATCGCTCAATATGCTATTTGCAAAACTCATAGAACGGAAATTTATGCATATTAACCTCAATGACTAATGACGCAATGATAATATTTTTTGAAGGGTAAGGGGACCCAATATCAACAGTGAAATCATTAATGCATGTGGTCCTCATGAACTGAATGCTCGATATGGAAATTCATTGAATTTGTATAACAGAGTTATTCCCCTTATCCTAATTATGTTTGTTTCTATTTTCTCATACTACAGGTGGTAATTTATTGACCCCAAATGAATTCCGGGGATATATATATATATTATACCAACGACTTGTTATAACAGAAATAGATGTCTCTTTTGATTCACAATTTTTATTAACACAATACATCCACTCACCATCAAAACAAATTAAAAATAAAACTAAACACTTCGGAACATAAGTTACTGACATCAACCGGATGTTAACCCCACGGCAGCTTAAACGAAATGAACAAAATACAAACGTTCTACACATAGGCTCCAACTAAACTTCCGGTTGAAAAACACAATTTATAAACAATTAAAAATATCCTCTATTTAATGTTTTTCAACCAATAAAAAATCTTCACCCCCAAAACCCTTCAAGGTGAATTCGAGCCGATTCCTAACTATAAAACAGCTGACTTAAAGTCGATAAGCAGTTGACCGTGGGCCGTCACAGAGAACGTCGCGACGCCAGGCCGAAATCAAGGAACTGCCATACCTACGATCCACACCGCACCCCGCGTCACGCAGAGCCAAGTCATCAGCCAGAACAAGCTTTGAACCCCACACCTGTCCTCATTTTGTTACATAATTATTGGATCCCTATTACATTTTTAAGGTATTGTAGAAATCATTATGGCGATCAGTACAGCTGATGGTCTTGAGAGTGAGTGACAGCGTTTGACCTCACTCTGGCCTTGCTTTCTGGGGATAGACCAGGAGAAACGGAACCCCGATAGAAAGCCCCCTTCCGTTTAAGGAGTAAGCAACTCAGTTAGTCAGTTAGAAGTTAGAAGCCAAGCTAGCAAGATGTGAGTCTCACTGCGCAGATTGTCTGGTCTGGGGATCTACGAATAAAGTAACATCATCGTAAATCGAAGTCTTTGTGTTTATTACTAAAAACTACAATGACACAGGGCTTCTGATAACAAGAAATCCCTAGCAACAGAAACCAGACCCAGAATCCTCAATAGAAGACCAGACGAGACCTTAGAAGGATATACCAGGACCAAGACAGAAAGAATAGACGACCAGAGTAAGAAGTAGTAAGAAAGGTATATAACGTTATATGCTGATTTGGCTTAGTGAAAAGACCAGTATATAACATATACCTATTTAGTGCCGGTAAAGAAGGCGCTATGCAACAATTTCACCGAGCGAAAAGGAATTATCATCTCAACAATTCCAGCTTTTATTTATTTTTGAATAAATGAGATTAATCCAACCCTTCTTGTCTGTTTTTTTATTGCTACCATACGCTTTTTTTTGTGATTGTTTGTTTTGTTTTGTTTTGTTTTACGGCATATCAACCTCAGTGGGTCATCTAATGCCGATAAAACAGAATCAACAATAAGGAGAATATATATCCAACAAGCAGGACCTGTGGATATACCACAGTATGATAATCAATGATTACAACGTTTGATATGTTTTACTTAAGAGCTTATTGGTAAAATATTGTTCAAATGTAAAAAGTATAATAACCACTCTTCATTTGACCTTCTTCCTCTCTCTCTCTCTCTCTCTCCTCTCTCTCTCTCTCTTCTCTCTCTCCTTTTTCTTCTTTTTCATCTTTTCATTAGGTTTGATTTGAAACAGATTAGCATTACCGCTTCCACGCACTCACCACCTCTCTATATATTTCCCTTACTCTATTTTTTCTTTATATCTTTTTCTGTGTAGCCATATCCTTTTCTTCCCATTCTTTCTCTTATAAATATCTATCCATAATTTAATATGTCGCATTGTCTGTTCATCAGTAAATTCGCAAAGACATTAACAATTCGGTTGAGAGTCAGCAAATATGACGCACCCTAAGAAGATTTGGTTTGGTTTTGTTTGTTTTACGGCCATATCAACCAGTGGGTCATTTAATGCCGAAAAGTTTTGAAATAAATCAATTCTTAATGGATAATACAATTTTTTTATAAATACATTTTTCTATTTAACCCATAGATGGGACCCTAACAGGTACTACCACTCCAGGTCAGAGTGGACCAGGGAGCAATGATGATGAAGGGGTGCTCCACATTCCCCAAACCTCCAAAACTGGAACCTCACCATTAGATTGCGTTTAACGTCATTCCCAGGACATGTAGACCCGCAGCCACCGCCTTCTAGCATCCATATGATAAAAGGGTTTGCCATAAGGGCAATAGGGTTGGGAAAATCATATAGGTGCTAGGGCTTGACGTGACCAGCCGATTGATCGGAGGGGGTCTCTCCGACCGCCTGTCGCCACCCACGGACAACAGGTGGCCCCATTGGGGGAGTCTTACTCCTCTGCAGAGGTGCAGTCGGTACATTCTAACACCCCAGATGACAGGGCGGCTTTTTTTGACATTACACACTGAATATGTACCCTAAAAAAGTTTTCTTTGATCTTTTACAGGGATTTGTTTTCAATTGTACACACAGGTTCAGTTTGGTTTCTTTGTTTAATGGCTTATCAAACACTATGGGCTACTTAATGCCATTGCCATCATAGTAAAAGAACAGTAATGGTACTATCTAACCCATAGATGGGGGTGAGGAGGTTTATACCTTTCCCAATTGTATTAGTCCGAAAATGGACGTAATAGCGCGATTTGAGTTCGAATTCACTTTCTATGATGTCACAGTTCAGTGCGTTAACCACTACGCCAAGGGAACCCCCTCACAGGTAGAGAGAGACACTTACAAAATATTGTATTATAATATTCAGGAAAGAGAGAGAGTTCGGGAAGATCTCTCTCTTTAAGGAAAGAAAGAAGAAATAAAGAAAGAAAGAGATTATATGCTTGTATTCAAGATGCTAAGTCGACAGTTTTGTGTTCCTGTACCATATTGAATGACCCCATCTTGAAAAACCTTTTCTTGTAAACCCTTAATATGGCTTTTAATGATGCTGAGACATGGACCGTTCTTACCATCATATTGAAATGTTTCAGCGATGCTACTAAAGAAAGTATATAGACTGACTTGTCCAAAATGAATAAAATTATTATCTTTCGGAAAAAGAAACTTGGGACTGACGATCTTCAGCTATAAAGTTGCATTTCTAAGAACATTCGCCAAAGAAAGAAAGAAAGAAAAGAAAGAAAGAAGAAAGAAAGGAGAATAATATAAGAAGAAACAAGAAAGATAATAAAAAAGAAGAAAGAAAGAAAGAAAGAAGTATATATAAGAGAGAAGGTGAAAAAACGGAGAATAATATAAGAAAAAGAAAGAAAGAAAAAAGATAATATAAGAAAGAAGAAAAAAGAAAGAAAGAAAGAAAGAAAGATAATAAAAAGAAAGAAAGAAAGAAGTATAATATAAGAAAGAAAGAAAAAAGGAGAATACTATAAGAAAGAAAGAAAGAAAAAGAAAGAAGAAGAAGAAGAAAAGAAGAAGAAGAAGAAGAAGAAGAAAAGAAGAAGAAGAAGAAACAAACAAACAAACAAACAACAAAAAACAAAGATAATAAGATAGAAGAAGCAAGAACGAAGTATATATAGAAGGAGATATATGAAAAGAAAGAAAGAAAGATAAAGAAGAAGGGGATAAATATGAGAAAGAAAAGAAAGAGAATAAAAGAAGAAAGGATAATATAGAAAAAAAGGAAATAGAAGGATAGAAGGAGAAGATAGAGATAGAAGAGAAGAAAGAAAAAAGAAAGAAAGGAAAAGTAAGTTGATGGATAAATATAAGAAAGAAAGAAGAAGGTAACATAGAGAAGAAGAAAGGAAGAGAAGAAGAAGAAAGAAGGAAAGAGATAGGAGAGGAGGATATATGAGAAAGAAAGAGAGAAGAAAGAAAGAAAGAAAGAAGTGTAGAAGTAAGAAGAAGTTATATAGAGAAAGGAAATAGAAGAAAAAAGAACAAATGAACGATATATTGGAAGAAAAGAGAAGAGAGAAAGAAGAAAAAGAGAGATGAAGAAAGAATGAGTAGGGTGAGCCAAGGAGAGAGATTAGTGAGAGATATGTCGTTAATGCAAATAAGCCTGGATAAGTGGGAATAGCAGTGGGTCGAACGTGATTCCTAAATCAATCAAAATAGATTTCATGCAATAATTATTGACCATTTTAAATTTAATTACCACGTAACAATTTTGTGACGATCCTCAAGCGGCGTTTTTCTTCTTTGTTGAGTTCTTCTCGTTCGTTCTTGAGATGAAACAACACGATTCAATTACACAACAGAAGGCACGTTTTGAGTCAGCCAGCATGGAATCAGACGTAATCAGGAATACTAAAAACGAAAATCAACAGTAAGGTAGAAGAATATCATTCAAGCAAGCAGGGAGAACGACTGTGATTATACGCACACTTGGTGATAATTCAATGATTACAAAGACGCAATTTGATATGTTTAGCTATAAGAGCTTATGGCAAAATAAATATTATTCAATATGTAATAAAGTATAGATAACAACTCGGTTGGCATTGCTGACTTCTCATCTCCGAAGTGGCTCGGAGTCTCTTCGCTGTAGCTAGTCTCTCTCTCTCTCGTCTCTCTCTCTCTCTATCTCTAGTCTCTATCTCTTCTCTCTCCCTCTCTTATTCTTTCCTTCTTTTCAATCTTTTCATTAAGGTTTGATTGAAACAGATGCATTACCGCTTCCACGCACTCACCACCATCTCTATATCTAAGTTTCCCTTACTGCTATTTCTTGTCTTGTATATTCTTTTTCGTGTGTAGCATATCCTTGTTCTTCCCAGTGCTATTCTTTATAATATCTTCCATGAATTAATATGTCGCATTTGTCTGTTCATGACTGAGTGCGAGTAGAGTGGGATATTCAGTTAAAATTCGTCAAAAGACATTAACAAGTTCCGTTCAGGGAGTCCAGGCAAAATTTATGACGGAGGACCCGCATAGGAGGAAGAATTGGTTTGGAATTTGTTTGTTTTTATTGGCATTATCAAGCCGTCAGGTGGGCGCAGTCATTATAAAGAGTAGCCGGAATGAAGATGTTTTGAAAATTAAAGTATCCAAGTTCTTTAATGGATAAAGGGCACATTGCTTTGTGATTGTAAATACCACATTTTTTGCTATTCTAACGCCATGAGAACTGGGAGCCTACAGGTAACTACACTCCGGGTCAAGAGTGGACCCAGGGAGGCAATGGTGATGAAGGGGTGCTCCAGGTTCCCCAAACGCTGCCAAATGAACCTTCAGATCCAAAGATTGAGTTAAACCGTCATTCCCAGGACATTAGACCCTCACCAGACCGCCTTCTAGCACCTCGAATAGAGATGATAAAGAAGGGGGTTGGGGGGTTCCATAAGGGCAATGAGGGAGTTGGTGGCAACAGTCATAAATAGGTGCCTAGGGCTTGACGTGCTGAAGAAGAGGGAAAAGTCTAAAGTTATGAGTGGGCGCAGGTGAAATTGCCATGTACCAACCTAAGTGAACATCCTTAATCAAGCAGAGTGAATTAGAGCACATGAACACATGCTTCTAAGATTCCTTGTGCATCCAACAACCACACAACCAGCATATGAGCTCTGTAATATAAGATCTGGATAACGTATATATATAGTATATATATTATTATACTAGTCTTATGATCTGTTCACATTAGTATCTATCTTAGCTATTCGATCCAGACGTACCTAAAACGGTGGCTGCGCGTGTCGTTAGAAGTGTTAGAAGATAATAGCGAAAATAAAGGTCACTGCCAGCGGTACTTAACTGGTACGGACCTGAACCTCATGCCGAATTACAAAGGGTTCTGTTCGGTAAGGACTCCTCTTCTCTCTTCCGTTCCAGTGATCGTGACTAGCTTCTCTTCTCCTCTACTACTTAGATAACGTAGGTAAATGATAATGAAATATTAACGTATAATTCAAGCTGGTTATAGATACATATTATATAGATAGTAGTAAGAGGAGAGCTGATCTGCAGTTGGCTGTGTCACAATTCTTGTATTATCCTATCTGTCCTATCGTCATCATTCCCACGTTTTGATAGTTAGAGATTAACCAGAAAAATCACGACAGCGACTGTAAGACTAGTTGTGCTCTCTGTGCTGAATCTGACAGGATGTTAGATGGAGACAGTAAGACGATCTCTCATCGATCTCGTCTCAGCTCGATACTAGTATAAGAATAGTATATCATATGTTGACTAGGCTCCGCCTCTAGGCGCAGTGACTAGAGACGATATAAGGATGAATGTAATAATCCAGATAGCAAGCGCCGGGTATGTCTCCTACGTCGTGTCTTGGTAAGGTATTGACCCTTGTATTAATATCATATAATGTCGGGTGCGTACAAAAGCATCGGGAAGATTGACCGCCTGGTATTGTACACAAACAGAAATGAACAATTGAAGTGGAGGCGTTATCTTTTACTTTTTTCAGAAATACATTTCCATTAGAAGGTGCCGCAAGTTTTAAGCTTTTAATTTACCAAGATAAGATGAGCATAGAAGAGGGTAAGCGCAAAGTCTGACACACGGCGGTGACAAAAACGCTGCTGAGGCTTTGTTGTGGAAGGAAAAAACAAACTAAACCAAACTCAAGGCTGGCTGGTGAGTCGATCGTCGATGACACAAGGAACAGTGGGCAAAGAGAGCGTAGGCAACCAGTAATCGCGCAAGCTGAATGGGGCGTCTGTAAATATGTAAAGAGGATAGGACTTCCGTTCAGGAATGCTCACAGTGAACCTGAAGAGTAATCGTTTACGTTGCTCGGTGGAGCTATCCTGCCTCGTCGGTGCCTTGGAGAGAAATATAATAAAAAAAAGAGAGAAAACGAAAAAATCGAGGAAAGAAACGGATAAATGTAAGTCTTGGCCTAGTTGCAAGTCTGTCGCATCGTAAAACCGAGCCACACGATGGGTATATACTTATGAAGTAATAGCTCTCATCTGTGTGTCTTTGACAATCCTTGGCCGCCGTATTCTATAGACAGTACGATGGCAACGTAGGCTTGTCAATCTTTTAAGTACGCTGACAGTGGTGTGAGGCAGATAGCTGACGTGCGAACTGCGGTGAGTGGCTGAACAGACGACTTTGGGTGACCTCATGTCATTTTTTTTGTAGTGAAAACTACGGTACCTGGCAGGTTGTTTGGTGGATATTGAGCTTCGCACCATGTTGACAGCAGAGCATGCCAGCGAGCTCATCACACAGTCCGTTGTGCCTCAAATGGAAGAAAGGTAAGATCCCAATGTTGACAACGAACCGAAGTGTTCGGGCAGAAGTTGCTGGAAGAGTATGAGTATGTTAGCGACTACACCGCGCACCTTAGGAACCTCAGCTCCGGATTATGTGTTTTCTGGGATCTACTACCAATAGAGCTTATCTATGGGTTAAGAGGTAGAGGCCGACAATAAGCCGCNAAAGGGGGAAAGAAAGGAGAAAGAGATAAGAAAAAGAGGAAAGAAAAAAGAAAGAAAAGAAAAGTTTTATAAATTAATGACGGAAAGAAAGACCGAGACGGAGTTGAGAATGGAAAAAAAAAAAAAAAAAAAAACGGAGAAGAATAATATAAGCAAAGAAAGAATAAGATAAATATAAGAAACAAAGAAAGAAGAAAGAAAGAATAAAAGATAATATAAGAAGAAAGAAAGAAAGAGAAGAAAGAAAGGAAAGAAAGATAAAAAAGAAAAGAAAGAAAGAAGGTATAATATAAAGAAAGAAAGAAAAAGGAGAATTACTATAAGAAAGGAAAGAAAGAAGAAAGAAGAAGAAGAAGAAGAAGAGAGAGAAGAAGAAGAAAGAGAGAGAAGAAAGGAAGAAGAAGAGAAAAGGGAAAGAAAGATAGAAAGAGAAGGTAAGAAGAAAGAGAAAAAAGAAAGAAGAGAAGGAAGAAGAAGAAGAGAAAGAGAAGAAGAAAAAGAAGATGAGAAGAGAAGAAGAAGAAGTAAAAGAAACAAACAAAAACAAACAAACAAAGAACAAAGAAAATAGAAGAAAGGAAGCAAACGAAGTATAATATGAAGAGAAAGGAAAGAAGAATATTGAAATTAAAGAAAGAAAGAAAGATAAATTTTTTTAAAAAAGAAAAAAAAGAAGATGGATAATAATAAGAAAAAAAAGAAAGAAAAAGATAGATGGATAATATAAAAGAAAGGAAAAGAAAGAAAAAAGGAAAGAAAGGAAAGGAAGAAAAGAAAAAAAAAGGGAACGAAAAGAAAAAGAATGAAAAAAAAAAAGACAATAAGGAAAAAAGAAAAAAAAAAGAGAAAGAAAAAAAAAGAAAAAGATAAAGGAAGAAAAGAAAAAAGAAAGAAGAGAAAGAAAGAAAGGATTTAAAAAAGGAACAGTAGCAAAGATAGGTATGGATTAATATAAGAAAGAAAAAAAAAAGAAAGAAAGAAGGATAAAACATAAAAGAAGAAAAAAGAAAAGAAAAAGAAAGAAAGAAAGAAAGATAAAAAGAAAGAAGGAAGGATAATATGAGAAAGAAAGAGAGAAAGAAAAAAAGAAAGAAAGAATATAGAAAGTAAAGAAGAAAGGAAAAGGTAATAAAGAAAGAAAGGAAAATATAAAGAAAAAAGAAACAAATGAAACGATAATTTAAGAAAGAAAGAAAGAAAGAAGAAAGAAAAAAAAGAAGAAAAAGAAAGAATAATAGATAAGAAAGAAAGAAAGAAGAAAGAAAAAAAAAAGAAAGAAGAATGATAATATAAGAAGAAAGAAAGAAAGAAAGATAAAAAGGAAATAGGATGGATATATAAGAAAGAAAAAAAGAAGAAAGAAGGATAACATAAGAAAGAAAGAAAGAAAGAAAGAAAGAAAGAAAGATAAAAAGAAAGAAGGAAGGATAATATGAGAAAGAAAGAGAGAAAGAAAGAAAGAAAGAATATAAGAAAGTAAGAAGAAAGAAAAAGTTAATATAAGAAAGAAAGGAAAATATAAAGAAAAAAAGAACAAACGAACGATAATTTAAGAACGAAAGAAAGAAAGAAAGAAAAGAAAGAAACGAAAGAAAGAAAGAAAGAAAGAAAGAAAGAAAGAAAGAAAGACAATATAAGTATGCCAAAGAGAGCAACTATGAGAGATATGTGTAATCAAAATAGCCATGGAAAGTGGGTAGGGTGGGTCGATGTGATTCTAACAATCAATCAAAAATAGATTTCATCAAATTAATTAATTTGACCATTTTAATTTAATTACCGTAATCATTTTGATGACGATCCTCAGCGGCGTTTTTCTTTGTTGAGTTCTTCTCTTCGTTCTTAACAACACCATTCAATTACACAAACAGAAGGCAACGTTTTAGTCACCGCCAGCAATGGAATCCAACGAACGGAATAAAAAACAGAATCAACAGTAAGGAGAATATCTATCCAACAAGCAGGACCTGTGGATATACCACACTATGATAATTCAATGATTACAACGTTTGATATGTTTACTTAAGAGCTATTGCGAAATTGATCAATATGTAAAAAGTATAATAACAATCTTCATTTGACTCTCTCTCTCTCTCTCTCTCTCTCTCTCTCTCTCTCTCTCTCTCTCCTCTCTCTCTCTCTCTCTCTCTCTCTATCTATCTATCTATCTATCTCTCTTCTATTCTTCTTTTCATCTTTTCATTAGGTTTGATTGAAACAGATTAGCATTACCGCTTCCACGCACTCACCACCTCTCTATATATTTCCCTTACTCTATTTCTTTCTTGTTATATCTTTTTCTGTGTAGCATATCCTTTTCTTCCCATTCTTTCTTTATAATATCTATCCATAATTTAATATGTCGCATTGTCTGTTCATCAGTAAATCGCAAAGACATTAATAATTCCGTTGAGAGTCAGCAAATATGACGACCCTAAGAAGATTGGTTTGGTTTGTTTTGTTTTATGGCATATCAACCTCAGTGGGTCATTTAATGCCGATAAAGTTTTGAAATAAATCAATTCTTTAATGGATAATACAATTTTGTTTATGAATACATTTTTCTATTTAACCCATAGATGGGACCCTAACAGGTACTACCACTCCGGGTCAGAGTGGACCAGGGAGCAATGGTGATGAATGGGTGCTCCACATTCCCCAAACCTCCAAAACTGGAACCTCACCATCAGATTGAGTTTAACGTCATTCCCAGGACATGTAGACCCGCAGCCACCGCCTTCTAGCACCCATATGATAAAAAGGGGTTGGGGGTTGCCATAAGGGCAATAGGGTTGGTGCAATCATATAGGTGCTAGGGCTTGACGTGCCTAAGAAGAGGGAAAGCAAGTTAATGCGCAGTGAATCATCAACAAGTGAACATCCTAAGCAGAATGAATTAACAACATACATGCATTTAAGATTCCTTTCATACAAAACCACACACACACACCACACACACACATATATATATATATATATATATATATATATAATATATATATATATATATATAACTATCTCAGTCTGTTCACATTTATCTATCTTCTATCTCATACCACACGTTTTGAAGTTAGAGATAACAAAAAACACCTACTGTACTGCTCTCTCTCTCTCTCTCTCTCTCTCTCTCTATATATATATATATATATATATATATATATATATATAAGGTGCGTCATAAAACATCGAAATTGAAGCTGTATTTACCAAAACAGAAATGAACAATGAATGGAGCGTTATCTTTTATTTTTCAGAATACAAGGTGTGTCATTAAAGTGCCGAGTTTTAAGCTTTAATTACCAGGATAGAAATGAACGACCCAAGAAGAGGGAACGCAAGAAAGAAAAAGAAATCTGACAACGGCGGTGACTAAAACGCTGCTGAGGTGTAAAACAAAACAAACCAAACCAAACCAGGGCTGGGCTGGTGAGTCATCTGAGAAAACACAAGGATACAGTGGCAAATGCTACTGGCACTCAAGTATGTTTACTATGTAGTAGATCCTTCAGGAGTCTCAGTGAACTGAAGAGTAATATTCGTGCTCGCATCCTCTCGGGTGCTTACAAATATTATAAAAAAAGAGAGAAAAAACAAAAACGAAAGAATGGAAAATAGTCTTGCTCGTGCAAGTCTTGCTCGTGACAGCCAACACATGGGGGGTATATATCTTATGGTAGTATACTTATCGTGTGTTGGCATCCTTCCGTCTTCTACAGACGATGGCGTAGTGTCTATTTTTAATCTGCAACTGCGTGAGTGGCTGAACAGACGACTTTGGGTGACCTCTTCATTTTTTTGTAGTGAAAACTACGTAACCTGGGCAGGTTGTTTGGTGGATGAGCTCTCGCCCATGCAGCAGATCCACCTTCTCCACGCAACCGTTGTGGCCCAAGGGAAAGGTAAGATCCTATTTGGCAACGACGAGTGTCGCAGAAGTTGCTGGAAAGTATTGAGATTTAGCACCACCCACCTTAGGAACTCCAGCTCCGGAGTTCTGGGTTTACTACCTTAGCCTTTCTTGGGTTAAGGTAGAGCCGCTAGGCAACGGTGGTTTTGTGAGACTTTTCCTTGTCCTGGATGAGTTGCTGGCCAAGACTTATCTAGTAGAGTACAGATATGAGTATACCCGTGGTTGTATACTCATCTTATCTTGTAGTTTGTCTCATATTTCTTGTTCTACGTAGTTCTTAACTGTCGATTTTCTATTTTGGCTCCTTAGCTGTTTCTAACTTATTTGTTTTGTGTTTGTATGTATCCGTTTGGCACCGGATGCTGGTGCTTAATAAATGTATTAGGGGCACCATTCTTTTATATATCTTTCCACCTCGCGAAACAGCACAAAATAAAAAGTATCCCAGTATCACCCAGAATAACGGAAGAGGCCCAGAAGAAAAAAACCTGCCCCGTTTGGGGCAGGCTTTTTCTTCATAAGATTATTCTGCATTCTGGGACTCTTCCGTTATTCTGGGTGATACTGGTACGTCTTTTTATTTTGTGCTGTTTCACGAGGTGGAAAGATACACAGAAGAATGGTGCGCTTAATACATTTATTAAGCACCAGCATCCGGTGCCAAACGGATACATGCAAACACAAAACAAATAAGTACAAGCAATTAACTTACACTAAATAGAGGAGGGTCAGTTCGGTATAGTCAATGCAGCAACGTCAGTTTGAATATTATTCAGCTAGTTAATCTACTTTAATCGTGGGCTATTGAGCCAGTCCATCGAGTGTTGAGGGGGTCTTAGCTACTCTACAACATTTTTTTTATTGATAACTCAAGACTTTCTTTTTAAAAGTTGAAATTTTATTAAATCTATAAGTCCCAGAATCAACTGAACCGTGCGTGCAAGAATTTGGCTAATAGAACAAGAGCCGCCTTCAAGCCGGCAAGATGACTTCCAAAAGGAGAAATAATTGTCATAGCAAGAAAGGCCGTGGTTACGTAAAGTACATTCGTTGTACGTATTGTGCTCGCTGTGTGCCTAAAGACAAAGCCATTAAGAAATTTGTCATCAGAAATATTGTAGAAGCTGCAGCTGTGAGAGACATCTCAGATGCTAGTGTATATGAAGTATATGCACTTTACAAATTGTATGCTAAACTACTTTATTGTGTCTCCTGTGCCATTCACTCTAAAATTTTGAGGAATCGTTCCCGTGAGGCCCGTAAAGATCGTACCCCACCAATCCGATTCAGACCAATGAGAGGTGAAGGTGGTCAAGGTGCCAGAACTGGACAAGCCAAGTAAATGTCTACAACAAAATAAAAAAATATAAAATTTGCAGTCCGTTTCGTTCAACGCTTACCCAAAGTTTGATTATATAAACTTACTTCCCACGATTCGTAGTCGCGACCGGAAGTGTAGGTCAAAAAACGTGCATAATTAATAGGATACCCATCAATTATGCAACAGTAGGTAGTTATGTAACGTGGCGGGGAGAGTTTGGGGTATTTGTATGTGTTATATATTGGACCCGACAAGGAACACGGAACACTTGTATTTATAAAAATTATTTATTTCCTCGGTTGTGTGTAGGCTGAGAGTCGTCAGCAGGGGTTTGCACATACAACGGAGCCTTGGGAGTTCTCTGCAAGCGATCTCAAACCTATTCTCGGACGGCCCAACCCAGATTTCCACGGGCTTTTTATTATTGTTCAACTCACAGGGTCATGCCTCTTTGATCGTGACACCTACGCAGTTTTTCTGGAGACACACCTCCTCGCCCACACAACCTGTTTTCATTGATTATGGGCTACGCTTACAGGTTTTTAGTGCCTAAACAGTGACAAATGTACACCTGCCTTTTTAGGTGCCAAAGGTCAGTTTAATGCCCCATCCTGTTTTTGTTTCCAGGCCCATGTTTGACATCCACGCATTTCCTGCGAGCAGCCCGGGTTCTAGCGCAAAACGATTGACTAGGCAATATATTACATATGTACGGCCATTGCTTTCAATATGTGGCATGGCGTCTAATTAAAAACGTATGTATTTTCTATACTTATCTGGATCGTAGTTGCTAGTATTCTGCATCCATCGTTGGGCTGGCATTTTCTCTGTTCATTTCTATATTGGTAAATATAAAATAAGCCTTTTCTTGTTTTCAGGCAAACAAGGTATCTGTGCGAGGGAAAAGTCCTAGTGTGTAGATATTTTTTGTAGATAAAGTTCTTGAGGCTGTTGTTTAAAAGATAACATTTGAAATTAACATGTAAAGCAAGCGTTCTCGTGTGCTGTCGACACTAGTTTGTGTGAGTTACGTTGTTGGGGCTAAGGTAGACACTAGTAGTTACTATGTGGAGTTACTTTGTCGGGGCTGGGCTAAAGGTAGACACTAGTTGTGGACACTTTGTCGGGGCTAAAAGGTAGACAAGGTAGACACGAGTTTGTGGAGTTACTTTTGTGGGCTAAAAGGTAGACACTAGTTTGTGGAGTTACTTTGTCGGGGTAGACACAGCTGAGTTTGTGGAGTTACTTTGTCGGGGCTAAAAGGTAGACACTAGTTTGTGGGAGTTACTTTTGTCGGGGCTAAAAGGTAGACACTAGTTTGTGGAGTTACTTTGTCGGGGCTAAAAGGTAGAACACTAGTTTGTGGGAGTTACTTTGTCGGGGCTAAAAGGTAGACACTAGTTTGGGAGTACTTGTCGGGGCTAAAAGGTAGACACTAGTTTGTGGGAGTTACTTTGTCGGGGCTAAAAGGTAGACACTAGTTTGTGGGAGTTACTTTGTCGGGCTAAAAGGTAGACACTAGTTTGTGGGCTTACTAGTTTTGTCGGGGCTAAAAGGTAGACACTAGTTTTGGAGTTACTTTGTCGGGGCTAAAAGGTAGACACTAGTTTTATGGGAGTTACTTTGTCGGGGCTAAAAGGTAGACACTAGTTTATGGGAGTTACTTTGTTGAGGCTAAAAGGTAGACACAAGTTTGTGGGAGTTACTTTGTCGGGGCTAAAAGGTAGACACTAGTTTGTGGGAGTTACGTTGTCGCGGCTAAAAGGTCGAAGAGATTTTTTGACTTTGGCGCTTCTGTGTTTTTTAACGACACCATGCGCATACGGAGAGAAACACAATTTTTGATCTAAACGAAAAAGAAATCCTGAATTTCAGAGGTGAAAAGTTGTGGTTAAAAAGGGAAAGGTGAAAAAACAGAACTGAATGGGCATAAAGAATTGAAAACTCAGGAATATGAATGATGGGTTTAAAAACATTAAAATAATAGTAAAAATAAATATGAATATTTTACTTATTGTTTTGGTGCTTTTTACAGGTCACACACACACACACACACACACACACACATATATATATATATATATATATATAGTATTACAGTGTGTACGGAAATAACCTGCTCGAGTTTCACCATAAGGATCTTCAGGGTTAATTTCCACAAATTAATCAACATATTGATTAATTACACCTGTTAATTTACCGGTGTGTCATTCCCTTATCACACACAAACACACACACACACACACACACACACGCGCACACACACACGCACACACACACACACACATATATATATATAAAATGGAATATATTTTTAAATTAAAAACGTTTTCTGGTTTGGAACTATTTAGTATATATATATATATATATATATATATATATATATATATAAAGTTAAATCAAATGTGTCTATACTAATAGTTTTGTTTAGTAGCTCATAAGGGCAAGAATCTGAGTCAGATTCTTGTCCTGGTGAGCTACTAAGCAAAACTATCAGTAGGTATATCTGACTCATTAGGTTTAACACTATCATTTGCTCTACTTAGGTATTGAGTAATTTTTACATTTTAGATTTAGATAACCGTTGCGGTTTTATATATATATATATTCTTTTAACCAATTTATTTCTTTTATTTTTATTTTTCCCCAGTTTTGTAGTATATTTTTACTATCTAACTATTTGTTGTTTTTTTTAAATTTACAGCAAGGTTTACCAATAGTTTAGTATATATTATATATATATATAATACATTTATATATATATATATATAATATATATTATAGTAGCAAGATATTGCTGGGATGCAAGCCCGAAATTTAACATTTTGGACTGGGTCTCCTGTGGGAACCAGTACAATGTTGAAAGACCCGAAACTGGTAATGAACACAGGGAAACATTACTGACATCTTGTAGATGTATTTTCCATATAATATATATATATATATATATATATATATATATATATATATATGAGGAGTTAAATGTTTTACTGACATTTTTTCTTTCTTGTTTGTTTTTGTTTTTGCTTGTTTGCTTTTTTTTAACAATCACTTTGGCTGGAAAATACGGCAGGTTGATTGTTGTTTGATTAATTGTTTGTTTAGTTGGTTGATTGGTTGGTTGGACTTTACGGCATGCCAACCCTTGTTGGGTTATTTTATACCAAATATGTCTTGTTTTATTCATTCTTGATGGGTTTTCAATTTTTTTTTTTCAAACTCAATTTTTAAACACAATTTTTTTAAACTTATTTTTTCTATTTAACTTATAGATGGGAACCTAACTGGTACTACCATTTCGGGTCAAAGTGGACCTGGAAGTAATGGCGATTAAAATGTACTCCACATTCCCCAGAACTCCAGAATTGGAACTACACAATTAGATGCAGTTTAACATCATACCCAGGACACCAAGAGGCTCAACAACTGCATTCTAGCACATATGATAAAAAGGGCTGGGACTGCCATAAGGGCAATAGGGTTGGGACAATCATATAGGCCAGTACAGATTAAAGAGTCAAATAAAGAAAGAGAAAGAACAAACACTCCAAGTTACTAACCACAAATTAACCTTCATCAAACCAGGTCTCTCAAATGCAAAATAAGATTTCACATTCTCTCTCTCTCAAAAAACACATTCTAAATGGCAATCTGGGCAAATAATCATTGAAATGATTTTATTCAATTTTCTAATGGTTTCCTGATGAGATAGTTCTATTCCTTCTGTTGTTTCTCTGGGCCACTTTTTATTATAAGCATGGTACATTAATAATCTTCATACAATGACTGCTATTTACACAGTAGCATTGCAACTAACAAAGCCTTCATCAGATGATGACTCTGGGTTCAGGCATGGTTTCGGGGCCGAAGCATCATTACCACTAACCCAGAGAGTCCCAGCAGTACCTCACGATACCACGAGACTTTGTCGGTTTTATGTCACATTGTAGGATTTCTATATCCACGCTGATGCGGTTAGAGCTTTATCTTGGATCTTTTTTATGTATTTCCTCTTGTCTGGAGAAAGTCCAAGTTTAGACAAAAATGCCAAGTCTGAGTCGGTAATAAATCCCCGGCATCCGACTTCTATAGGAAATATATCCGTTATCCATCCGTTTCTGACGCATTGTTCTCAATTGTTTATCAATCCCAAATCCCATTCCAATAATAGAGAAAATAGAATTTAGATCAATGAAAAATATTTGAAAAATACAGTAACAAAAGAGTTAAATTAAATACCCGACCCTTACTCTCAGTAAACGTAACATTTTCATTAACAAATCCCTGAGAACTATCAAAAACCTCAACCCTGACCTTAGAACCAAATCTAAAATAGCAGCTAATCATATTCCAATGTTTAAAATCGGTTTTCTATAAATGAACACAGATAACCTTAAGAGGAACTCTATTCCTTACACATCCGGTCTTTTAGTTTCCGGTTAAGCAACAGTTGCTGTTTTAGCAAAGGTCGTTGGTCCGTTATCAGAATTTGAAAACAGATCCAAGACATCGCTGTTTTACGACGGTTTCTTTCGTATTTTCTATGTATTTTTAGAGCTCATCTCGGAAACACATGGTTCTTGGCTCGATAACGGACCTGGCCAACTCAGCACATGAGTAAAACGGCTCATGCAAGGGGGTTGTATATATATATATATATATATATATATATATATATATATATATAAGTAAAGAAATAACAAAGGAATTAGAGATTTTGCATTATAGTTTATTTCAGGGAGCTTAGAAATAGACTATAATGCAAAATCTCTAAGTCTTTTGTTATTTCTTTACTTATAGATTTGGTCTGTGACTCTAACATTAAGAGCACACATTGAGCTCTCAAACTGCGACAGGTTTTTAAAAAAACTCTTGTGTCGTAAGGAAGATTTCTTCTCTGGATTTTTTGATTATATATATATATATATATATATATATATATATATATATATATATATATATATATATATGAGAATCTGTATTGCACCTCAAATATAAGTGGTTCAAAGTTAACTCACCTGAAAAAATTTTTTTATTCTTTACTTCCTATTTTAACTAAATAGTTAAATTAGGAAAATTTACTAATAAAAGACGAGAGTGATGGAAAGAGTAAGTTTCAGTTGTTCTATTTTTCGATTATAAACTCCCTTCTGTTTTTAAGTATTTTTATCTGCATTCTTATTTAGTCTCATTAGCCTTTTCTTATTTAATATGATATTTTATTACATTACAACTAAAATACTTACACCCGGAGGGTGCATATATTTGCTGGTCCAGATAATAAATGTTATGCTTAAGTAATAGGTACCAGATACATTTCACAGGGCCGGGTTAGCTCAGTCGGTAGAGCGTTCGGCTAGGAATAACAAGGTTCCTAGTTCGATACCGGCCCTCGCCAACTCAGCGTATGAGTAGCACAGGGATCTGTGCGATAAAGTAAGGAGCTGGTGGTAGGTGTGGCGCTCCACCTCAGAAGCAAAAACAATCTCCTTGGTCTAGCGCTAGTGAAAAGGGGATAGACTCCCTCGCTGATTGGCAGATACCGACTTTAGGCCACCCCGACGACTTTACTTTTTTTTTTACTTACTTTTCACAATATTACATTTTTCATTAAGGGAACGCTCCTTTTCGCTATACATGTCCGGTACCAGAACTTTGACCCTACCGCACCCCCCACCCCCCTGATCTGAGACATTTAGTCGGCCAGACGGCGACAAACAGACAACAGAATCCTTTGCTTTTTTTTTCTTTTCTTTCTTCTCTTTTTTTACATTTCTTTTCTTACCAAACATAATAATTATTAGAAAAGTCTTTTCACAAAGATTTGCTAATGACGGCCATTTGCAATCGATATATCAGTCTACTGTCTATTCCTTTTGTTCTATTCAGTTTCACACACTCTATCATTTTCTCGGTCCTATTTAACGATTCCACTTAGCATTATCATATCATTATATATCATTATCATAATCATCTTCGTCAAGCCATGCAGACAGAATGCATTCCCTTGACTCTCTCACTCACTATCTATCTATATCGGTCATCGCTTCTGGAAATCAATGACAAGTCATCGACACGACATCCAGTATCCGTACAGAACTGTTGTAGTAAGTGGTGTATAGAATTAGCTACCTCCCCTCTATACCATGAAATAATGGTTGCTACTGTCTGATAAATAGCTGTTAGACAGACGAGACGAGGAGTTAGTTAGTTAGTATTATATATATAATATATATATATATATATATATATATATATATATATATATATTGTTTTTATAAAGATAAAAGGTGGCTTACCGGTGTAAAAGGGCACGATCGTTGGAAGTGCAAAATTCAGGGGTTAAGTCAGCGATATAACAAATACAAAGTAACATCTTATACAGTGAACACACGTGTGATCGGCTGCAATTAATCAGTACCTCGATTAATTCAGTGGATTTAACCCTGAAGATCCTTATGGTGAAACTCGATTAGGTTTCTTTGTATCCATTTTTTAATATATATATATATATAATATATATATATATTATATATGTGTGTGTGTGTGTGTGTCTGTGTGTGTGTGTGTGTGTATTGGTTTGTTGATTGGTTTTGAAGGCTATCACAATGCAAGTGTAAAGAAAAAAGAAGGTAACTATGGTGTTGTTTGTTAACCTGTGATTTATTCTTAATATTTCGGGATAAAAATCCCTTCTACAGAAGATCACCAGAAGGTGATCCAGATGATCTAGAGATCAAGCCAGATCTAGAATAATAATTTCAAAAAAAGAAGAAAAGAAACTAA
>CM042162.1:11970774-11975774 GCA_023376005.1 Doryteuthis pealeii
CGATATGCACGCCTAATTCATTTAATTATAACTAATTAATTTACAAATTAGGTATGACTTCAATTAAGCACATAATCCCCTAAAAAAAAATATATATACATATATAGGTAATCCTTAACTATTTCCTCGTAAATTCCTACCATAAAATAAACTGACCCTCATTTCATGTCCGTGTTTTGCAATAAATGTTTATTTTCTTGCACCCGATTTTACAAATACTAAAATAGATTTTCTTTATTCATTTTTTATTCACTTCAATATGTATATTCTAAAAGTTTTTATTTTGTGAGAATGGTTAGTTTTAAAGTGGGGGCTTGTTTTACAATTTAGGCATAAATTGGAGCCTCCTTTTATGACCGTAATTTTGTTTTTACGTCGACAATGATTAAAATATGACGTTTTAAAACTAACCATTCAGTTTATTTATGGTAGGAATTTACGAGGAAATAGTTAAGGATTACATATATATAATATACACACACACACAACACACACATATTAATATATATATATATAATATATATAATATATATATATATATATATATATTATTTTAATATATATATATAACTGTTTTATCTTAGCGTTCATATTTTCAAACAATACTAAGAGCGTTAATTCTTCATTCAAACATTTTTAAACAGACTGATCAACAAAAGACTCTCACAGTCACACACACACACACACACACACAACACACACCACACATATATATATATATATATATATAAATATATATATATATATATATATGTGTTGTGTGTGTGTGTGTGTGTGTGTGTGTGTGTGTGTAAAATGAAAATGGAAGTGAATCCGACTGTATTGTTGAAAAGAGAAATAAAGGAATATATATATATATATATATATGAAAGTACGCAAACAGTTTGTTTGATATGGCTTTTAGCCGACAATTTTGGGGAGAATATGTGCTTAATTGAAGTCATACCTAATTTGAAAATTAATTAGTTGATAATTAATGAATTAAGCGAATATATCTGTTCAAATGTAAAGCGTAAACAAATCGAGAAAAGGTCAATGTCTGTATGTATATTTCGGCCTATAACTCTGCTGATAAGGCATAATAGGCCGAAATGTACTGACAGTGATTGACTTTTTCTCGATTCGTTTACGCATTACATTTGAACAGATATATTCGCCTAATTCATTAATTATCAACTAATTAATTTTCAAATTAAGTATGACTTCAATTAAGCACATATTCTCCCCCTCCCCCCCCCAAAAAAAAAAATATATATATACTGTAGTTACCAATAAATCCACCAAGCAAATTTAGTATACAATCTTATCTACTTCGGGATTTTTTCACTAAAATCGATTAAAAAGTGCTCAATATAAAGAACTAAATAGTCGATTAAAATAGAATGGTTTAAAATCTACCGACTCAAGTTTCTCGCAATTAGCGCGAATCTTCGACTTGTGTTGGTAGATTTTAAACCATTCTATTTTAATGGTATATATATTATGTATATAAGTATATTTTGGCAGCATTTTTTCTTTTAAACATATTTTGTTGAACTCAACGGACAATTATTGTCTGGCGAGCTTTTGTTCAATCTTTTCTAAACCGTCTGGCCATCTTTTTAATATCCTCCCACTATTCTCCATAACATTTCTTGTGAGTCCCTGCTCCTACTAATTCTTACTGCTACTGTTTGTTTAAAAGGAAACAATGGAAACATCTCACCAGTTCCACACCTGATGACGGCACTAAGTAGAGCAGAAAGCGCTCGTGTTAAAATCTTTAGTGGATTCATACACCAATTCCACCCGGATATTAAAAAGATGGCCAGCCAGTTAGAAAGGATCGAACAAAAAATCGTCGGACAAGAATTGTCCGTTGAGTTTAACAAAACGCACACACACACACACACACACCTCACACACACACATATATATATATGTGTGTGTGTGTAGGAGCATGTGTATGTATGTATTTATGTTCGGATGAAACTACGAAAACAAAATAATTATTGACAAAGTAAATATATATACACATTAAATATTACCAGGGCTCGGTTTTTGTGCAGAAATTATGAAGATTTGATTTATATTTAAAGATATGCCCTACAATTTAAATTTATAATTGTTGTTGTCATAAATTTTCCATTGTGAGCAATGAGAAGACTTTTCTGGTGATTATATATATATATATATAAATCATCTTCAGAGCTTGTTTATACTCCAGACTTATCAATAGCGGAGACGAAAATAATATGAATTTAAAACGAAAACAATGATGTTGCAAAAAAGTTATGCCGAAGTTTCAAATATAAGCATATCCGCCAACGCCTTTCTCGGTCAGCGGCAGTTATGTATCTCTTATTGTAACAGTTTTTGAAAAAAGAAGACATATTCCAAACTCGATGATAGACAAATTCTCTTTTTCAAACAGGATGAGTATAAACCAGCTCTGAAGATGATTTTTATAAATCGAAATATTGTTCAATATTAGCTATGAATATGTTATAAAATCTTTTCACTTTAACAGCATATTGTGTTGTTTTCATATCCTTTTATCTATATTCACACACACACACACACACACACACACGCACGCACGATATATATATATATATATATATATATATATTATATATATATATAGAGAGAGAAGAGAGAGAGAGAGAGAGAGAGAAAGAAAGATACATAGAGAAATTGATATAATTAAATGATCACGACAGGCAAACTCGGCGAATACCACGTGCGACGTACGGAACACTAGACAGCTGTTTCGACCTATACACTATTTGATGAGACCTAATATAGGTAGGAACAGCTGTCCAGTTTTCCGCACGTAGCAGGTGGTATTCGCTGAGTTTGCTTGTGATTATTTAATTATATATATATATGAAACCATATGTCTCACGAAAGTCAACAGCGTGTTCGAACGCTGGTCGCTGGTGACTGAACTTTTATTCTAGTAAAAATAAGAAAAAATCTCCTCGAGGCGTATTAGTTGATGAAGACGTAGAAAGAAATGACCTTTTTTTATTTATTTTTTTTATTTCTTAGAAAATCTGCTGAACTAAAGAAAGTACAAAAATGCGATAACGTCATCCAAGAACTTCAGAACAGAAACATTCATAACAGAACAGTTTTGAAAAAGTATTTAGATTTTAGATTTTAGATTTTTTTAATTTTTTTTTTCTGATTTTTTTTCCTGTTTTTTTTTTTTTATATACATACGTTCATTTTATCTCAATCTATTATCATAGAAGTGAGAAAAGATTTTTCTTTTTTACTTTCAATGAATTAATCAAATTAAATTTCAAAGACGATATCAGTTCCGCCCACACATGACACAGACTAATCTACGCCTGTGGGTGTGAGTGTGCGTGTGTGTGTGTATGTGTGTATGGGTGTGAGTGGGGATGTTGGTGGGGTATGTGTGCGTGTATAGGTGTCTATATATATATATATATATATATATATATATATATATATATGCATAAAGATGTTTGTCTTTGGTGTATGTGTTTTTGGTGAGGAAACATTTTTGTCTAACTTTATGGTTATGAGCGATGCATATTTGAAAAAGAATTTGGTGATTTTTTTTTTAAATTCAGATTCAAGATAGTTGTACAAATGAATCTTTGGCTTAAGTTATTAAGATAATCAAAAGACGAGGATTTGTTTGGGTGTTGGATTTTACGTCATGTAAACCCTTTTTGGTTGATTTTATGCTAAACAATTACTTTAGTTAAACATTAAATAGTTTTGATAATGAAAGGCACACATACTTTACCTTGATAATGGTTCAGATAAGAACCGAAAGTACTTGGTCATTTAAAGGTGACTCTTTCGGAGAAATCATTAATCTTTTTTAAGATTGTAAGATCAAAAGAATTATTAGGAAACTTGACTAAAGGAATAAAAAACTTGAAAATAATAACGTTTCTGTTTTGTTTAATGAAATTTGTTTGAATATATATATATATATATATATAATATATATATATATATATATATATATATATATAACTTTCAAAGAAAGAAAAATTTAACAAAACGTAAATATTGCTCTGTATATAATTAATTTATTGGTAATTATACATTGAGTTCTCTTAGGGATTTATAAAAATCTTTGTATTAATATATGTGTTTTGACCTACAATAGCATACAGTATGGTTGTACTGTAAGATTTCGAATATCCCGAATAGAATCATCCATTACTTACCAGTCATTTGGATTATCTTACATTTATATATATATATATATATATATATATATATATATATATATATATATAGTGATAAAAAACTAAATAATTATTTTAGTTAAAGATTAGTTTAAACTGTTTTAATAATGAAAGACACACATACTCTACCTTGATAATGGTGCAGATAAGAACCGAAAGTACCTGGTCAGTTAAAAGTGACTCTTTCGGAGAAATCATTAATCTTTTTTAAGATTGTAAGATCAAAAGAATTATTAGAAAGCTTGAAAAAAAGATTAAAAAACTTGAAAATAATAAGGATTCTGCTTTGTTTAATGAAAGGCTAGAAACGACTAGGTTAAAAAGGTGATCTACTGGGAATTGTGCAAAAAAACTAAGATTTTGACCATACAACAAAATGGGATATGCATAAACCAGAATCTGTTCTTGTGAATGAATCCCATATATTATCCGAAAAATATACTTAATTTAATTAAGGAATTACATCGACTTAGTTAAACGTAAAGTAGGGTCCTGATAAAATCATTTCAATTTGATTGAAACCATGTTAGACCCTTAATTTTTCCTCTAATAATTATTAGTATTATGTATATATATATATATATATATATATATATATATATATATATATACAAGGGTGGTAATTCAATAAATAAGGGATTTTCTTTGCATAAAGATAATCGCACACACACACACACACAACACATATATATATATATATATATATATATATATATATATATATATATATATATATATATATATATATATATATAGGGTGACCCAAAATGAGTCTACATC
>CM042162.1:11978274-12003274 GCA_023376005.1 Doryteuthis pealeii
GGCTTCATCCGCCCTTAAAAAAGATAGATAGATAGATAGATAGATAGATACATACATACATACATACATACTGAAGACACCAAGAGATAGATAGATAGATAGATAGATAGATATACTGATCTAGTCTGTCTGCGAACATCATGTTAGCCTATCAAAAAACAAAATCCATTTCCATGGAGACAAAATAACAGTAATCGGACATATGCACTCATATGTACGTATGCATGTTGTGATTCTATTTATTCATTGCTTATTATTATTCTTGCTGCTATCATCGCCTTTCGTTCAACGGCGGAAATAGACGGAGAGTAAGATTTCTAATCGTTTATATTCCGTAAAATTGTATAAAGCAGACTCATCTTGAGTTAAATTGAGCGGAACATCTTAAACAAATTAGGAAATCAACCCCAAGGTAAAAAAAAAAGTAAAGAATGAAATAAAAAGAAAAAAAAGAAAAAAATGCCTAAAGAAATATCAAATAAAATAAAATGAAAATAAAAATGAAAATGAAATAAAAAGGTAAGATAAAAAAAATTGTAAACATTTCAGGAGCCACTTGTCTGAGATAATATTAATATGCCAGGAAATATCCTCTATTATGAATTTTTTATCCTCCCCTCTCTCTGTCTCTCTCTCTGTCTCTCTCTCTCTCTCTCTCTTCTCTCTCTCTCTCTCTCTCTCTCTCTCTCTCATTTCCTCTTCTCTCTTTCCATTGTCTCTGTCTTTATTCCCTTCCCCTCTCTCTCTCTCTCTCTCTCTCTCTCTCTCTCTCTCTCTCTCTCTAATTCCCCATCTCTCTCTCCCACCTCTCTCTCTCTCTCTCTCTCTATCTATCTATCTATCTATCTGTCAGTCTATCTCTTTCCGTTCTCTCTATATATATTTCCCTTTCTCTTTCTTTCGTTCTTTCTTTCTTCAATCTTGCTCTCCCCCCTCCTCTCTCTCTCTCTCTCTCTCTCTCTCTCTCTCTCTCTCTCTCTCTCTCTCTCTCTCTCTCTATTGCTCATTGTCCCTCTCTCTCATTCCGTTTCTCTTTCCCTTCCTCTTTTCTCTCTCTCTCTCTCTCTATCTATCTATCTATCTATCTCCGGTTGCTCCTCTCTTTGTCTACATGATTTTCTGCTCTTCTCTCTCCCTCTCCCTCTCCCTATCCCTCTCCCTCTCTCTAATTCTTTCTTCCTTTGTCAATTTATTGGTGTCTTCTAGCAGTCCCTCTCTTTGTCCACACAGTCATCTTCCTCTTCCATATTCAAATAAGTATACACTGAGCTCTCGAAATCACCCTCGTCGTAATGACCAGTAAGTCTACCTTGGCACTACGTCACTGTTGCGAGACAGTAAAATCAATAGCCTTAATTAAACCCACACAGAACATAATACTCAAGCCTGGGCTCCAGTGTCTAGACATGGAAATTGGAGTGTAACACAAAGAAAGAGTGACAAAACTAATAAAAAGAGCAAAAGTGACAAAACTAATAAGAAGAGTAAAAGATTACAGAAGAGATTGGAGAAATAAGGAATAATTACTTTACTTGAAAGAAGAATGAGGGGTGATCTAATTGAAATTTTCTGAATAATTAATGGAATTTTTAATTGTGGTAGACATTTTTTTAATATTTATCTACGCTCTGGAAATATACTGTCAAGATTAATTTTTTAAATAAGTTATTAACCAATTGGATTTTTTTCTTTTATTGCTAATGAATTATATATTTTGGGAAGAAATTGCCAACTCAGATCAAAAGCAGCAATAGTTTATGTTTAAATTCTGGTCGACATTTTAGGCGTTTCGTTCTTCTTATAGTAAATATATGTCGACATTGACTTTGGATTCAGTTGGTTAATCCTTATCATCCTAGTCTGTAGAGTTCCTTGAAAATCTGGATAGAAAAGAGTGTAGTATCAGTAGATCTCTTTGTAATCCTAGTCTGTAGTGTTCCTTGAAATCCTAGGCAGAAAAGAGTGTAGTATCAGTAGATCTCTTTTTAATCCTAGTCCTGTAGTGTTCCTTGAAATCCTAGGTAGAAAAGAGTGTAGTATCAGTAGATCTCTTTGCAATCTAGTCTGTAGTGTCCTTAAGATCCTAGTAGAAAAGAGTGTAGTATCAGTAGATCTCTTTGTAATCTAGTCTGTAGTGTTCCTTGAAATCCTAGGTAGAAAAGAGTGTAGTATCAGTAGATCTCTTTGCAATCATAGTCTGTAGTGTCCTTAAATCTAGGTAGAAAGAGTGTAGTATCAGTAATCTCTTTGTAATCCTAGTCTGTAGTGTCCTTGGAAATCCTAGGTAGAAAAGAGTGTAGTATCAGTGATCTCTTTTAATCCTAGTCTGTAGTGTTCTTAAATCCTAGGTAGAAAAAAGTGTAGTATCAGTAGATCTCTTTGTAATCCTAGTCTGTAGTGTCCTTGAAATCCTAGGTAAAAAGAGTGTAGTATCAGTAGATCTCTTTGTAATCTAGTCTGTAGTGTCCTTGAAATCCTAGGTAGAAAAGAGTGTAGTATCAGTAGATCTCTTTGTATCCTAGTCTGTAGTGTTCCTTAAATCCTAGGTAAAAAGAGTGTAGTATCAGTAGATCTCTTTGTAATCCTAGTCTGTAGTGTCCTTGAAATCCTAGTAGAAAAGAGTGTAGTATCAGTAGATCTCTTTGTAATCCTAGTCTGTAGTGTCCTTGAAATCCTAGTAGAAAAGAGTGTAGTATCAGTAGATCTCTTTGTAATCCTAGTCTGTAGTAGTCCTTGAAATCCTAGGTAGAAAAGAGTGTAGTATCAGTAGAGATCTCTTTGTAATCCTAGTCTGAGTGTCTTTGAAATACCGTAGGTAAGAAAAGCAGTGTAAGTATCCGTGATCTCTCTTTTGTAATCCTAGTCTGTAGTGTCCTTAGAACCTAGGTAAGATGAAAGAGTGTAGTATCAGTAGATCTCTTCTCTTTGTAACCTAAGTCTGTAGGTGTCGCTTGAAGATCCTAGGTAGAAAAGAAGATGTAGTAGAATCGCAGGCAGTCAGATGTGTGTTATGAGGGTCTTTTTTGTGGTTGCGCAGGCAGTAGAAATCTCTTTTAATCCTAGTGCTGTAGTGTCTCTTGAAATTGCCTAGGTAGAAAAAGAGTGTAGTATCAGTAGATCTCTTTGTAATCGACTAGTCTGTAGTGTCCTTGTAAATCACTAGGTAGGGAAAAGTAGTGTAGTATCAGTCAATGAAGTTCGGTTTGCACATCATGGTAAGGGGTACGTGTAGTGTCAGCCTTAAGAGGAACGAAGAATCTACGGTAGGAAAAGAGCATGTAGTATCATAGTAGAGATCTTCTTTGCAATCGATAGTCTGTAGTGTCCTTCGAAAATTAGGGTAGAAAAGAGTTGTAGTATCAGTAGATTCTCTTTTGCAATCATAGTCTGTATGTGTCCTTGAAAATTAGGTAGAAGAGTGTAGTATCAGTAGATCTCTTGCAATCATAGTCTGGTGTAGTGTCTTCCTTGAAAATGCTAAGGTAGAAAAGAGTGTAGTTCAGTAGTATCTCTTGCAATCATAGTCGTATGTGTCCTTGAAAATCTAAGGTGAAAAGATGTAGTATCAGTAGATCTCTTTGGCAATCATAGGTCCTAGTGTAGTGCGTCCTTCGGAAATCTAAGGTAGAAAAGAGTGTAGTATCTAGTAGATCTTTCTCTTTGCAAATCATAGTCTGTGTTGTTGTAGGTGTACATTCTATTAGAACATCTAGGTAGAAGAAGGAGTGTGAGTATCAGTGAGATTCTTTGCATCACATAGTACTGATAGTGTCCTTGAAAATCTAGGTAGAAAAGTAGTGTAGTATCAGTAGATACTCGTTTGCAAATTCATAGATCTGTGTAGTGTTCTGAAAATTCATAGGTAGAAAAAGAGTGTAGTATCAGTAGATCTCTTTGCAATCAATAGTGCCGTAGTGGTCCGTTATGAAAACATCTAGTGTAGGAAGAAGAGGTGTAGTCAGTGAATTCTTTTGCAAATCATAATCTGTAGTGTCTTGAAATACTAAGGTAAGAAAGAGTGTAGTATCTAGTGAGCTCTCTTTGCAATCATATAGTCTGATGTAGTGTCAGTTGAAAAAACATTCTAAGGAAAACAAAAGAATGGTAGCGCAAAAAAAGAAAAAAAAAAAAAATAAGAATAAAAACAAAAGGAAAAAAGAAAAAAGAAAAAAAAACAAAAAAAAAAAAATAAAAAAAGCAAGAAAAAAAAAAAAATAGAATAATAAAAAAAGAAAAAAAAAAAGAAAAAAGAGTGTAGTATCAGTAGATCTCTTTTGGCAATACACATAGTCTGTAGTGTCCTTGAAAATCTAGGTAGAAAAAAAAGAGTGTAGTATTCAGGTCAAGAATGTCTCTTTGCCAATCATGAGTCCTGTAGTGTCCTTGAAAAAATCTAGGTGAAAGAAGAGTGTTAGTATCAGTAGCATCTTTAATCCTAGTCTCTAGTGTGCCTGAAAGTATAGGTAAAAGAGTGTAGTATCAGTAGATATTTTCGCAATCCTTATAAAAATTTTATGGTATCTTATTCTTAATAACGGATTCTGTTTTGTGCATATAAATAATTATGTTGAATGGTAAAAACTTAGTTTCTTGCACAATTTCTAGTGGATCACCTTTCCAACCAGTCGTGCCTCGCCTTATATTCCTCGTTAGGCTAGTGTGCCTACATTCACTATTACATGATTGATCGTATCGTCTCGGTCTCCACATATCCTACACTGTCATGTGATCTACTTTTTTGAAGTTTTCACACCAACGTTAGCTGTTGGCATTTACTAGAATCTGAGTGAACAACAAGTCTCCTAGAGGTCTTCAGATTTCTTCTGAGTATTCTAGCAGATTATTATTATTATTATTATTATTATTATTATTATTAGAGTTTTTCAGCAATCCGCCTTGGCCGATGGTTCACAATTATTATTATTATTATTATTTGCTCCTTTACTCCTTTTAGTTTTTCACATCAGCATTAGCTGATGGTTTTTCACTGGAAGTCTGAGTGACAGCAAGTCTCCTCAGGTCTCCAGAACTCTTTCTGAGTATTCTAGGCGATTGCAGCAATGCAGTAGTCTGGATGGTCTCGATTCTTCCTCTGATTTCAGGTCCCCAGTATTTTTTCCAAAGTTTTTTTGGGACCGTTCCAAGTGCACCAAATACAATTTGGTATCACTTTTAATTACCGTCTCATATTTCCACAGGTTTTTCAATTCATCTGGCAAAGATCGAGGTATTGTCCATCTTTTCCGTTTTCTTTCAATTTTCACAGTGTGATCATGCAAAAGCCACCGGTTTAGCATGTTCTCTTTTTTTTCTTCTTTTTTTTCCTTTTTTGTTAATCAAAACACTAGGTCTGTCTCCTGGTTGTGATGTGGTGATCGTTTTTATCTCAAAGTCGCCAAAATTTTATGCGTTTCATTCTCAAAACAGATTCTGGTTATGCATATACCTTTTGTTGTAATGGTCAAAATTTAATGTTTTGCATAATCCCAGTGGATACCTTTGCAACCTAGTTGTGTCTAGGTTTTATTCCTGTTGTGCTAGTTTGCTACATTTCGCTTAATACTTGTTTTAGTCTTCGTCTCTTGTCACTGCACAGGTCTACATTTACTGTTTTATGTCTTATCAATTTTTGCTTTGAATATAATTCGTTCTTTATGGCATTATTCTTGTGGCAGAATTATTTAGTGATTCGGTTTCTTTCTTGAGGTTTCCCCGCTTTTCTTAAACCATGTCCAAGTCTTTTTATGTGGGCAACCTCTCCGATTTGTCGTTAAAATGTCCTTAAAATTGTTTTCTTCCATCTTTGTTTTCCTAGTTTCGGTTGTTTTTCTGTTTGTCCATATATTACATCTGCTGATGTTGACTGCCATAAGTAATCTCTTTGCTCTTTTGTGTATTCTCCGATCCTTGGTTGTCGGCCTCTACACAGCCCTCTATGTTGGCAAGACCTCTTCCACATCTTTTCTTGAATACATTATAGCCCTGTCTTTATTATCTCTAGGGTGTTAGAGCCCTTGTGCTGGTCCATTAATTTTCCTAGTCTTTTGGTCCGATGCTGAGATTTTCATCTTTTGTCCATTTTAAAGAACTGGCCCAGAGTATCTTATAAAACGGGGACGGCCCAGGTAATTTATTTCTTAGGACAACATTTATGCTTGAGCTTGGGAGTTTCTAAGAGGTATTCTTTTTAACTTTTTCTTCTTCACTCTGCCTTGAATTGTCTGCTCTAAAATTCCTAAATATTTGTAAATTTTTCCTTTTTACTTTTTTTTTTTTTTTCATTATTATTATTACTAGCAAATGTATGCAACCTCCGGGTGCAAGTATTTAAGTTTTTAATATTACAAATATCATATTAAATTAGAAAGGCTAATGAAACTGAATAAGAATATACATAAGATTTGGAACAGAGGGGGTATGAATTGAATAATAGAACAACTTGAAACTAACTCTTCCCATCATTCTCCCATTACTCCCGTCTTTCATTGGTAAATTTCCTAATTTAACTATTTCGTTAAAATAGGAAGAAAAGAATGATATTATAGTTATTTCTTCTGTTAATGGATTTCTTTTTAACATTTATCACCCGAGATTTTTAACTCATATTCAATAAGATAAAACCAAACAATTAGAAAATCAATATACTAAGCATATATTTATTTAAAATCAAAATTTTAATATCAATATGCAATTAGCCTCCCATTAAACATGTAATCCCGCTATTTTGTTGTTATATAATAAATACAATTACATGTTATTATATGTAGCTCCGCCCACGCCGGGGGTCCAGTGGCTTCGGCCTGGATCTTTACGAGTTAATAGAGTCGATCCCGAGGGGGCCATCCCCAGGCCAACACCTGCCCCTTGAATTAAAGGGGCAGGGCTGGGTTTATTGCCAGTGCTGAGGCGCCCCCTTGAGGGGGAATGCCGACGGGATCGACGCAATTGTTCACGCTGCCACCCCATGAGTCTCGGCTTGTGGGTGGTCCCACATAAATAAGGGCCTTTGTGGCCTGACCCGTACAAGTGGGACGTGGAAAAATATTCATGTAGATACGGTAACAGTCTTATGATTTAAAACAATTTTATTAATATTGAGTTTAAATAAAAATAAAATCATGGAGAATGTGATTTAATTAACAAGGGAATTGTGAACTTTATAGTAATAGTTTCGGTTACAGACTGAACAAACCCACAATCTCCATTAAGTAAAAATTAATATTATTGTACTATTAATTATTATTATTATTATTACGTTAATCAGATGATTTTTTTCTGTGAGAATGGAGTAGCTAGGCCTAATGTCATATAATCTCTGAAGGAAACACACTGGCCTCAATGCATGAAAGCTCTTGAGTTGCAGTTGTTAGCATCGTTCAGATAAGCACACTTTTTGCCCAAGGTCGATGTTATGGTCATGTGGAGTAAACCAATTGGATTTGACCTATTTGTGAGATCAATGTAATAAAACATTGGGATGGCATCGCTATTGGGCCGATGGGATTAATGCAGTTCAGCGATAGGAAAAAGCGCTGACCATGCCGGGTCATAACTCCATTAATGGTGTCTACTTCTTGTTAATCGCGAGGTGGAGAGATACACAGAAGAAGGGTGTGCTATTTAACATTTAATTAAGCACCAGCATCCAGTGCCAAACGAATACATACAAAACCAGAACCAATAAGTACAAACCAATTACAAGATAAAACTTTAACAAATAGAAAAAGGTCAGTTTGGTAAAGTCAGGCAGTATCATTTGAAATTATGTTAATAGGGAATCAGTAATATCTTCGCAATCCTTATAAAATTTTATGTATCTTATTCTTAATAACGGATTCTGTTTGTGCATATAATATTATGTTGAATGCTAAAAACTTAGTTTCTTGCATTTCTAATCACCTTTCCAAACCAGTCGTGCCTCGCCTTATATTCTCGTTAGGCTAGTGTGCTACATTCACTTATTACATGATTGATCGTATCGTCTCGGTCTCCACATATCCTACACTGTCATGTGTTATCTACTTTTATTGAGTTTTTCACACCAACGTTAGCTGTTGGCATTTCACTAGAATCTGAGTGACAACAAGTCTCCTAAGGTCTTCAGATTTCTTCTGAGTATTCTAGCAGATTATTATTATTATTATTATTATTATTATTATTATTATTATTATTATACTACATTAGAGTTTTTCACATCCGCCTTGGCCGATGGTTCACAATTATTATTATTATTATTATTTGCTCCTTACTCCTTTTGAGTTTTTCACATCAGCATTAGCTGATGGTTTTTCACTGGAGTCTGAGTGACAGCAAGTCTCCTCAGGTCTCCAGAACTCTTCTGAGTATTCTAGCCGATTGCAGCAATGCAGTAATCTGGATGGTTTCGATTCTTCCTCTGATTTCCAGGTTCCCCAGTATTTTTTCCAAGTTTTTTGGACCGTTCCAAGTGCACCAACTACAATTGGTATCACTTTCACCCTCATATTCCACAGGTTTTTCAATTCTCTGGCAAGATCGAGGTATTTGTCCATCTTTTCGTTTTCTTTCATTTCACAGTGTGATCTGTAAAGTCCACCGGTTAGCATGTTCTCTTTTTTTTTTTTTTCTTTTTTTCTTTTTTGTTAATCAATACTAGGTCTGGTCTCCTGGTTGGGATGTGGTGATCCGTTTTTATCTCGAAGTCCCAGAGAATTTTATGCGTTTCATTCTCAAGAACAGATTCTGGTTTATGCATATACCGTTTTGTTGTATGGTCAAAATTTAATGTTTTGCATAATTCCCAGTGGATCACCTTTCCAACCCAGTTGTGTCTAGGTTTATATTCCCGTTGTGCTAGTTTGCTACATTCGCTTAATACTTGGTTTAGTCTCGTCTCTGTCACTGCATAGTCTACATTTACTCTTTTATGTCTTATCAATTTTTGCTTTGATATAATTCGTTCTTATGGCATTATTTTGTGCAGAAATTATTAGTGATTCAGTTTCTTTCTTGAGGTTTCCTTTTCTTAACCATGTCCAAGTCTTTTCATTTACAACCTCTCCGATTTGTCGTTTGAAATGTCCTTATAATTGTTTTTCTTCCCATCTTTGTTTTCTAGTTTTCGTTGTTTTTCTGTTTGTCCATATATTACATCTGCTGTTGTTGGCTGCCATAAGTAATCTTTCTTTGCTCTTTTGTGTATTCTCCGAGTCCTTGAATTGTGGCCTCTACACAGTCCTCTATGTTGGCAGACCTCTTCCACATTCTTTTCTTGATACATATAGCCTATCTTTATTATCTCTAGGGTGTAGAGCCTTGTGCATGGTCATTAATTTCCTAGTCTTTTGGTCGATCTGAGAGTTCATCTTTTGTCCATTTTAAGAATGGCCCAGAGTATCTTATAACGGGGACGGCCCTGGTATTTATTTCTTTGGCAAGATTTATGCTGTTGAGCTTGGTTTCTAAGGTATTCTTTTTAACTTTTCTCTTCATCTCTGTTTGCTTGATATTGTCTGCTTCTAAAATTCCTAAATATTTGTAACTTTTTTCTTTTTCTTTTTTTTTTTTCATTATTATTATTACTAGCAAATGTATGCAACCTCCGGGTGCAAGTATTTAAGTTTTAATATTACAAAATATCATATTAAATTAGAAAGGCTAATGAAACTGAATAAGAATATACATAAAAAGATTTGGAACAGAGGGGTATGATTGAATAATAGAACAACTTTGAAACTAACTCTTCCATCATTTCCATTACTCCCGTCTTTCATTGGTAAATTTTCCTAATTTAACTATTTCGTTAAAATAGGAAGAAAAGAATGATATTATAGTTATTTCTTCTTGTTAATGGATTTCTTTTAAGATTTATCCCCGAGATTTTTACTCATATTCAATAAGATAAAACCAAACAATTAGAAATCAATAATACTAAGCATATATTTATTAAAATCAAAATTTTAATATCAATATGCAAATTAGCCTTCCCATTAACACTGTAATCCGCTATTTTGTTGTATATATAAATACAATTACATGTTATTAGTATGTAGCTCCGGCCCACGCCGGGGGTCCAGTGGCTTCGGCCCTGGATCTTTACGAGTTAATAGAGTCGATCCCAGGGGGCCATCCCCCCAGGCAACACCTGCCCCCTGATTTAAAGGGCAGGGCTGGGTTTATTGCCCAGTGCCTGAGGCGCCCCCCTTGAGGGGGAATGCCGACGGGATCGACGCAATTTTTCACCTGCCACCCCATGAGCTTCGGCTTGTGGGTGGTCCCACATAAATAGGGCCTTTGTGCCTGACCCGTACAAGTGGGGTACGTGGAAAATATCATGTAGATACGGTCAACAGTCTTAATGATTTAAAACAATTTTATTAATAATTGAGGTTTAAATAAAAATAAAATCATGGAGAATGTGATTTAATTAACAAGGGAATTGTGACTTGTATAGTAATATAGTTTCGGTTACAGACTGACAAACCCACAATCTCCATTATAGTAAGATTATTATTATTGTTACTATTATTATTATTATTATTATTACGTTATCTGATTTTTCTGTGAGAATGGAGTAGCTAGCCTAATGTCATTATATCTGAAGGGAAATACACTGGCCTTCAATGCATGAAAGCTATTGAGTTGCAGTTGTTAGCATTCGTTCAGATAAGCACACTTTTTGCCAAGGTCGATGTTATGGTCATGTGGAGTAAACCATTGGGATTTGACCTATTTGTGAGAATCAATGTAATAAAAACATTGGGAGGCATCGCTATTGGGCCGATGGGATTAATGCAGTTCAGCGATAGGAAAGCGCTGACATGCGCGGTCATCTCCATTAATGGTGTCTAACTTCTTGTTATATCGCGAGGTGGAGAGATACACAGAAGAAGGGTGTGCTTATTACATTTATTAAGCACCAGCATCCAGTGCCAAACGAATACATACAAAACACAGAACCAATAAGTACAAACAATTAACAAGATAAAAACTTATACAAAATAGAAAAGGGTCAGTTTGGTAAAGTCAACGCAGTATCATTTGAATTATTCGGACTATTGTCCTTATCATAATTGTTATCTGTACAACGTTTCGGCTGATGTGCCCTCCTGCCTTCTTCAGGTATTTCTTGTCGGACTCGGGAACTTTCTCGCACTCGGGAACCTTCTTTTCAGACTCGGGAACCTTCTTGCCGTAATCAGGAATAATCCAAATAATACTAATTATCAAGCCTCATCTAAAGAATTCCGAGAAATAGCAGCAAAGACAGTCTGAATATTATCCAGCTAGTTAGTCTACTTTAATCGGAGGCTATTTTATGGCTATGAGCCAGTCCATCTGGTAGAGTGCTGAAGGGGTGTTAGCTACTCTACTACAGTTCTCTACTACCTTTGACCATCAGAGTCGAGTGTGGATTAACAGGAAAATAGTCAGACAACGAAGTGCCTGAAGGACTGTGCAATGGAGTATCGGAACACCCGATGGATGCAGAGACCTTATCCAGATTTTACCAATCAACCAGCCAAACAAACAACTAACCAGCCGTCTTATCAGCTGGGGCTGTAGAATACACCGACTCTGTAGAGGGGAAAAATCCCCCCAATCAGGCCACCTGTTGAGCGTGGGTGACAACCCGTGTTGCTTAAGGCCGGAATCCTGGTGGGTGAGTAGTCCATAACATGCAACTCTCTATTTACTTAGGCTAGACAGGTGGTCGGAGAGCCCCCGCCGATCAATCAGCTGGTCACGTCAGGCCTTAGCACCTATATGATTGTTCCGACCTAATTGCCCTTATGGAAACTCCCCAACCCTTTTTATCATATGTGCTAGAAGGCAGTGCCTGAGGGTCTTAGTATCCTGGGTATGACGTTAAACTGCATCTAGTGATGAAGTTCTGGTTATATATAATGAAGGACTGCAAATAAGAGAAGCGTTTGCACATAAAGAGTGCTCAATTATTATAAAAGCAGAGCATGTATTAAACCTGAAATTATAAAATTATGCATACTATATATCCGTAGTAAAAGGTTGTTAGTCAAGCGATTACATAGTGATGTGCTTTCACGTGGTTGGGTCTTTATACGCGAGACATGTTAACGAAAATATATAACGTGCTCAGGTATTATTGCATATGACATGTAGATATGAGAAAAATACAAAATGAAAAATAAATAAAAACAAATAAAGATTTTAAAAAGATTATATATATATATATATATATATTAATGTGGAATACCCCTTTATCGCCATGACTCTCAGGTTTACTCTGACCAGGAAGTGGTAGTACCTGTTAGGATCCCATCTATAGGTTAAATAGATTTTTAAAAATGAGTATCAAACATAAATATGAGTTTTTTAAAAAATTAATACCCAACAAAAAGGAATAAAACAAAATAACCCGAGTAGGGTTGATATGCCATATAATCCAACGAAACAACCAACCAAATCGGAATCTTTCAGCTGAGACATCGAATTCTTTTAAACCTCCATGAGTCCTAAAATTCACCAACACTATACCTGATATCCCCCTTCATACACATACACACATCTATATAATGAATCAGAATCATTTTCCTGGAATTTGTACACTATTCTATGTATTAGGGGTCACACCGGATCCGGCCCCTGAAGGTATTTTATCATGCCCGCCGACGGTACTTGAATTTGTAATGTTTTTGATAATCTTTTGAAAAAAAATATGTTGGTTAAATGTGCTTTTTGCATCTTACGCCACTCATCCATGAATATAACTTGGAGAGATAAATTTTGTTTTACATCTTTTTTTTTTTTCAGAGCTTTCGTTCTGGAAATATGTTTATTTAAATAGATAACAAAATTATACCTTTGCTAATACTGTAACCAGCTGTTTGTTTTTCTTTAATAAATATTTGTAGTAACTTCTCATCTTTTCTTTATTATCTGTGGCCTTTGATTGTTAACAACACTTGTCACTCCCTTTCGCAACATCACCTGCCTTTATTGCATCTTTGTTCTTCAGAAAAGTCAAAATCATTGATTTCACCCTGCCATATTTGGTTGCAAAGATCAGAGACTCAAACACCATTCTCAAACTTAGGTTTATCTCCTCCAATTCTATCATTGCTTTCACAAATTTCTATTTCTGGTAGTATCACTGCTGCTTTATTAGGATCCACGAATCAGGGTCAAAGTAGCTGTAAAATAGAGAATAAAGATAAACAAAGCGAAGAATTTGCATTAAACAATATCAGACACTTATTCAAGATAACGACTGATGCTAACTGATGCTGTTTTGGTAGATTTTGCCAATTGTTTGGCTGTCTTTGGTTTTACTTGGCAGTCATTCGCGCAACTATTTCTTTTTACCATTTTCAAACTTGGTGATTATCTTCTTTAATTCTATCGTTGCTCTCACAACTTTCCTCTATCCCTTTCTGGTAGTATCACTGCTGTCTTTCTTAGAATCTATACTTGAAACTATAAACAGTGGAACCTCGGTTCTCGAATATAATTCGTTTCTAAATTATAGTCGAGAACCGATTTGTTCGAAAAATGAAACAATATTTTTTCATAAGAAATAGGATAAAGTGGATTTAATACGTTCTTTCCCATCAGGCCTCACAACATTCCTCTTTCCTCTTTCTGGTAGTATCACTGCTGTCTTTCATGAAAGGGTTAAATATGCGTAAAATAGAGAATAAACAGAAACGACGCGAGGAATTTGCACAAAAACAATATCAGACATTCGTTCAAGGTAGTGACTGACGGTTACTGATGCTGCTTGGGTTAATTTCGACCAGCCGTCTTCGGTTTGCCTCGGCAGTCATTCGCGCGACTTCTGTTTATATTGGCTTGATTCGTGTGTTCGAAGTCCGAAAATTTGTTCGACAACTGAGGTCTTTTTTACTCAATTTTTTTTTTTTCGAACTCTAAATTGTTGGATTTCTGAGTCGTTCGAGAACCGAGGTTTCACTGCAACTGCTCGCAAAATGAACTGAATTAAGCATTTTATAAACCATGCCATAAAACCAACCAACCAACCAGCCAACTAACCTATTCACTGTCCAATCCTGACTGTAGCATAGGTATTATGGTCTACGGAAAATTTGGGGATTGAAAAGAAAACGCTAATTGGATTTCTGGAGAAAGAGAAGAAAAAGAAATAAGAACGAAAAGAGGTTAAAGTTTGGAAGGGTAAACACTCAACGGGGGGGGGGCAGCCATTAACCGACCAATGATCCCGGAACTAGAGTAAAAAATAAAAACGGAAGTCCCAGGTTTTCTGCGGAGAAGAGGAAGTGGATGTGACCCCACCCCAATCCCAGGACCACAAACGGAACTAAAGAAAATTCGTTCTCTTTTTGGCCGGACCCACCCCAATCCCAGGACCACAAACGGAACTAAATATCTAGAGTAGCAACGAACAGCGCGCATGGACGTGATTTACGATAAAATAGTTTGACATTACTCTCTCAATCTCCTTCTCTCTGAAAAAGAACACACGAGCCTAGAAAGAAATAAACAACCCCTTTGTGACTATACAACTTCGCATGTTGTTACTTCGAGCTAACGACGACTACTACTACTAACGACTACTATTACAACTCGACTGGCCCCTACACAACACTGACTCTATTCTCCAAGACTTTGCGTATTGCACTAAACAACTCTAAGCTTTGTAAATAATAATGATGATAGTGACTAAAAGAACCGTAACAGTTTTAGAATTTAGAATTATCCTTTCTTTTTATGTTCACCATAATTCTTAAATTCTTGCCTAAGCTTTTGTAAGAATGCTTAATCCAGGAAGGTAGCCGGTTTAAGCAAACGCCCTTTGTCCACTCAAAGACCCCAGACCCGATAAGCCGTTTGATTTGGCAGAAATCGAAGATCAATCATGCGAGTTAAGTTCATGTGATCAATACTATCCGACTGGGGCGCTAAATTGTGAGAGAATAAGCAAAAGGACAGACCGTAATCTTTTTAAGTAGATACGAGAAAGTGAAGATAGATAGATATAAATGTTTCTAATTACTTATATTCATAGATGAGTGTGTGCATATACATACTAGCAGAGATACCCGGCGTTGCCCGGGATTTAAAAGTTAGAAATAAATATAATATCTATTTTCATATATAGATTAATAAGAATCACTTTTCTATATATTTGTTATATTATCTTTTATTGTGCCAGTTTAGCTTAGTCGGTAGAGCGTCGCCTGGAAACCATAAGGTTCCTGGTTCGATACAGGCCTTCGCCAACTCAGCGTATGAGTAGTACAAGGATCTGGCCATTAAAGTGAGGAGCTGATGATAGGTGTGGGGCTCCACATCAGACGCTAAAAAACAATTTCCTTGGTCTAGCGCTAGTGAAAAAGGGATAGACTCCTTCACTGTCTAGCTGATACTGGCTTTAGGCCATCCAGACGACTTTACTTTTTACTTTATATATTAAAACTGATTTTCTTTGAAAAAAAAATACGACCGAATTGAATAGTGAGTTCGATCCTCCCATGATGCTCAATACTTGCGCCCTTGTATCACTTTTTACCTATGGTGGACGGTTTGGATAAAAAAAAGCTACCCGTCATGGTGTAAGGGTTAGCAAGCTAGTCTCGCAGATTCATTGCTACTGAATAGTGTGTTCGATCCTCGCTGGATGCTCAATAGTTGTGACCTTGTGTCTCATCCTAACTGTGTCGAACTGGTTGGGTAAAAAGGACATCCCTCAATAATGTAATAGTTAGCAAGCTAGTCTCGCAGATCCATTGCTACTGAATAGTGTGTTCAATCCTCGCTGGGTACCCTATACTTACCACCTTGTGTCACATCATATCTGTGGTGAACACGCTGGGTAAATACCTAACAGGGATTATCGTGGTATAATGGTTAGCAAGCTAGTCTCGCAGATCCATTAATAGCGTGTTCGATGCTCGCTGGATGCCCCATACTTGCATCACATCCTAACCGTGACGAATGCGTTGGGTAAAAAGAGCATCCCCTAGTAGTATAGTGGTTAGCAAGTTAGTCTTACAAGTCCATTACAAATAATCAGCATGTTCGATCGCCCTGTCGGCTGGGGCGTTAGAATGCACCGACTGCACCTCTGCAGAGGGGTAAGACTCCCCCAATGGGGCCTCCTGTTGGCCGTGGGTGGCGACCCGTGATGCTTAAGGATATAGCCCAGGTGGATGAGCAGTTCATGACATGCAATACTCCACTTTGGCCCTATCTTGGGCTAGACGGGCGGTCGGAGAGGCCCCCTCCGATCAATCGGCTGGTCACGTCAAGCTCTAGCACCTATATGATTTTCCGAACCCTATTGTCCTTATGGCAAGCCCCAACCCCTTATTATCATATGGGTGCTAGAAGGCGATGGCTGAGGGTCTACATGTCCTGGGAATGACGTTAAACTCTATCTAATGGTGAGGTTCCAGTTTTGGAGGTTTGGGGAATGTGGAGCACTCCTTCATCACCATTGCTCCCTAGTCCACTCTGACCCGGAGTGGTAGTACCTGTTAGGGTCCCATCTATGGGTTAAATAGAAAAATGTATTTATAAAAAAATTGTATTTTCCATTAAGAATTGATTTATTTCAAAACTTTATCGGCATTAAATGACCCACTGAGGTTGATATGCCGTAAAACAAAACAAAACAAAAACAAACAAAACCATTACAAATAATCAGCATGTTCGATCCTCGTTGGGTTCACCTGCCCAATAATTGCAGCTTTTTGTCACATCCTAACCGTTTTGAACGGGCTGGATAAATATACACTGGAATAATCTATTTCTAGCTTTGTTTTTTGTGTTTGTGTTTTGTTTTTTTGGAGGGGGGGTTGACGTGGGCGTAACCTTCAAAACAATTTAGATCCATCTTTATTTGACGTAACAAAATCAATGCTGGGCAACGCTGAATTGAAAGTTTTTTTTTTAAATTCAAAGTCTCTTTGATCCACCGATCAAATATTGTCATAAATGCAGATTAAATGAAAATTTTACAATGAATCTCTTGGGTTTCATTTTGAGCGAAGAGACAAATGTTTGAAGAAGATGCAAATTAAAATTGAAAATGAATCTCAAACATCGAGATTAATTCGCCTTTGTACTCTAGGGGATCCCTCTCTCTCTCTCTCTCTCTCTCTCTCTCTCTCTCTCTCTCTCTCTCTCTCTCTCTCTCTATCTATCTATCTATCTATCTATCTATTTGTCTATCACTTTGTGTACATAGTTTGCTCTTCTTCCCCTATCTCTACATCTATCTCCAATCACTCCCCCTCTTCCTCTTCTCTTTCTCTCTCTCTCTCTCTCTCTCTATATATATATATATATATATATATATATATATATCATGTGTTTTCTCTTCACTTCCATCTAACTCACCCTTCGACTGTCTCCTTCCTCTGTCTGCCTGTCTGTCTCTCATGAGTGTTCCTCTCTCTCTCTCTCTCTCTCTCTCTCTCTCTCTCTCTCTCTCTCTCTCTCTTCCCTCGTTCTCTCTCTCTCGTTCTTTCTCCAGAGTTCTCTCCTCTCCCCTCTCTCTCTCTCTCTCTCTCTCTCTCTCTCTCTCTCTCTCTCTCTCTTTCTGACTGTCTATATCTTGTGTACATAGTTTACCCTTCCCCCCTCTCTCTCTCTCTCTCTCTCTCTCTCTCTCTCTCTCTCTCTCTCTCTCTCTCTCTCTAAAAACCCATTGAATATTCATCTAGTGCAGAAATCAGTTTCATGGCGTCATAGATTCTAATTCTTATTATTAGCTTAGAAGGTTTTGTGAAAAGAAAAAAAAAAACAACTGAAGCCCACTTCAAAGTTTGAGTTCGGTTGCCCGGGAGAAAAGACAACATATATACGTCACGTGATTGCAACAGGGAGGTTAATTAAACCATTAAACCTGGGATCGAACCCGTTTCCTTTTTTTATCCAGAAAAGCTAAAATGTGCTTATCGGAAGATAAGACCTTCCCCAACCTTCATCTGAAAAGTGTCAGCTACAATTTCTATCAAATTTGGACAGAGATTCGTTACTAACGGGGGGGAGAAGGGGGAGGGAGGGGAGCGATAGGAGAAGAGAGAAGTAAAGGGGGGGCTTATGGGGAGAGAAGGGGAGAGAGGGGTGGGGAGGGAGTGGGACATAAGAGAGAAAAATCCAGAAAGTTTTAGAGTTTTCAAGTTGAGGATAGGAAAAAATATAGATAATTGTGAATGGTCATACACATATACACACATACACACGCACATATACACACACACACATTCACATACACATACACACATGCATACACGCACATACACATACGCACACATACACACACATACACTATCCCACACATACACATATACACATACACATACCCGCACGGAGACACACACACACGCACATACACACACATGTACACATGCACATACACATACACGCACATACAAATACACGCACATACACGTACACACGCACATACATACACATACACTATCATATACATACACACACAAACACATACACACATGCACATACACACACATACACATACACATACATACACACAAATGTATACACACACATGCACACATACACACACATACATATACGACGACACATACATTATCACACACATGCACACACAAACACACTTATATACACACTCAGCCTGTCGGGGAAAATACTCAGAATACACCGATTCTATCCCTGTAGAGTGGTATCCCTTCTATAAAGATGTCTTGAGGATGACTTCAATCTGTATTCATTGGGGAGGATACATAAATCCCAGTGTTTTTCTTTTTTCTTCCTTCACCATTTCAAGCTAACTGTAATTACATTTCAATATTTTCTTAGAAATTAATTACACAGGATAGGTTACAAGGTAGAAGTTAGATGGGGAAACAACTAAAGCCATCTAACTTCTACCTTGTAACCTATCCTGTGTAATTAATTTCTAAGAAAATATTGAAATGTAATTACAGTTAGCTTGAAATGGTGAAGGAAGAAAAAGAAAAACACTGGGATGTATGGCTATGATTTCACTGAGACCGTTTAAATTTTTGTGCGCCAGGGACACATGTCGCGTACCTATCAGCATCTCTGTTTTAGTATAAATCTGTTATAAGATTGTTTGGTTTAAATAGCTTAAGTATTTTTTTCACTTTAATTTAGGATGGAGGAGTGGTAGTAATTTAACTGACAAAGTGGAATAACTTTCAATGATCCAATTCAAGAATTATTAATATAAAAGATACAGTGGAGAGTTGTGTCACCCAATCGTCGCTATTTCTTCCAGGTCCACACTGAACCGGAATGACAGTTCCAATTATCGTACCATCTATGGATCAAATATATCTGTTTAAAAATAACTAATATTCGTTTGGAATACTTAAATCCATATAGATATGTAAAAAAGTTATTTGTTTTTTGTTTTGTTTTTTTGTTTTTTGTTGTTGTTTTTTGTTTTTTTGAGAATCATTACTTAAATCTATTATTGTTTAAAAATTGTTATTATTAATTACTTAAAACTACATACTTGCTTGAAATGCTTAAAACCCTATAAATGTGTGTAAATCATTTGAATTAAATAGGATTACTCGAAACCATATAACTGTGTGAACATTATTTGTAATCGATAGGAATACTTGAAACCATATAATTGTGTGAAAATTACTTGTATTAGATAGGAATATTTGAAACCATATAACAGTGAAAAGTTTTTGAATTAAATAGGAATACTTAAAACTATAAAACTGTATGAAAATTATGTGTATTAAATAGCAATACTTGAGACCATATAATTGTGTGAAAATTATTTGTAATAGATACGAATACTTGAGACCATATAATTGTGTGAAAATTATTTGTATTAGATAGGAATACTTGAAACCATATAATTGTGTGAAAATCATTTGTATTAGATAGGAATACTTGAAACCATATAATTGTGTGAAAATTATTTGTATTAGATAAGAATACTTGAAACCATATAATTGTGTGAAAATTATTTGTATTAGATAGGAATACTTGAAACCATATAATTGTGTGAAAATTATTTGTATTAGATAAGAATACTTGAAACCATATAACAGGGAAAATATTTTAAATTAAATAGTAGTACTTGAAACTATATAACTGTGCAAAAATTATTGTATAAAATAGGAATACTGGAAAGTATGTAACTGTCTGAAAAATACTTAAAATTTAAATTCGTGAAATAAAAAAGAAGTGAGGTTTAATTGTTGGGCCACCATGTGGATTTCACGCGTTACAGTCATAAGTATACTATTCTAAATGTTATCTGGCAATAAATGAAGTGTTGACTTTTAACGTTGCTAAAAAGATTTTGTTATCTTCTAAGATTTCATCTAGTGGAAATAAAACTTGATACAAGTGTCGAAAACTGAAATTGAAACAGGGGACCATTTAGACATTTAATCAAAATACACTTATGGTCTGATTTACAGAAGACTGTCTCTTATTGTCGTCTATTAATATATTATGTCATAAATCGTAGATTATCAACATATATATAATATTTATATATTTATATATATACGTATATATTTGTGTGTGTGTGTGTGTGTATGTGTGTGTATGTGTATGTGTGTGTGTGTGTGGAAAGCCGTTACGCTAAGCGTACCTCCTATCTATGTATTTATCTCTCTCTCTCTCTCTCTCTCTCTCTATCTATCTATCTATCTATCTATCTATCTATCACATGTGTTTTCTCCTCTTCACTTCCATCTCACTCACCCTTCGACTGTTCCCTTCCTCTGTCTGCCTGTCTGTCTATCGTAGTTTGCCCTTCTTCCCCATCTCTACATCTATCTCCAATGTCACTCCCCTCTCTCTCTCTCTCTCTCTCTCTCTCTCTCTATATATATATATATATATATATATATATATATATATATAGTCATTCACAGACACTGTGTTTCGACGTATCACGTCCCTTTAGTGTGGCTAGTCTTTAACAGAGTACCTCTAGCCGGTGAGAAACCCGATCGATTTATCATCAGTACACCTACACACTGTAACGAGAATTTTAACTAATATATATATATACACACACACACATATATATATATATATAATATATATATATATATATATATATATATATATAACCCGCCGTTTTCTCCATCGCTCTCTCTCTCTCTCTCTCTATATATATATATATATATATATATATATATATATATATATATATAAACCACCCTCCAAGCAATGATTTTTACCACACTCATTCGTAAGAAAATGTAAACCGGTCTCTGAAATGTTTGTTTTTTTTTTAAATAATTGGTATGAAAATATGTTGCAGTCACAATTCAAATAGATATGTTTTCTTCCTAATAAAACATAGTTTCTAACAGTTAAATTCAAATCCATTCAAATATCTAAGTTTTTTTCTTTTTTTTTTCTTTTTTTTTTTTTTTTTTTTTCTTTTGGTGGGCGTCAAAACCAATCTGTTTTGATTATCGTCTGTCGCAAAACTTTGTTTTACGATAGCCGATAATCAAAGCATACAGTTTGTTTTTGTGTTTTTCCACTGTAAAAACCCGGTAAAAAAGAGTCGTTGTGGTGGCCTAAAGTCGGTATCAGCCAATCAGCAAGGGAGTCTATCCCCTTTTCACTAGCGCTAGACCAAGGAGATTTTTTTTGCGTCTGGGTTGGGGTGCCACACCTACCATCAGCTCCTTACTTTACCGCACAGATCCCTGTGCAATTCATACTCTGAGTTGGCGAGGGTCAGTACCTTGTGGTTTCTAGCTGAACGCTCTACCGACTGAGCTATATATAGTCATCCACATATACATATTTCGACTTATCAAGTCTCTTCAGTGTGGCTAGACATTTGTAAGCTACCTATAGCCGGGATTGAAATCTGATCACTTCATTGTCAGTTAGACACCTTAACCGCCAGGCTCTCATCACCTACAGAATGCGAAGGGGATTTTAACTGTTTCAATACACACATCGCTTTGTGTGTAAAGACCGCCATAGAGTGATCTATCCCTTATATAGGAGAGCGTTGCGTTTATATATAATATATTATATATATATATATATATATATATATATATATATTTCACTTTTAGAATTTAACAAGAATCTAACCCGGCAGACAACAAACATACACATTTTGGTTGAAAACCCACAAGTTTTAAACTGTGTTAATTTAAATAAAATAAAAGTTAATTAAAAAAGATTTAAAATTACTAAGGTTCCGCTGGGGATCGAACCCAGGACCTCTCGCGTGTGAAGCGAGCGTGATAACCACTACACCACGAAACCAACTGCTGGCTAACAAGCACAGTTTATAAATAATTAAACACTGTAGCAGATGAACTAGCTTTCCACTAACTGGGAATTTATTTTAACTTGTATGCCAACACTATCTGCCAGTAGAATTGTAATTCATCTCCAGTTGAATGAAAACCATCTTCTAGTTAAATCATCTTCAATTATTTGTTTGTGTACACATATGTCTCTGTAGTGAAGGCGCCTGGCTAATGTGATTTTTATTATCCTTTTGGAGCAATTCGTTTCAAGTTAGACGTGTGTTTCCAGTGACTGATGTATTTTCTTTATATACGTGTGGTGACATCCAAATTTTATTGCAAGGCCAGACAATTAATTTTCATATTAAGTCTAAGTGGATTTATAGGTTTTTCAAATGTTTATTCCTTTATCTTCCCGCCTTTTAATTACTGAATTTTTCCAGTGACTGATGTATTTTCTTTATATACGTGTTGGTGACATCCACATTTTATTGCAAGGCCGGACAATTAATTTTCATATTAAGTCTAGGTGGATTATAGGTTTTTCAAATGTTTATTCCTTTATCTTCCCGCCTTTTAATTACTGAATTTTCCAGTGACTGGTGTATTTTCTTTATATACGTGTTGGTGACATCCACATTTTATTGCAAGGCCGGACAATTAATTTTCATATTAAGTCTAAGTGGATTATAGGTTTTTCAAATGTTTATTCCTTTATCTTCCCGCCTTTTAATTACTGAATTTTTCCAGTGACTGATGTATTTTCTTTATATACGTGTTGGTGACATCCACATTTTATTGCAAGGCCGGACAATTAATTTTCATATTAAGTCTAAGTGGATTATAGGTTTTCAAATGTTTATTCCTTTATCTTCCCGCCTTTTAATTACTGAATTTTTCCAGTGACTGATGTATTTCTTTATATACGTGTTGGTGACATCCACATTTTATTGCAAGGCCGGACAATTAATTTTCATATTAAGTCTAAGTGGATTATAGGTTTTCAAATGTTTATTCCTTTATCTTCCCGCCTTTTAATTACTGAATTTTTCCAGTGACTGGTGTATTTTCTTTATATACGTGTTGGTGACATCCACATTTTATTGCAAGGCCGGACAATTAATTTTCATATTAAGTCTAGGTGGATTATAGGTTTTTCAAATGTTTATTCCTTTATCTTCCCGCCTTTTAATTACTGAATTTTTCCAGTGACTGGTGTATTTCTTTATATACGTGTTGGTGACATCCACATTTTATTGCAAGGCCGGACAATTAATTTTCATATTAAGTCTAAGTGGATTATAGGTTTTTCAAATGTTTATTCCTTTATCTTCCCGCCTTTTAATTACTGAATTTTTGTTGATATCTTTTTCAATTATTTCTATGATGGTGAATTTAGCATCTCTGTTAAAATCCGTTTGTGTGGAAGTATTGCTCTAGAGATATTAATCTATTAACTCAACGGTAGTTGATACCAGAGAGTTTCTCGGCTATGCGATTTTTAAAATAAGTCTTGTTTTGAAAATTGCATAGGTGAGAAAATGTCGGTTACCAAGCGCCATTGACTTTACGTTTTCGTCACACTAACTTAGATATATAGGCTCTTTATTTAGGCACTCTTTACTTATGAAAATAGAAAACAATATTCTTGCCAGCCGTCCCCTACCGGTCATCGACCCTGGCAAGTCTTCCACGTGGCAGCCAGAATGTGCAAAGAGCTGATGTAAATAGGTTTTTGCTGGTCGGCCTACACACATATGCAAATTGACCACACCATATATTATGTAAACCTTTATTTTTTAGTGATATATAAGACTCATTGCAGGATTTTCAACGCACTAATAACATGGGTTTATTTGAGGCAAATCTAATTCAGATTTTCATAGAGACATTATTAATAAATTAGATTTATTCTACGTATTAATGAAATTGATCATAAATTAAATACTCATCGATAAACTTACGTAATTCCTGGCGTAAGTAGTGGCGTAGTGTCGATTACTGAGAGACAGAAACCGAATCTCTATTATAATAAGATTTGCCGACCCTTGCGATGCAACAAAAGGTCAATATTTAATTGGAGTTTAATGGGTTTCAATTAAGATTTTTCCTTTCTTAGATTGGCTGCCTTAACAAGGTTAAAGAGCCCAGTCTATCCTACTAATTACCCACAGCTGGAAGGAGAATAGTTGAGTGCATACCTTTCCCAAGGGTATTATTGCTATGTGGAATGGAAACAGCCATGTCCAGGATTTCAACTAACGTCACTGTGTCTCTTTCCTATTTACCAAACCCTTCTATACGAGCATGACGTGACACAAGGTCAATTTCTTAAGCGGAGTTTAACAGGTTTTCCTTCTCCTAGACAGGTTGGCTTATATATATATATATATATATATATATATATATATATATATATATATATATGTGTGTGTGTTGTAAACACGGTATGTTTGGAATGGCTTTTTTGCCGACAATTTTTGGGAGAATATGTGCTTAATTGGAGTCGTACCTAATTTTGAAAATTAATTAATTAATAATAGGCATTCCCGCCTAATTCATTATTAATTAATTAATTTTCAAATTAGGTAGGACTCCAATTAAGCACATATATATATATATATATATATATATATATATATATATATATATATAAGGGTATTAAAGATTAAGTAACAGTTCAAAATAATTGTAAGTAGATATTAATATTTTGATACTTCTACCCAGTACATATATATATATATATATATATATATACACAAGGTGTGTCATAAAAGTATCGA
>CM042162.1:12008274-12014017 GCA_023376005.1 Doryteuthis pealeii
GCCCTAAGTTGGGTGTTTTCTTTCAAGTAACACAATAGCTGGGGTCGTTATTTTAGTAATCACCGGGCAGCAATTTTTGAGGCAGGAGACCGGGACGCACTTCCTCATAAATTACCTCTCTATCTATCTATCTATCTATCTATAATATATATAATTATATATATAATATATATATATTATATATTATATATATATATATACAAAGTTTGTCAACCGATTCTCCTGAGGAAGGTGTACCTTGAACACCGAAACTGGGTAGAGAAAATAACTTTTCTACAACTATTAATGCTCTACATTTTACAAGATATATTGAGCCGTTTTGGGATTAACTACTTATGATACTGCAATGAAACGTGGTAGTAACTTTTGATGAATATATATATATTATATATATATATATATATATATATAAAGAAAAATTTGAAAAAACAAGTGTTCCGAAAATATGGATGAATTTAATTATCGATGTTTAAACATTTCGTTTCATTTAAACCTTCACAGATGTATCTTGGGTAAAGAAAATGATGGATGTTTTTTATATGTGACAGGAGATGAAAATCTTTTTAAGTTATGTAACTGTATTTGATCAGCGTTATATTTTTGAAAAGCAAGTCGCGATCCACCGCACGCGAAGATGTCATGACGCGTGACGCAACTCGAAGAGAAATGCAAAAGACGAGAACTGATTTTTTTAAGAGAAACAAAGGAACAAAGTAGAATCATAACTTAAATAAATAATTAAATTAAGCCTGGTATTTTGTAATTATTTAACATATTTTAGCTAGAAACGGAGATATATTAAAGAATCCATGTCGATTATTAAGGGAGGGCAAAAGCGAAATTGCACAGGCTTCAAAAATCTGTCGTAGTCTTTTGTTGTAAATATGAGCTAATATTGTGGCATCATTGAAATTAAAGTTATGATCAGTTTCAGACATATGTTGGACGAGGGTGTTCTGAAACTGTTCGTGTTTTTGTTTGTTTTTTTTTTCTTTCATTGGTCTTTCCCTAAACTTCTTACCCCACAATATGTATACACACATTATACATACATATATATATATATATATATAATATATATATATATATATATATAAATATATATATATATATCAGTCTGATCATAGTTTACAATAATCCACCGGCCTTGCTCTACGTGAGGTATCCAGCTTTTCACGTTTGATAAATCATAGACAAGCTTAATAAAACAAATCTTACTTATTTGATAAAATGACGTAATTAAGAATGCCGGTCAAAGTTGGTTGGCTAGTTGGTTGGATTTTACGGCATGTCAACCCTTGTTGGGTCATTTTATATCGAAGATGTTTTGTTTTATTCATTTTAATGGATACTCAATTCTTTAAATGCATTTTTTAAAACTCGTACTGTTCTATTTAACCCTACTACCACTGAGTCAGAGGGGACATAGGAGTAATGGTGATGAAGGGGTATACCACATTCCACAGACATCCAGAACTGGAACCTCACCATCAGATAGAGTTTAATATCATACCCAGGACAATAAGACCTTCAGACACCGCTTTCTAGCACATATATTAATAAAAAGGGCTGGAGCTTGCCATAAGGGCAATAGATCTGGAACAATCATATAGGTGCTAGGGCTTGACGTGACCAGCCAATTGATTGGAGGGAGCCTTAGTGGAGTGTTGCATGTCATGGATTGCTCAACCAATAGTGTCATATCCTTAAGCATTACGGGTCACCACCCACGGCCAACAGGTAGGCCCATTTTGGGGAGGGTCAACGCCTTCATTTTCTTGGTAAAATGACAACATTCGAAGGAGCATGGAGGAATATGTGTTAGAATTATCAAAAGTCATGACAAAGGCTTCCTGAAAAAAAAAATTAACATTAAAGTACAATCACTTTTTCCTCTAAAATTTTGGTCCTATCAAATACAAATAATTTTCAAATAGATCTATTTGACCCATAAATGGGTTTAGAATATATTGAATGTAACCCCAGAAGAAATAGTGAGGCTCCAGTTCTAGAGATTGCAGAAATGTAGATTACCCCCATTCATTGTCATTACACCCTGGTACACTATGACCCAGAGTGGTAGTACCTGTTAGGATCCTATCTATGGGTTAAATAGAAAAAATAATTCTAAAAATGTGTTTAAAAAAATTGAGTTAAAAACATATTTTGAATATCTATGAAGAATGAATGTCTTTGGTATAAAATAACCCAACAAGGGTTGAGATGCCATAAAATCCAACCAACCAAGCTAATATTTAGGCAAAAACTTGGCATTGACTTATATGTGCTCTGCAGAAGTGCAGTCGGTACATTCTAAAACCCCAGCCGACAGGGCTCTATTTAGTCAGAATTGAACTCACAATAGTCCGTCGTTCTTGCTCGCCTACCCTTGCTCTACGTGAGGTGTCTAGCTAATTTCTAACAAACAAATATTCTTTATTTCAATAAAATGACATAATTAAGAACGTTGATCAAAGACTCTCAGATTTCTCGAGGAATTCGGTTAGTCGTTTCATTCCGTTAGTCTGTGAAAAACCAGAGTAAGTAAAGTCGTCGGGGTGGCCTATCAGCCAGACAGCGAGGAAGTCTATCCCCTTTTCACTAGCGCTAGACCAAGGAGATTGTTTTTTGCATCTGAAGTGGAGCACCACACCTACCATCAGCTCCTTACTTTACCGCACAGATCCCTGTGCTATTCATTCGCTGAGTTGGCGAGGGCCGGTATCGAACCAAGAACCTTGCGATTCCTAGACGAGTGCTCGACTAACTATGCTAAACCGGCCCTAAGTGTAAATAAAAATGCACAATGCGGCAACATCCTTAAATTCTCGGTCTGAAATAACCCCAGACGGCTTTTCATGCCGTTAAGATCAAATAATACAATATGAGTGTAGCATTCAGTAAGAACTGAACTCATATACAATTGTCTGCAAGATTTGATGGACCTTTAGGCACCCCTTTTGCGATCTCGATTCATAAGGACATGTTTTTGATTTACACCGTCAAAATCCGGTTGTTTGTTAATAGACGATTTTTAGAGTTTTTTTTAATTATAGATCTAACCCCTAACCCTAACCCTAACAAACAACCGGATTTTGACGGTGTAAATCAAAAACATGTCCTTATGGATCGAGATGGCAAAAGGGGTACCTAAAGGTCATATTGTCCGATTTGATTGCCAACCATTGCTCTACGTGAGGTGTCCAGCTTTTCACGTTTGAGAAATCACAGACAAGTTTAATAAACAAATATTCCTTATTTCAATAAAATGGCATAATTAAGAGCGTTGATCAAAGACTCTCAGAAATCTCGAGGAATTCGGTCAGTCGTTTCATTCCGTTAATCTGTGAAAAACCAAAGGGACAATGTTATCTGAGGCAGAAGGTGCCAGAAAATGGTTGCTATAAAAAGTGAATTCTTTATCGAAGAACTACGAAAAAAAGAATAAAATAAAATAAAATAAATCTTTGGTGGGTTCTGATGGGGGTGAGGAGGGCTTACAAGTCGTGAAACTGGCACGGTATCAAGAAAAGGTTGACGGGTAAATGGAATAGGAATGTAATAGAATGTTTTTTAAGTGATGAACGACAGAGAAAAATATGTCCCAAAGAGGAACAGACTGAGATAGATAGATAGATAGATAGATAGATAGATAGATAGATAGATAATGAAATAAATAGATAGGTATAAACAGCCTGAGATAGATAGATAGATAGATAGATAGATAGATAGATAGATAGATAGATAGATAAAGAACGAGATAGACAGACACATTTAAAAGAGAACGAGATAGATAGATAGATAGATAGATAGATAGATAGATAATGAAATAATAATAGATAATAGATAAGTAGATAAGTAGATAAATAGATAGATAGATAGAGAGGAGAGAGAGAGAGAGAGAGAAGAGAAGGTGTGGAATTTTTAAAAGAACGAGATTGAAGATTAAAGAATGAAATAGATAGATAGATAGATAGATAGATAGATAATGAAATAAAATAGATAGTATAAACAGCCTGAGATAGATAGATAGATAGATAGATAGATAGATAGATAGATAGATAGATAGATAAAGAACGAGATAGACAGACACATTTAAAAAGAGAACGAATAGATAGATAGATAGATAGATAGATAGATAGATAGATAGATAATGAAATAAATAGATAGATAGATAGATAAGTAGATAAGTAGATAAAATAGATAGATAGATAGATAGAGAGAGAGAGAGAGAGAGAGAGAGAGAAGAGAAGAGAGAGAGTGATTTTAAAAGAACGAGATTGATAGATAAAGAAATGAAATAATAGATAGATAGATAGATAGATAGATAGATAGTGAGTGAGAGAGAGAACGAAGATAGATAAATTTAAAAAAGAACGAAATAATAGATAGATATATATATAATGTGTTCGCAACGCCTTATCAGACGAATTCCACTCCTTCATTCATTGTTAGTTCATGAACTCGTTAATGACTTTTCAGTCCTGCCATGACTTGCATATCGTAGAACAAATTGGCACTCATGTCGATCGGTGTTGACTGAAACGACAGACACTATATGCATCACTGTGAACTCTTATATGACGCCTGAGTCCACCAGCTGTTCGACACAAACTTTAAATGCAGCAGGAGTATGAAAAGTTTTCATGCTGGGAATCAGGGTGTGGCATGGTTGAGACAACAAGTGCAGTCTGATTGCTCTCATATGATTAACCTGGCCTGCCTTTGACAACAGGGCCCTGCCACACTCCTCACAGATCTGCACATTTCCAAAATTGGCTGGTAGAGTTTCATGTTTCTGCATGCTCTCCTGAGTCTTACCCGACTGCTTCAAACAGTTCAGCACCCCTGTATATATATATTTACCAACCCCTCCACACGAGCAGTGTGTGACACAAGGTCAATTTTTTAAGCGGAGTTCAACAGGATGAATTCAGAGTTTTCCTTTTCCTAGACCGGTTTCCTAACCAAGGTTAAAGAGCCCAGTCTGCCCTACTATTTATCCATAGCTGGGGGGAGAGTAGGATTCATACCTTTCCCAAGGGTATTAGCGCTAAGTGAAATGTATTCAACACATCCAGGATTTGAACTCGGGGCGACAAGTCCATTTCCCATGACTTTAACCATTACACCCCTGTATATCCCAGACGTCCAGTGTCCACAATCGAATGGCAGGGGCTCCCAATTATCGACCGGAGTAACAAAATATGTCAAACTCTCCCTAACACTACCTCAAAACCTTTTTTGTTATTGTTGTTTGTTTTTTGGGGTGGTTGTGTGGTAATTTTCAACTTCAGTTGTCAAAATTCCTAGCAAATAAGGCAATTAGAGTAACCTCCCTTGACTTTCACTTTGAACCAAGCCGGTAGCTATTTTGAATAAACAAATCTTAGAAACTTTTTCGAAACAATATAACACAAATATATCATAAAATGTGTTCTTAATAACAATTAAGTTCATTTCAGATAATGAGCACGCACAATTTTATGCTAGGAATTTGACAACTAAAGGTGAAGATTACCGGTTGTGTTGGGGATTTTTGTCAAAAAGAAGCTCACCATGTAGTCAAAAGATTAATACGTATTAAAACATTAATATAGAATAAATCTTATTTATTAATGAGGCTCTAAGAAAATCTGAGTTAGATTTTAAAATCCTGCAATCTCTCTTATATATCACTTAGAAATAAGTTTACATTATATATAATGTTGTTGATTTGTATTACTGGTTTTAACAATCGGTG
>CM042162.1:12014117-12021617 GCA_023376005.1 Doryteuthis pealeii
TGTATGTGATTTTTTAAAAGAACGACCTTGATAGATAAAGAATGAATACTAGGATAGATAGATAGATAGATAGATAATGAATAATTAGTAGGTATAAACAGCCTGAGATAGATAGATAGATAGATAGATAGATAGATTAGATAGATAGATAGATAAAGAACGAGAAGACAGAACATTAAAAGAGAACGAGATAGACTAGATAGATAGATAGATAGATAGATAGATAGATAGATATGAATAAATGATAGCTATAGAGTAGATAAGTAGATAAGTAATAATGATAGATAGATAGATGAGAGAGAGAGAGAAGAGAAAGAGAGGAGAGAGGAGAGAGAGATGTGAATTTAAAAAAAAAAGACGAGATGATATAAAGAATGAAATAGATAGATAGATTAGATAGATAGATAGATAGTGAGAGAAGAGAACGAGATAGATAAATTTAAAAAAGAACGAAATATATAGATAGATATATATATAGATGTTGTTCGCAACGCCTTATCAGACGAATTCCACTCCTTCATTCATTGTTAGTTCATGAACTCGTTAATGACTTTTCAGTCCTGCCAGTGACTTGCATATCGTAGAACAAATTTGGCACTCATGTCGATCGGTGTTGACTGAAACGACAGACACTATATGCATCACTGTGAACTCTTATATGACGCCTGAGTCCACCAGCTGTTCGACACACTTTAATGCAGCAGGAGTATGAAAAGTTTTCATGCTGGGAATCAGGGTGTGGCATGGTTGAGACAACAAGTGCAGTCTGATTGCTCTCATATGATTAACCTGGCCTGCCTTTGAAACAGGGCCCTGCCACACTCCTCACAGATCTGCACATTTCCAAAATTGGCTGGTAGAGTTCATGTTTCTGCATGCTCTCCTGAGTCTTACGACTGCTTCAAACAGTTCAGCACCCTGTATATATATTTCAACCCCCTCCACACGAGCAGTGGGTGACACAAGGTCAATTTTTTAAGCGGAGTTCAACAGGATGAATTCAGAGTTTTCCTTTCCTAGACCGGTTTCCTAACCAAGGTTAAAGAGCCCAGTCTGCCTAATTTATCCATAGCTGGGGGAGAGTAGGATTCATACTTTCCCAAGGGATTAGCGCTAAGTGAAATGTAATTCAACACATCCAGGATTTGAACTCGGGGCGACAAGTCCATTTTCCCATGACTTTAACCATTACACCCCTGTATATCCAGACGTCCAGTGTCACAATCGAATGGCAGGGGTCCCAATTATCGACCGGAGTAACAAAATATGTCAAACTCTCCCTAACACTACCTCAAACCTTTTTTGTATGTTGTTTGTTTTGGGTGGTTGTGTGTAATTTCAACTTCAGTTGTCAAAATTCCTAGCAAATAAGGCAATTAGAGTAACCTCCTTGACTTTCACTTTGAACCAAAGCCGGTAGCTATTTGAATAACAAAATCTTTAGAAACTTTTCGAAAACAATAAACACAAATATATCATAAATGTGTTCTTAATAACAATTAAGTTCATTTCAGATAAATGAGCACGCACAATTTATGCTATAGGAATTTTGACAACTAAAGGTGAAGATTACCCCGTTTGTGTTGGGTTTTTGTCAAAAGAAGCTCACCATGTAGTCAAAAAGATTAATACGTATTAAAACATTAATATAGAATAAATCTTATTTATAATGAGGGCTCTAAGAAATCTGAGTTAGATTTAAAATCCTGCAATCTCTCTTATATATCACTTAGAAATAAAGGTTTACATTATATATAATGTGGTTGATTTGTATACTGGTTTTAACAAAACCGGGTTTAATAAATGATTACTTGGTGTTATTGGTCTCTAACATTATTATTCTATTCTCTAACGTATTAAAATCAATCCTATCAATGATTTTTATATAGAAACCAATTAGAATATAATTAAAATAAGTGTAACCTTTTTATATGCATTCTTATTAAATTTCGTTAGTCTTTCTAATTTAATATATTTCATTACATTAAAACATAGATACTTACGCCCGGCGGAGGTCGCACGTTCTTGCTAGTATAATTAATATATCATTTTAAAAGCGTGAATTTCCCTCTGTTGTTTACTGTTTCTTCTTGTTTATTTTAGACGTAAAAATGAGACGTAAAAAAGCATAAAAGTGGCGAACGGGTTAGGTAAATACCCGCCATTTTAGAGCGGGAATTTTACTCAGTTGATTTATGCTAATAGTTTCATTTTTACAGCTTATTCCTGTTTATTTTACACTGTCAAAATCGATGTATGATTTATGTCAGAAAAAGTACTGGGTACTTACCTTCCAGTGGTTTTGGGCAGGATGAGTGAGGATTCAGAAGCGGCAGTCATGTGTTTGGTCATATTTATTACATCAGTAAAGCACCCGACTTGGAATCGCAAGGTTCTGAGTTCGATACCAGTTCCCGCCATTTTAGAACGGGAATCTTACTCAGTTGATTTATGCTAACTGTTTTAATTTTTACAGCTTATTTCTGTTTATTTTAGACTGTCATAAATTAAAAATAGAAAAAATAAATTCAAGCGATTTTATTGAATGAGTTAAAAAACGTAAAGCTTCGTAATAAACTGTATACAATGTCAATCAATCATTTCGTAAGGGTGAGTGACGATAACCTTGAAGATGAGGAGGCTCGTTGAAGGTCCTTCAGCCAGTGATGACAAACAACTGATTATCTTTACTAGGGCTCTACCCACGCAAAATAACCGAAAGGTTGAAGAAGAACTAAAGGTTTACTAGTTAATAGTTCTTCGACTTTTGCACCAAGTTAGAAAATGTCCCCCACCTAAAAAAAAAAAAAAAAAAAAAAAAAGCCACCTCGACAGATGAGATATATTGTTTTCAAGTTGATTGTTGAAAATCGCAATTATCATTCAATCTATATACGTACGCGCGCACACACACTTTGCACACACATACACGCACATAGAAACAACATAGTATTGGGTATCAGATAGATAGATAGATAGATAGATTGATAGACAGATAGATATTTAAATTACGGTGGCGCTACCTTAACAAATACAAATGCTCTATCAATGATATTAAACACTTTTCTCTAATAGATAAAGCACCCATATTATCTACATATATATATATAATATATATATATATATATAATATATATAGATATAGAGAGAGAGAGAGAGAGAAGAGAGAAGAGAGAGAGAGAGATTCTCATGGATATCCGTGCTACTAACGTGATATGATGATGATTATAAATAATATGAGTGCTATATGTGCTCAGTATCATTGATACAGCATGTACATATAAGTTGAGTTAGCGCGAACATTAGGTCAACGCTTGGTTATTGACATCTGATCATTATTGCTATCTGAACACACTCACACACACAACACACACACACACATCACACACACACACACACATATATTATATATATATATATATATATATATATATATATATAGTCATCCGCAGATAGTCCTGTTTCGATGTATCCCGTCTCCTTAGTACGATTAGACTAAGCAGATAACTCCCGACGGGATAGAAACCGGACCGTTTGTTCATCAGTTAGAGTCCCTAATCACCGTGCCATAAGCACACCGATAAATACCCTCCAGATTGCTCAACCTACCAATAGTGGAAAAACACACACACACACACACACACACACACACATTATATATATATATATATATATATATATATATATATATATAATATAAATGAGTGTGTGTGTGGAAGGTGTAAGACTGTTGTATTTATTGCATTACCTTCCTCTTAATAAGACGTCTATTTCAAATTATAACCCCTATCCCTGCATTTTCTCCCAAATCTAGAATGCCTTGTGGAAGTCGTTTTGGGCGCATTTTTTCTGGCATCTGACGTGGACGATTTGGAAAGATTAATTTCAACTTTGGGAACAACAAAGAAAATTCCATGGCGGTCAAATTCCGGACAGTAGGAAACTCTGGGGATGAGATTTTTCCTTTTATAAATATTCTGAATATGAATATGATCTTCATCTGTTGACGTGGAAGGTCGTCTAAATTTGAAATCGACTTTGTGGATACACACACACACACACACCTATATATATATATATATATATATATATTATATATATGTGTGTGTGTGTGTGTGTGTGTGTGTGTGTGTGAAAATGGAAAAGGAATTGAATCCGACAATATGAGGAAAAATGAGTAAAGAAAAGAAATGTAAATGGATAAAATGAATTAATCGATATCACATTAATCGATATCACTTACACATGGTTTCGGTCAGTTTATGTGTGTGAAAATATTTCGCACACATAGAAGAATCGACCTTCATCAGAGTGAACATGTTCACTCTGATGAAGGTCGATTCTTCTATGTGTGCGAAATATTTTCACACACATAAACTGACCGAAACACATGTGTAAGTGATATCGATTAATGTGATATCGATTAAATTCATTTTATCCATTTACATTTCTTTTCTTTACTCATTTTTCCTCATATATATATATATAATAGTTGCCATTAAATCCACCAAGCAAATAAATATACAATCTTATTTACTTCGTGATTTTTTCACTAAAATCGATTAAAAAGTGCTAAATATAAAGAGTTAAATAGACGATTAGCGAGAAACTCGAGTCGGCATATTTTTAAAAATCCCTATTTTGAACCATTCGATTTTAATCGTGTTTATATATATATATATATATATATATAAATGGGTGTATAAATAGAATGTCGTCGATGTAACGGAAGTAATGAGAGTCTGTAGGTAAAAATGTATGTGAAAGGACCAGATTCTAAGAATTCAAGAAAAAGACATGCAAGGACGCCGCTGAGGGCGATCCCATAGGTAAACCAAATTTCTGTCTGTAAAATGAGCCGTTATATTGGAAAACAATTTTGAGTATATAATTTGCATATTTTTATAATTGTTTGGGTTGGTAGGGGTAAGCTGATGTTAGATTTTTGAGATGATTTTCTAGGCGTGTGATGCATTTGTTAACAGGAATATTAGTGTATAATGATTTGATGTCAAGACTACTTAAAAGTTTGTTATGCATGTTTATATGCTGATTTGTTTATTAGATCATTTGAGTTTCTTATATGGGAATTTGCTAATGGTGCTAAAAGTGGGGTTAGTAATTTGGTTATAGATTTCGCTATGTTGTGGGGAGCCGTTCCGGTACCAGAAATTATTGGTATATATATATATATATAATATATTATATATATATATATATACCACTAGCAGGAGAGAAATGTGTTACTGATAAATACATACATAAGTATATATGTAAAGGATGCCAGAGAACTCAATCCGTTTTCTAAACGTAATCGATAGCCATCAGCAAATTCCTCTCCAGAGAGATCAACCTACCATTGCTTGGTAGCATATAATATATATATATATATATATATATATATATATATATATTCGCTTTATCATTTTAATGAAAAGTTAATTTTCTTCAAACATACCAGGATTTCCTTATTTCTACTGGAACATTATACATTAAAAACAGGTAGTATTTGGTATTATCTATTAGTAAACTCCACAAAATTGAAAATGTGTACAGCTGGTTTCAAATCATATGTTTTCTTCTCCAAGATTGGTTGCCTAACCTGGGCTGAAGAACCCAGTGTACCCAACTATCCACCCATAGCTGAAGGGAGAACAAATAAACAATGGAATTAGCATGAAGTGAAATGCAAATAACTTCGTCCAGGATTTGAACTCGGGTTGCCGATAACCGTTACACCACTGTCCCGCTAAGCGCATGTGTGTGTTTGTGTGATCGAGTGGGTAACCATGTGCTCTTTCAAGACAATGTCTGTTCACGTCTCTCTCTCTCTCTCTCTCTCTCTCTCTCTCTCTTCTCTCTCTTCTCTTCTCTCTCTCTTCATACACACTCTGTATATTTATCTATCTCATGCACGTACACTCTTTCTCTCTCTTCCTCTTCTTTCCTTCTCTCTCTCTCTCTCTCTCTCTCTCTCTCTCTCTCTCTCTCTCACACACACACACACAACCACAACCACATACACACTCTGTATTTATCCCACACGTACGCTCTCTCTCTCTCTCTCTCTCTCTCTCTCCTCACACACACACACACACACACAACACACAACCACAACACATACACACTCTCTATTTATCCCACACGTACGCTCTCCTCTCTCTCTCTCTCTCTCTCTCTCTCTCACACACCACACACACAACAACCACACAACCACAAACATACACACTCTCTATTATCCCACACGTTAGCTCTCTCTCTCTCTCTCTCTCTCTCTCCTTCTCTCTCTCTCTCTCTCTCTCTCTCTCTCATCTCTTCCAGTGGTCAGTTATCTGGTCACTTAAACTGGTTAATCCCAACTGAAATTAAAACGACTATAATCCGCTGACAAGTGCCCCAACCCTCATAAAACTGGATTTAACACGATGTCGTAAGTTGTTCTGTATAATCCCCGGTGGAAAATAAAAATGGCCAGCTGTCACAGGCGAATTCTATGCGGAAAAAGTCAGCAGTCGAATCGCCGATTAGGAAATGCAATGCCTTTCTTTTATCGGAATCGGGTCGATGGGCACGGGTGAAGGGGTCGGTGAGGATGCAACGATCCAATAGCAATTTTTATGGCCAGTGTATGGTAACGAGCTTCAAGAGAATCAGATTTGGTGAAGGTAAAACTCACTTTTATCAATGTGGATAACGACTGGAAGTAAGTAGGAAATAATTGAGACGTTAGGGAAAATATTTTAAAACTAGAAAACGCGTAATAAGCATGAAAATTACAATAATATATATATATATATATATATATATATATATATATATATAATTTAATATACCAAGCGTGTTGGTAGATCCATGCGGAGAGAAAAAACCCAGCAGAGAGTTTGATTGTAAAAATATACTACCAAACATCAACCAGGAAGAAAAAATTTTTTGAAAAAAAGAAAAGACCAAGATATTCGTACAACAAAAAATAATCTATTGGTACAGTATTTGGCCAAAAGAAAAAACAATTTATATGTATATATATGTATATAAGATATATATATATTCATATAACCGCTAGGAGAAGCTAATCAGTAAAAAGTGCTCGATACCTAAGTAGAGCCAAGTAATAAAGATAATCTACTGAGTCAGACGAACCTACTATTAGTTTCGCATAAAGCTCTTCAGGGCTAAAATCTGCAACGTAAAAGTTAAACTAGCAATTGAATACTATATATATATATATATATATATATATATATATATAGTATTCAATTGTATATATGTATATATATATATATATATATATATATATATATTATATATAGTCAAAATATAAATATATATATATATATAGTATCCAATTGCTAGTTTAACTTTTACGTTGCAGTGGCATCAGTAAATAATTCAAAAGTGCTCAATATGCACGCGAAGATTGAGAGAAAAATAACGTAGCATTCAACCGTTATTATCCGAAAAATGTATGAGTTTAAATAAGGAATTACATTGACTTAGTTA
>CM042162.1:12029117-12044117 GCA_023376005.1 Doryteuthis pealeii
ATCAATTCCTTTCCATCTGGAATCCAAGATCTTCTTGTAGCCAAAAAAATGGCCGACTTTAGAAGCGATATAAGCCAGATCTTCAATGTTTCTCTCGTTTTTCCATTTAATCTTTTCTTTCTCTTTCTTTCTTTCTTTCTTTCTTTCTTTTTTTTTCTTTTTTTTTTTTTATAGCAGACAGTAAATACGGTAAAGTATTCACCTTCGCACCGGTAGAAAATGGGGAAAACGTTTATACGAGGGAGTTTCTTTTGGGTAGGTTTGGTTGGTTGGTTGGTTGGTTGGTTGGTGGTTGGATTTTACTACATGTCAACCCTTGTTGGGTTATTTTATGCCAAAGAGGTTTTGTTTATATTTATTCACAATGATCGATACTCAATTTTTTTCAAACTCAATTCAGAACAACTAACCAACCTGAAATTACCATTCTAAATTTGCAATTCTATTTTTATAAAAAGTTTTAAGAAAGGGGGAGGTGCTGTCATGCCAAAATTTTGGCTATACCAACAAGTATTGATAATGATGTACAATTAACTGGAGGTTATGGTGTAATGGTTAGAGTTGTATGAAATAGACTCATCAACCCGGTTTCAAATCCTGGATGAATCATAGTGCTAATACTTTTGTGAAATGTATGAATCCAACTACTCTACCTCCAGCTATGTGTAAATAGTAGGGCAGACTGGGCTCTTTAACTTTGGTTTGACAACCAGTCAAGAAGGAAAACTCTGAATTCAAACCTGTTAAACTCCGCTTGGGTTGGTCACTACTAGAATAGGCTCAGTCCTAATTAGTGATTTTTTTAAATTGCAAAATCTGGGCAGCTCCAAGGGTAACTATGGACAATCTAGATGTCTGCCACCAAAAACATCTGAGAATTTTGGCCATACCGACAGACAGACAGACAGACAGACAGATAGAAAGGCAGAAATATAGAGGAATTGAAAACATAAGTGGAATATATAAGTTTTGCGATATCAAAAATGCCCGGATATAATGGAGCACTCTGTGATGGCCTTTACACACAAAGCGATGTGTGTATTAAAACAGTTAAAATCGCCTTCCGATTCTGTAAGTGAAGACAGCCTAATGGTTAAGGTGCCGGACGGATACCCAACCGGTCGGATTTCAATTCCGGCTGTAGGTAGCTTACAAAATGTCTAGCCACATTGAAGAGACTTGATAAGTCGAAACACGTGTCTGTGGATGACACTATATATATATATATTATATATATATATATAGAGAGAGAGAGAGAGAGAGATTTGAGGTATCCAAAACTTGGTAGTAAGGAATGATTCTATAAGTGATATCTAAGACACACTGTATTATTATTGTATGATCCAGTATGTATAAATAAGGTGAATCTTTAAATCACTACAGAGAGCTCAATGTATAATAATCTTTTTGGATTATATACAGAGCAATATTTATCTTTGAAAAGATGGAAAAACTCAACACCGTTATTCCATAATAAATTTATTTCGACAAAAATTTTGGTTGAAATAAATTTATTATGGAATAACGGTGTTGAGTTTTTCCTTCCTTTCAAAGATATATATATATATATATATATATATATGTGTGTGTGTGTGTGTGTGTGTGTGTGTGTATATATATATTAAGTGTATATATATATAATATATATATATATATAATATATATATTAAGTGTGTGTGTATATATATATATGTGTGTGTGAATTGGATATATTGAAAAAACAAAAGATGTTTACAAATGCATGGGATCATCAGGAGAGAATGTGCAAACCGTTTCGGGGCCTTCCTCTCAACGGTTTTAAAAAGCAACATCGCCCCCCCCCTCACTGATGTGAGGTCCCTAGGAATATCTGTATCGACCGCATGTGGATCGGTATATATATATATATATATATATATATATATATATATATATTAAGTTAAAGAGAGGAAATGAATCCGACAGATAAGAATGAACAAGATGGAATGAAACTCCACACAATGCTGTTAAAGAGAAATTATGTTATAAATTGTTTTCTCTTTAACAGCAGTGTGTGTGTTTTCATTCCATCTTGTTCATTCTCATATATATATATATATATATATATATATATATATATATATATATATATATATATAATATATGAATGAAACACCACACCATATATATAATATATATATATATATATATATATATATATATATGTGTGTGTGTGTGTGGTGTGTGTGTGTGTCTGTGTGTGTGTGTGGTGCCTGCTTGTAAGTGTGTGTTTAGATAAGTGTATATATACGATATAAGTATAAGTAGGTAGACCTATCTGGCAATACAATGCACTTAATGCACCAATTAACATTCTTTCTTTTTTCCCATCGATCCATGTCTTTGATTGGGACTGGATAAACTTTACGCTGCAGTAATTCTATCCAATGCACTAGTAGTACTAGTAGTAGTAGTAGTATTAGTACATCTCATTACCAATTAAACAGTCTTTAAGCAGCACGGCCACAAGGCATCCACTGATTCGGTTAGCAAACACTATCAGGAAAGTTTTCTCCTCCTCCACCTCCACCTCCTTCTGCTGTGGGTAGTCTCTGTATATATATATATATATATATATATATATATATATATATATATATATATATATAAAGATATCTAACGAACCTACTATTAGTTTCGCATAAAACTCTTCAGGGCTAAATCTGACAGAGTCAGATTTAGATCTAAAGAGCTTTATGCGAAACTAATAGTAGGTTCGTCTGACTCATTAGATTATCTTTATTATTGGCTCTACTTAGGTATCGAGCACTTTTTACTTATTAGCTTTCTCCTAGCGGTTATATGAATATATATATATATCTTATATACATATATATATACATATAAATTGTTTTTTTCTTTTGGCCAAATACTGTACCAATAGATTATTTTTTCTTGGTCCTTTCTTTTTTTCAAAAATTTTTTTCTTCCTCGTTGATGTTTGGTAGTATATTTTTACAATCAAACTTTCTGCTGGTTTTTTTCTCTCCGCAAGGATCTACCAACACGCTTGGTATATATATATATATATATATATATGGTAGAAATGTGAGGAGGTTAATCCGACAGTATGTGGAGAAAAGTAGACAAACACGGGATGTTGTGGAAACTTGATGTTTATTGTCGACGGTGCAACGTTTCGGTCTCTTATTAGACCATCTTCAGGACTTGAATATAGTTCTTACTCCAATGATGGAAATTCTCAAAATGCTGAAAAGCGGAAGGTCGTCAGTAGGGGGAAGTGTAGTTGGGGGTGGTTAGTGGATTCTTCTTCTCTCTGGAATGGGGAGTGCCGAAATGGTCAATGGTGGTACCACAGGTGTTAGATTGTGGGGATTGGTTAGCTAAATATGTGTATGTGTGTGTGTGTGTGTGTCTGTTTAATTATGTCACACCTTCTGACAAGGGTGGAGGAGCTGTTGTCATGGATACAACAACATACAACCAAAAACTCATGGACCTACTGCAGGATAACAACACATATGAAATAATCTCCCCACACACCATCACAAAAAACATTGAAACTTTTAACAAAACATACAAAAAACTAATTGCTAAAGAAGACAAAATATGGTCCTCCTTAATCAATTACCACCCCACCATCCCCAAAATCTACGGCCTTCCCAAAACACACAAACCCGACATACCTCTTAGACCCATCATCTCCGGAATAGGCTCCGTCACCCACACGATCGCTAAATTTTTGGCAAAAATGCTATCCCCTCTGCTAGGCACAATTAGTGACGCCCACATAAAAAACTCAGGTGAACTTCTTAGAAAAATTACACACACCAACATGGAGAATAAATCCTTAGCTAGCCTAGATATAAAATCACTCTACACAAATATACCAGTAGACAAATGCCTAAACAGACTAGAAAAACATCTCTCCACAAATAACACCCAACTAGCATGTCCCCTCACCATCCAGAAAATAATAAAAATATGTAGACTATGCACATCCCACTGCTATTTTCAACACAACAACATCTTTTACAAACAAAAATTTGGCTTACCCATGGGTTCACCACTTAGCGGACTCCTCGCATGTCTATATCTAGAGTTTTTAGAAGCAGGACCTTTCAAATACATAATCCCCAAAGACTCCCAGTACTTCCGATATATTGACGACACACTAATAATATACCCGAGCGAAATAAACATCACCGAAATCACACACAGACTAAACAACATTGAACCCACCATACAATTTACACATGAACTAGAATCTAACAATTCCCTACCTTTCCTAGACATCTTACTTTTAAAAAACAACAACACATTAGAATTCAAAGTCCACCACAAACCCACTGCCAAAAACGACCACATACATTACTACTCTCACCATGACACCCACACCAAAAGAGGAATTATAATAGGTTTTCACCTTAGAGCCCTCCGCATCTGCACACCCAAACACCTAGATGATGAATTCACCCACATAATGAACGCCTTCCAAAACCTCCATTATCCCACATCCTTCATACAACACGCCAAGGCCAAAGCCCTCAAAATCCACACCAGAAACCATTTCCAGAACCCCACCCAGTCCAACTCCCCACACAGATACATAATTCTACCAAATAACCACACAAACAGCAACATCACCAAAAATCTTAACAACCTAGGCATAAAGACAGTCAGTTTAGCATCCAAAACCATACACAACATAATAAACAAAAACTCCCGACAACAAGTAAAATCAGAAGCCGGTGTATACATGATTCCTTGTGCAGACTGCCATAGGAAATACATAGGCGAGACCTCCAGAAATTAAAAAAACGCTTATATGAGCACAAACGCAATATAAAATTAGGTGACAGCAACAACTGTTTATTCCAACACATATTTAAAACACAACATAGGTTTAATTTCAACAATGCATCCATGATCGCATACATCCACAACAAAAGATTACGACAAATATTCGAAGCCAGTGCCATTAGCAACATTCCCAACATCAATTCCAGATCCGGCTTCTTCAATATATCCTCACACCTAGGTAAAACCATCATGGATAGTTACAAACCAAACAGACAACAAGACAACACTTAGCATAAAGCCAATAACAACAACAACATCACAAAACAAACACAAACAATAACAATCTTAATAAACACACACTTACACATACACTCACACACACAACATTTACAACCCTTCAAAATATGCATACACATAAAAAGATTTAAAAAAAAAAAACAGATAGATCGATAGATAGATAGACACCAACAGATTAAAGGTAGATAGATGAACTGACAGACAGACAGATATTAACAGACTAAATACAGATATATGCACAGATAGATAGGTAGATATTAACAGACTATGGATAGACAGACTAATAACAGACTATAGACAGGCAGAGAGATAGATATGAACACACTCTAGTTAGATATATAGACAGATACATAGATAAAATAGAGACATACAGAATATAAACAGACATACAGATGGACAGAAAGATCAAAAATAGATGAACAGACACACATATAGACAACAGATTGATAGACATGAACACATTCAAGCTAAATAGACAGATAGATAGATAGATAGATAGATAGATGGATGGATAGAGATATAGATAAATATTAACAGACAAAAAAAAAAAAAAAAAAAAAAAGAATAGATAGATAGATAGACAGACAGACAGCACAAACAAATCATCGCAAACAAACAGACACATATGAAATTAACAGATTGAAGATAAATCAAAATAGATAAAGACATGGATATGTCACAAAGCTATATAATACATAATAACATCAACAATAATAACATCGCCACAATAATAAATAATAATAATAATAATAATAATAATAATAATAATAATAATAATAATAATAATAATAATAATAATAAAAACAATAATAACAATAAGATATAACATTATACACACACGCTCGTACAATTTTAACAAATCTCACCCCCCTTCACTTAAATAAAACCTATATTAAAATTTAATTAAAAAAAAAATAAATAAATAAATAAAATAAAAAAAAAAAAAAAAATAAAAATCTTTTAAAAATAAATATAATAAAAAAAAATAAATAAAAATAAATTTAAAAAATAAACAAATAGATATATAATAAATAAATAAAATAAAATTAGAATCTCATACATACATACCAGCTACATATTCAATTCAGATATATAGACAGATACACAAAAAGATAAGTAACAACCTAATAAAAATAGATAGATAGATAGATGGACTGAAAGACCAAATATAGATGAACAGACACACAATAAAAAAAAAAAAAAAAAAAAAAAACAAAAAAAAACAGATAGGTTGATAGACATGAACACTCAAGCTAAATAGATAGATAGTTAGATAGACCGACAGACAGATAGACATAATGTTAAATATTCATAAATAATGAATGACATTATAATATATATGATAATAATAATAATAACAATAATAGTATATAACATTATACATATGCTCACTTACAATTTTAACAAATCTTACCCTTACAAACCCTCACAAAAAAAAAAAAATAAATAAATAAAATAAAATAAAATAAATAATAAATCAAAAAAAAGTCACACCAACATACCAACAACACACATATAACTTAACGACAAATCCAGTTCCCAATCACACATAAACAAAAAACAATTAAACAGACACACACACACACACACATACACATATTTAGCTAACCAATCCCACAATCTAACACCTGTGGTACCACCATTGACCATTTCGGCACTCCCCATTCCAGAGAGAAGAAGAATCCACTAACCACCCCCAACTACACTTCCCCCTACTGACGACCTTCCGCTTTTCAGCATTTTGAGAATTTCCATCATTGGAGTAAGAACTATATTCAAGTCCTGAAGATGGTCTAATAAGAGACCGAAACGTTGCACCGTCGACAATAAACATCAAGTTTCCACAACATCCCGTGTTTGTCTACTTTTCTATATATATATATATATATATATATATATATATATATATCAACGTCCCCGTACCTATTATGCTAGAGGCGTACCAGTATAATTGACAGGTTAATTTCGCAGGGATTGTCCGTTGTGTATCGTGGCCGAAGCAGTATGGTCTCTGACTATGCCTGCTGAAGTCCCGGTTTCGATTTCTGTCGGAAGGAAATCGTTAGTATACATCGCTGATGAGACTTAATAAAGTCGAAACAGTCTGTACGATGTTCTACACACCCGAGCGATCCTTTGCCGAGATTCACTAGTCATGATTATTTTCTATAATTAACGAATTTTATGCGATATACGCATTGTAATTGCCTTCAAGCAAAAATATAAATAATAATAATAATATATATATATATATATATATATATATATATATATATATAATATATATATGTTAAATAATGCAGCCATTGTTTGTCTGCAAGTTTTGTCCTTTGTTTTTCTGCCGGATTATTTTTGTAATATCTGGCGAAAATTGGCTGATGTATTTGCCATATGTATAATAATAATTTACAATAATAAACACAACCTATATAAATTGAAAATGAAATAGCCCATTGTTGTACGGTTTCAAAATACCCTGAAAATGGCCCACGATAGGGCGGAAAGTACTTGGTCTATGACATATGGCAAATACATCAGACAATTTTCGCCAGATATTACAAAATAATCCGGCAATACGAAAAAACAAAGGACAAAACTTGCAGACAAACAATGGCTGCATTATTTAACAATATATGCCTACAGGAAAATGCTGCCTAAATACACACACACACATATATATATATATATATATAATATATATATATATATATATATATGAGGTTAAGTAAACAAGCAAATGTGTTTATTTTTTATATGGCTTTACGCCGACAATTTTTGGAGGATATGTGCTTAATTGAAGTCATACCTAATTTTGAAAATTAATTAGTTAATAATTGATGAATTTAGGCGGGCATATATGTTCAAATGTAAGGCTAAACAAATCGAGAAAATGTCAATCCCTGAATGTACATTTCGACCTATTAGGTCTCATACGGAGCAGTCTCCCAAGTCTATAACCTTGCTGATGAGACCTAATAGGTCGAAATGTACATTCAGGGATTGACATTTTCTCGATTTGTTTAGCCTTACATTTGAACATATATGCCCGCCTAAATTAATTAATTATTAACTAATTAATTTTCAAAATTAGGTATGACTTCAATTAAGCACATATCCTCCAAAAAAAAAATATATATATCTTGTGCAGAAAACCGCGCGACCTGGTGCCTCCTCGTCAAACAAGGAGTGAAAAAGAGAGGAAAGACATCGCCACAGAAAAGAGAGCCAGAAGGAAGGAGAGACAACTGCAGCAAGGATCCCTTTGTTTGTAGTCACAGCACTCACTCGATATTCTACGTTCTCCGTTAAGCCACCCTCTCTTCATAAACATGTATATATATATATATATATATATATATATATATATATATATATGTGTGTGTGTGTGTGTGTGTGTGTGTGTGTGTGTAAGAGAGAAAGACAGACAGACAGACAGACAGAAAGAGACAGAGAGTGTAATGGTTAGAATCGTAGGAAATGGACTCGTCGATCAGAGTTCAAATCCTAGACGAAGCTACAATTCACATATCGCTTGGGAAAGGTATGAATCAAACTACTTCCCTCCAGCTAGGGTTAAATAGTAGGACAGACTGGGATCTTTAACCTTGGTTAGGCAACCAGTCTAAGAGAAGGAAAACTCTGAATTGTTAAACTCCGCTTGGGGTGGTCACTGCTAGAATAGGCTCAGTCCTAATTAGTGAGCTATTTCACTGGATCTTGAACCTTGGTTAGGCTACTAGTCTAGAAGAAGGAAAACTCTGAATTCAAACCTGTTAAACTCCGCTTGGGGTGGTCACAGCTAGAATAGGCTCAGTCCTATTTAGTGATCTATTTCACTACTAAAAAAAAAAAAAAAAAAGAGAGACAGGAAGAAAAATAATAGACCTATATTTCTTAAATGACGAAATCCTTTTGGGAAGGGGGTATTTATTTTTTTATTTTTTTATTTTCTTGCTTTTTATTTATTTATTTTTTTTTTTTTCTTTGCACAGCATAAAGATTGCTGAATAAATATCTTACCTTTCATATGATGGTTTTATAGAAAGAAAAAAACAACAATTAGACAATATACACACTGACATGAGGTTGGCTTCTATGCCCCCAGAGTAATGCGATACGATTGCGTTCGAGGTAAGCCACATGCTGTCTCTGACTCTAATTCCCCACTTTCAGCTATCATCGTTGACTAGCCACGCCTTGGCGGATGAAGAGTAAAACCATGTGCGTAAGTCTTCACCAGCCAACACACCCCATCTCGACAGCTAAGACTCGTGCTGGGCCTTCATGCGGAAAATGAGTGCCTCGCGGCTGCAGACTACATCAGTGAGAGTTATTGGAGCGGCGAAAGGCCTCTACCGTACGTACGACATATGACATTGTCTACCAACCACTTCCTTGTGAAAGACATCATCACCAGGTCGTATTAACAGCAAGTATTCCCATGACTCTCTCTTTCTCTCACTATCCGTCCCTATCGACCATCGCTCCTGGCAGGTCTTCACACGGCATCCGGGGTCCGCAGTTGATTGAAACTTGGGTTTTGGTAGGGTGGGTGGTTGGATTTTACGGCATGTCAACCCTTGTTTGATTATGTTATGCCGAAGACGTTTTTTTATTCATTTTTGATGGGTATTCAATTTTTTTCAAACATTTTTTCTATTCAACCCATAGATGGGATCCTAACAGATACTACCACTTCGGGTCAGGGTGTTCCTGGGAGTAATGGTGATGAAGGAGGACTCCACATTCCCTAGAGCTCCAGAATTAAAACTTTACCATCAGATAGAATTTAACGTCGTACACATGACACTTAGACCCTCAGCCAGTGCCTTCTAGCACATCTAGTGGGGAGGGTGCAATTCTGGAGCTCTTGTGGGTGTGGAGTCCCCTTCAGTGCTATTAGTCCCTGGTTTTTACATTTGACATAGTTATATTTGGTTATTTTTCTCCGTAGGTTGGAGGTATTGACGCACACTACGCATCATTTAAAAGCTTGAACACTTATTCATTCATATACGTGATGACAGATAGAATGGATGACTGGAACCCACCTGAATCATGTAAGAGAATAACTTTTATCATGATGATCTGCACCGACCATCAAAATAAGAAGATTATGGTTGCTGCCCAATGCTCACTGAAAACTGTAAAAATAATCAGGTATGAACTGAAGAATTGCAATAGAGACTACGAGGCTGTGGCGAAAAGAAAGCAACATAACAAACGATCTGATTGCGTTTGTACAGCAGAATTCCTCGAAAATCTGAAGAAAAAAGTGTTGTATGACCCTCGGATGCCTACGTGGAGTTGCTAAACACTGTAGTCAAACCCTGGATAACAGGGGTAGCCAATGGTAGGTCATATGTATGGCAGCAGGATTCGAACCCTGCCACACCTCTGGGAAAAGTCAAAAATGGTTGTCGGCGAATTTTTATGACTACACCGGTCCCAATGTTTGGCTTCCGAAGTCCCCAGATCTTAACCCCATGGATTATTATGTATGAGGTGCTGTTGAGAAAGACACAATTTATGGGGTAACATGAAGTTTTGGGTGTTTTAAAGGCTTTAAGGTAGCTGGATATTCCCGGTGCGTGTTCTTAGGCCTTTTTGCTTTTAACCCCATCTCATTTGGTGGCCGCGCTGAAAAGGAAGGAATTTAAGGAACGAAAAGGAAAGAGACAAAGGCAGAAGTTGGTTTTATGATTTAGGTTTTATTGACTGGTCATAGTCGTCTGTAGCAAGGCAATATCTCCCTGTCTAGTAGGAGCGACTAGACCAAGTTAAGGCCTAAACTCGAATGGCCGAGAGACTCTCTTGGGGGTCGAAAGCCAGTCCTTTTTCTCGCACATGCGCGGAGGGTTTTTACGGTGAAGGCCCATGGAAGTTTGTTGTTGTTGTTTTTTTATTTATTTATTTTAATCTCCACACATTTAACCCATAACAGGTACTACCACTCCGGGTTCGGGTGGGTCTGGGAGTAATGGTGATGAGGGTTACACCACATTCCCTACAGCTTCAGATTTGAAAGTTTACCATTAGATGCAGTTTAATGTCATACACAGGAAAAGTATACATAGGTGTATATTTCCTTTCTATGTGTATGCGAAGCCGCATGTTTTTGCACGGGGGGGGGGTCTTGTGTGTTATGCATGTGTGTGAGAGGGGTAGATATCTAAGAGAGACAGAGGTGTATGTTTGTGCAGGTGCGGACGAATGTTTGTAAATATGTGTGTGTGTTTGTGTGTATTGAGTGTGTGTGTGTGAGAGAGATGTAATTGATAGAAACAAAGTGCATGTTTGTGTAGGTGCCAACGAATGTCTGTGTATGTTTGTGTGGTGCGTTATGTTCATATGCGTCATGTGTGTGATGTATGTGTATGATATGTGTCTGTGTGATATGTGTGTGTTGTGTGCGTTGTGTATATGTGTAGTGCATATGTTGAGTATGTGAGAGAGAGAGGAAGAGAGAAAGAGAGAGAGAGTTGAGAGACAAAGAGGTGTATGTTTGTGCAGGTGTGTATGTGTGTATGCGTTTGTGTGTAATGTTTTCTGCGTTTATGTGCGTGTAGTGTGTGTGTGTGTGTATGCATGTGTTGTGCGTGTTGTGTATGTGTTGTCTGTGTTTATGTGTATATGTGTCGTGTGCATATGTATGTATGCGTTTGTGTGTTATGTTAGTGTTTTCTGTGTGTATGTGTGTGTAGTGTGCATATGTGTCGTGTGCTGTGTGTGTACGTATGTATGTGTTGTGAGTATGTTGTGCATGTGTTATGCGCATTCTTTTTTTGTGTGTATGTGTGTTTGTCTGTGGGTATATATGTTGTGAAAATATATATGTGTGTATGTTGTGTGTATGTTTTGTATGTTTGTGCATATATTTGCTATATATATATATATATATATATATATATATATATATTGGGGGGTCGGAATGTGTGTATTAATTGAAATTAATTAGGCTGGACAGAAACTTTTTTATCTGTTTCGATCAATAAACTTCCTTATTAATCTCATAAGTGATTTTTTTGTTCTTTTTTTTCCTCTGCGTGCGTGCGTGCGTGCGTGCGTGTGTGTGTGTGTGTGTGTGTGTGTGTGTGTTGTTCTTTCTTTTTTTATCAGATGTCGTTCGATTCGAAAAAACTAAAGAAAAAGGTGTGTCCATTCAGCCAGACATAACGTGACCACAATCGGAGAAAACAAAATTCCATGATTAGAAAAAAAATAGAAATATAATAAGAATGAAAATAAAATAAAAGTAAAAATAAAAATAAAATAAAAATAATCAAGTCAGCAAAAAAAGAAAGAGAGAAAAAAGAAATGAAAATGAAGATGAATTTTTTTCTTGAATCTGGGTATCACTTCAGAGATGTAAGAAGAAAAAAACTTCCATCATCAAAGTAAAACATCAAGTAAATATAGAGATATCTATCTGTGTGTGTGTGTGTGTGTGTGTGTGTGTGTGTGTGTGTGTGTGCGAGAGAGAGAGAGAGAGAGAGAGAGAGAGAACTGATACAGGGAAAATGTGAATTTACAAGGATTAAACCGTACATAGATAGATAGATAGATATCTTAATGTGTTCATTATGTATGTATGTATGTATGTATGTATCTATATATCTATCTATCTATCTATTTATCTTAGATAGATAGATACATACATACATACCTAAATACATACATAAGGAACATACATAGATAGATACATACATATATACGTAAATACATACATAATGAACAAAGATAGATAGATAGATAGATAGATAGATAGATTAAAAACCTAACATATATACATACATAATGTACAGACTAAGATAGATAGGTAGATAGATAGATAGATAGATAGATATAGATAGATAGATAGATAGATTTTTTAAAGCTAACATAGATACATACATACATAATAAAGACACTGAGGTAGATAGATAGATTGATTAGATAGATAGATAGATAGATAGATAGATAGATATGAACAGAATGGGATAGAAAGAAAGAAAGAAAGAAAGAAAAGAAAGAAAGAAAGAATTGTGTTTATTGTGTAATTATGATTAGCAGGTTCGTCTCGCAAACCAATTCCCTAGTATATTAAGTTTTTTGTTTTGTTTTTGTTGTTGTTTTTTGTTTGTTTTTTACTATTCAACAATGGCGTGAATGATTCGTCGGGTTTTGTTGTTTTCGGTTTTTTTCTGTTTTTTTGTTTGTTTTTTTAATCTTTTTTCAAGACTGAAAAGACAATCAGTTAAATGTTTAAAGTAATATTACTCTCTACTTATCTCAGCCTGTTCTCTTTGATAAAGACCTGATGGTATTACTAGAAAGACATAAAAGAATTCAAGGTGTTGTTCTCCATATCCCTTTGTCGTACTCATATTTCAATAATAATAATAATAATAATAATAATTGAGAACAAAACAAAATTCTCTGGGACTTTGAGATAAAAACGGATCACCTTATCCCAGCAAGAAGACCAGACCTAGTATTGATAAACAAAAAAGAAAGAACTTGTCAACTGGTGGATTTTGCAGTGCCAGCAGATCACAGGGTGAAGTTAAAGGAAAATGAAAAAATAGACAAATATCTGGACCTTGCCAGAGAACTGAAAAAGTTATGGAATATGAAAGTGAAAGTGATACCAATTGTGGTTGGTGCACTTGGAACAGTCCCAAAAGGATTGGAAAAGGGTTTGGAAAGTTTGGATATCAGAGGAAGGATTGAAACCATTCAGAACACTGCACTGCTGCAATCTCCTAGAATACTCAGAAGAGTCCTGGAGACCTGAGGAGACTTGCTGTCACTCAGACTCCAGTGAAAGACCATCAGCTAACACTGATGTGAAAACTCAAAAGGATAATAATAATAATAATAATAATAATAATAATAATAATAATAATAATCTGTCTTGGAGAATGAGACGCACAAGATTCTCTGAGACTTTGAAGTACAGACGGATCACATAATCCCGGCCAGGAGACCAGACCTAGTTTTCATTGACAAGAAGAGGAAGACTTGGCATCTCATGGATTTTGTCGTCCTGACCGATCACAGAGTAAAAATGAAAGAGCGAAAAGATCGACAGATACTTGGATCTTGCCAGAGAACTGAGAAAACTGTGGAACATGAGGGTGAAGGTCGTACCAATTGTAATTGAGGCCCTTGGAACAATCCCCAAGGGGTTGGAAAAGAGTCTGGATGAATTGAAAATCAGAAGAATCGAGACCATCCAGACTACATCATTGTTGAGATCGGCTAGAATACTCAGAAGAATCCTGGAGACATGAGGAGATTGCTGTCACTCAGCCTCCAGTGTACCACCGGCTACGGCAGGTGTGAAAAACTCGAATGGAGTGAAATAATAATATTTTTTACAGCTAGTATATTAGGTCTGAGACCTGTCAGCTGTTCCTTGTAAACATTCATCTTAATTCTACAGAATATTTATATTATTTCCACAGATTATCTAAGCTTGCCTTAAAGGAGTTCAGAGATGGGGCATTCACTATTGATGATGGTAGTTTATTCCATGTATACACCACTTTGTTACTAAAATACTTTTGTCTTGCATCGTTCGGGTGGACAACTTTACCGCATCCTCCATACTCATCAGATTTAGCGTCTTCAGACTATCATCTCTTCGGTCCCCTGAAAGAGTGCTAGAGAGGCAAATATTATTACTTTGATGAGTAAGTGAAATCTGTTGGGAAGAAGTGACTCAACGAACAATCAATAGAATTTTACGGGGCATGGATACATGCTCTCATTCGAAGGTGGAACATTGCTATTGAGAGAAACGGACTATCTGGAGAAGTAGGGATGTGATCCACAGAGGACCAGTTTCATTTTGATGTATGATACATGTTCCTGTGTTGTAATTATACCTAATTCCTTCTGTTAGACTGATTCTTGTACCAAGACCAAAGACCTCGG
>CM042162.1:12049117-12099956 GCA_023376005.1 Doryteuthis pealeii
AAAAGAATGAAAGAAAAAGAAAAGCGAAAGAAAGAAAGAAAAGCAAAGAAAGAAAGATTGGAGGGAAGAAAAAAAAGAAAAAAGAAATAAAGAAAAAAAGAAAAGGAAGAAAGAAAGAAAAAAAGAAAGAAAGAAAGAAGAAAGAAAGAAAGAAGAAAAAGCAAAGAAAGAAAGTTGGAGGGAAGAAAAAAGAAAGAAAAAAAAGAAAAAAGAAAAAGAAGAAAGAAAAAAAATCAAAGAAAGAAACAAACAAAAAAAACAAAGAATGAAAGAGTGGTTATGCAATAAGAGAAAGACAAAAGTAGAAGGCATGTTTGTTTGTTTTTTAAATTAAAGAAGAAAAGGCCGAGAGACAGGAAAGAAGAAGTTTGGAGATAAAAAAGGAAAAGAAATTTCAACCAACAACAACAGAAACAACAACAACACACAACACCAACAATATCTACAACAACAACAAGAACAAAATGGACAATAACCCCAATAATTTGTAGATCTTTTGTGACTTTGTAACTTTTTTGTCTCTGACCAGACCATCGTTTGTGTAAAGCCCGGAAGCCATAGTAGAATGAGCGTTTGTTATTGACGCGGGTTTTTCTGTGAAAATCGGAATGGGGTGGGGGACCTTTTTTTGGTGGGGAGGGGGTCTTTTTCTTTTTCCTTTTTCTTGTTGGCTTATTTGTTTTTTGATGTTGGTTTTTTTTATGTTTTTTTTTATGTCTTGTTTATATTTTGCTTTGTTTTTTTTAATTTTTTTTTTTTTTTCTTTGGGGTCTTTTCGGGGGGGGGCTTTTTCGGGGGGGGTCGGGGGGGGCTTTTCGGGGGGGGGGGGCTTTTACTTTTACTTTTACTCGTTGGCTTATTTTTTGTTGTTTTTTTGTTTTGTTTCGTCTGTTTGTATTTTGCTTTGTTTTTAGGGGTGGGGGCTTTTACATTTTACTTTTCCTTATTGGCTTATCTGGTTTTTTTTGTTATTTTTTATTTAATTTATCTTGTTTATATTTTGCTTTTGGGTTTATTTTTGAGGGCTTGTTTGTTTTTTGTACTTTTTTTTTTGGGGGGGTGAAGGGTTTTTTTTTTTGGTTTCTTTTTTTTTTTTTTTCTTTGTTGTTTTTTTTTTTGGGGGGGTGTCTTTTTTGTTTTTTTCGCTGTCTGCAGGAATCTCCAGTATTGATAAGATAATAGTGACAAAACATTTCGAGAAGAGAAAAAAAAAAAGATACTTTCTGGCCAATGAATCGAAATAAACAAATCTGTCTTTTTTTTTTCTGATAGAATCCAAAGTAGCAGCCACAACGGAACCTGGTGTTACGATACGATTAGACGAGCAAGGGTTTGGCGTTAGTGCCAGTTTAACTCTCTCAAAACCAAAACTGCTTTATGTTTCTCTTTCGCCCTACCAACCCCACCCCCCAATCACACAATCTAATTTTGCTGACACTCAACACCTACGATCCCGCTATATCCACACTCTTCTTTTACTCTCCTAGAAAGATATTTCGTTCACACACGCACACACACGCACAGAGGCAGCAGATTATATTGTAGGCCTGTTTTATTTATAAAAAAAAAGCTAGCAGAGCTATACGGCGTTGCCCAGGATTTATATATTTTTTTTAGATATTTCATGTATATCTATCTATACATATATAAAAGACAGTTGGTGTGTATGTGTATATGTATGCATACCCGGAGTAAACTACGAAAATAAAATCATTAACATAAATATATGTACACATTTACAATCAAACAGAGCTTGCTTTTTGTTCAAAAAAAGATTTGATTTATATTCGAAGATATTCAAAAATTAGAATATACATAGAAATAGCATTGAAATTCTACTTTAAAATGTTCTGCATTTGATTGAGTTCATATATGGATGCTTTGATTGAGTTCATATAGAAGCCAATACCTCTTTCTCTTTTCTTCATGCTATACAGAAAGGAAAGCTAGAAAAGAAAGAAAGAAAGAAAGAAAGAAAGAAAGAAAGAAAGAAAGAATGATTGGAATAACATTTTAAAAAAGGAACAAAGAAAAAATCATGCAAAACAAAGAAAAAAAACGAAGCAATGAAAACCAAAGAAAGAAAGGATGAAAGGAAGAAAAAAGAAAGAAAGAAAGCTTGACGATATAGACTCTGAAATAAAAAAGGGTCCCCACTTCAAAAGTTTGAAAACCATTGGTCAATCACTCCTAAATGTTGGGCAGGGAAACGACATGAAAAAATGAAAAACTCTTCCTAATCAAACCCATTCTGGAAGACTGGAGACAATTTTAAGGAAGTCTAGAAAGGAACAAAGTCATTGTGTCCCGATTACGCATTGGTCACACAAGACTAACGCACTCCTATATACACAAACAAGAACAACAACCACAGTGTGAAACATGTCAAACACCTTTGACTCTTAAACACTTATTCACGGAATACCATTTTTTGCTCACATCAGAAATCGTTATTTTAAAGCAAACAATATGAAAGATCTGTTTCGAAAATGTCAACATGGAGGATATTCTCTCTTTTTTTAGGGAAATAAAATTATACCATAGAATATAGACATGAACCTAATCAATACCATACAACATGATCCCCAATGATGTTAACACATTGTTAAAACCAATTACAACAAAAGTATAAATATAAATACATAACATGTATTACTTCCTAACCGTTAGGCATGACATAACCCCAGACGGGTTGATATGCCGTTAAAATCAATCAACAAACCAATCAACATGGAAAAATGAATTGGATTTAATCATCATCATCATCAACAACAACAACAACAACAACATCATCAGGTCATGCTGAGAGCACAGATTCCCTTGACTCTCCTCTCGCCATTCGTCCCTATCAGCCATCGCTCTTGGTGGGTACTCAAAACAGCATCCAATGTCAGCACAGGGCTGGTTCATGTAAGTTTTATCTGGTTAGCCAACACTCGTGTGTCTATGCGTTGGAGTCCATAGGAGAACGTCGTTTATGAGTTCGTTTTTACTTCGCCGGCAGTGGCCAACATGGCTTGTTCGTCTTATTTGTGGATGGTTTGGAAACGTTCTTAGTGTAATGGTTATCATTGTAGAAAATGGGCACAACGAGTTCAAATCTTGGGCGAGGATGGTAGCATTTCCCATAGCACTAATACCCTTAGGAAATGTATAAATTCAACTATTATTCTTCAGCTATGGGTAAATAGTAGGGCGGACCGGCCTTTTTAACCTTGGTATGGCAACCAGTCTCGGAGAAGGTAAACTTTGAATTCAAAGTCCACATAAAAATAGACCTTGTGTCACATCCTGCGCATGCGAAGAAGTTAGGTAAGTACATACTTGTATTATTTCTGTTTAAAATGAAGTGAGTCCTTATATGATTATCCCGACACTATTGCCCTTATGGCAAATCCCTAACCCCTTATTTCTCCGATTTTTTTAGATAAGGATTGATGATTAGTATTATCTGCATTATTCGGACTATTGTCCTCATCTTCATTGTTATCTGTACAACGTTTCTGTCGATGTGCCCTCCGGCCTTCTTCAGTATACCCCCGTGGACCGAATAAAGGGTTAGGTTCAAAGTTCCATGATGGCTCCCGATTACGACAAGAAGGTTCCCGATTACGACAAGAGGATTCCCGAGTTCGAAAAGAAGGTTCCGAGTCCTACAAGAAATACCTGAAGAAGGCCGGAGAGCCCATCGGCTGAAACATTGTACAGATAACAATGAAGATGAGGACAATAGTCCGAATAATGCAGATAACCCTAACCCTTTATCATATGCTAGAAGTTAATGGCGGATATTGTTCTGGGTATGACGTTAAACTGCATCTAATGATAAAACTCTGGGGAATGTGGAGTAACCGTTCATCATCATTACTCCCAGGTCCACCCTAACCCGGAGTGGTATTACCATCTATGGGTTAAATAGATTTTAAAATTAGTATTAAAAATGTGTTAAAAAATTAAGAAGAAAAAAATACCCATGAAGAATGAATAAAACAATAAAATAAAATAAAATAACCCAACAAGGGTGGACATGCCGTAAAATCCATCCAACCAATCAAGTAAACTGTATCTAATGGTGAGGTTCCATTTCTAGACATTGTGAAGTACTCTTTCATTGCCATTAATTACTCCCTCACCCAATCTGATCCGGGGTGCTAGTAACCAGCCAGTCAACTATACATCCTCGAACGTCTTCTCCTATGCTGTAACCATCTAGCAATAAACCGGATTGGGGGTTTTTTGCGTTCGAGATGGAGCAGCACACCTAGCAAAAGCTCCAGCTGTTCTCCGTTTAAAAATTCGTCTTGTATCGCAACCTGGTCGTTGTGGAGTGGTTCGGTGAAATTCATGCATCCTCAAATGTCTTTTTCCTACGCTGTAACCATTGCTCTTAAAGCCTCGCTTTATTGAGGACCAAAGACGTTCATTTCGAACGTTCCTACTTATTCGGGCTGATTCTTCATTCTTTTTTTATTCTTTTTTATTTTCTTTTCAGCGCCTTTTCTGACTTCAATTGTTTCGTCAGCGGTGGCGGTGGCTGTGGTTGTGGTGGGGGCTGTTCGCGGGAATTTGTAAATGTAGGTTAATGGTAGATTTAGGCGTTGGGCTAAGGCGCTGAATGAACTTCTCTCCTCTGCGCGTAGCGTCGACACGCCGAATGCGCAAGGAAGGTCGCGAGGAGCAAGACCCCTGGTTGTTGCCGCTTTATTTTTGCCCCAGCCTCGCATGAGTGGGGTGGGTGGGGGGCGGGATAAGTGGGATTTGGGAGATGCGGCGATTATTTCATCTGGCATTCATTGTCGATTATTTTTGGTGTGTGTGTGTGTGTGTGTGTGTGTGTGTGTTTTGCCGGGGTTGGTTTCGAAGGGAATACATTGATGACGATAATCACTAATGACAAGAAGAAGAAGAAGAAGAAGAAGAAGAAGAACGTAGAGAGAAGGCGAAGAACAAGAATGTGGGGAGAAGGGGGAGAATAAAAAGGACAAGGGGGAGGAGAAGAATAAGGAGAAGAACAACAGTGTGGAAGGAGGAGGAAAAGAACAAGAATATGGAAGGAGGAGGAGAAGAACAACAGTGTGGAAGGAGGAGGAGAAGAACAACAGTGTGGAAGGAAGAGGAAAAGAACAACAGTGTGGAAGGGGGAGAAGAACAAGAGTGTAGAAGGAGAAGAAGAACAAGAATGTGGAAGGGGGAGGAGAAGAACAACATGGTGGAAGGAGGAGGAGGAGAACAACAGTGTGGAAGGGGGAGGAAAAGAACAAGAATATGGAAGGAGGAGGAGAGAACAAGAGTGTGGAAGGAGGAGGAGAGAAGAACAACAGTGTGGAAGGGGGAGAAGAACAAGAGTGTGGAAGGAGGAGGAAAAGAACTACAGTGTGGCAAGAGGAGGAGAAGAAGAACAACAGTGTGGAAGGAGGAGAAGAACAAGAGTGTAGAAAGAGAAGAAAATGGGGATGGGAGAGAAAAAGATGACAAAAATGAGGAGAAGGAGAAGAATATATACCTTGACTTAGTCAGAGAGCTCTTAAAGATGTAGATGGTGATACCACTGAGGAGACGCCATTCATAAGAAATATGAATTCGGTGGATAAGCTACTCCAGATAATCAGGATTTACATCTTTGAATTTCATCTTAAACGATCTTCAGTCTCATTTTTAACCATAGTTTGTTTTTTCAGATAGTAACGGTCGTACTATTAAGGAAGACGAGTATTAATAAATAGATGTAATAATTATCAACACTGTTGTGCATAAGTGGCGGGGGTTTTAGTAGGTTTGGAACATTCAAAAATTACGGTAGGCTACATCAAGGTATGGACTACATTGTTTATCATCAGATGCGATGAGTTGGGAGAATTAGGCACTTTGTCTAAGCTCCCTGAAATAGACTATAAAGCAAAATCTCTAAGTTTTTAGTTATTTCTTTACTTATATATATATATATATATATATATATATATTATATATATATATATATATATAAACAAGTTGACACATAGATAAGATTGTAGATAGGTCAGAAAAAAATCTAAGATGGATAAATAGATAATTTCAATATATAGATATACGCAGGTTAAGCTTGGCCTTGAGCTAGTCGAAGATTGGTAAATATAATGAACAGTCTATGATGAATAAGATATAGATATAAATAATGTTACAGACAGACAGATAGATAGATAGATAGATAGATAACAGGTTTTAATAGATACATGGATATATAGATAGATAGATGATTTAAATTTATAAACACAAGTTAAAATTAGCGAAGCGAAGAATATAATGAACACATTGTAATATATAGGGCTTGGTAGTCAATATATATATATATTATATATATATATATATATATATATATATATATATATTAGATGACGGAAAGATAGATAGATAGATAGATAGATAGATAGATAGATAGATAGATAGATAGATAATTTGAATATTTATTAACACAAGTTAAGATTGAAGAAGCGAATATTTATAAACATAATGAACAGTGTAATGTATAGGCTTGGTAGTCAATATATATATATATATATATATATGTGTGTGTGTGTGTGTGTGTGTGTGGTGTGTGAGAGAGAGAGAAATGATATGGTAGCTGGTTTTCCATATTTAACATTTATATATATAATATTATATATATATATATATATATATATATTAACGATTGTGGTTCAAGTAGATTACGTAGTAATGATGTAAATGTCTGGTTGAATTCTTCTAAAAATACAACCCTCATTTCTCAGCGGATATCGTCAAATAACAGCGAACAAATTCCAATTCCTGATTTTAAAATATCATTTACACATAGACACATTCAGTTAGTAACGGTTGTCTTTGTTCCTGACCATTAACAATACTTTGTCTCATTAATTTTACAGGCAGAATAAGACTAATATAACTTCTTCTTTTTCTCTTACCTTTTAATTTCTTCTTCTTCTTCTTCTTCTTCTTCTTCTTCTTCTTCCTATTATTATTATTATTACTAGCAAATTTATGCACCCTCCGGGTGCTAGTTTTTAAGTTTTAATATAATAAAATATCATGTTAAATTAGAAAGGCTAAGGAAACTGAATAAAGAATGCAGATAAAAAGATTTTGAACAGAGGGGGTATGATCGAAAAATAGAACAACTTTGAAACTAACTCTTCCATCATTTTCCATTACTCCCGTCTTTCATTGGTAAATTTTCCTAATTTAACTATTTAGTTAAAATAGGAAGTAAAGAATAATATTACAGTTATTTCTTCTTGTTAATGAATTTCTTTTAAGATTTATCCCAGAGATTTTTGCTCATATTCAATAAGATAAACCAAACAATTAGAAATCAATAATACTAAGCATATATTTATTAAAATCAATTTTTTAAGATCAATATGCAAATTAGCCTTCCCATTCACACTGTGAACCGCTATTTTGTTGTATATATAAACACAATTGCGTATTATTAGTATGTAGATATGGTCAACAGTCTTAATAATGTAAAACAATTTTATTATTCATTGAGTTTTAAATAAAAATAAATTCATGGAGAATGTGATGTAATTATCAAAGGGAATTGTGACTTGAGTAGTAATATAGTTTCGGTTACAGACAGATAAACACACAATCTCCATTATGATAAGATTATTATTATTATTATTTTCTTTCCTATTAATTTCTTCTTCCTCTTCTTCACTTTCCTTTTAATTCCTTCTTCTTCTTCTTCTTTCTTTCTTTCTTTCTTTTAATTTCTTCTCTTTCCTTTTATTCCTTCTTTTATTTTCTTCTTTTTTTCTTCTTTCTTTCTTTCTTTTCTTTCTTTTAATTTCTTCTCTTTCCTAATTCCTTCTTCTTTCTTCTTTTTTTTTCTCTCTTCTCTCTTTAATTTCTTCTTTCCTTTTTTCTTCTTTTCTTCTTTCTTTCTTTCTTTTAACTTCTCTTTTTTAATTCCTTCTTCTATTTTCTTCTTTTTTTTCTTCTTTCTTTCTTTCTTCTTTAATTTCTTTCTTTCCTTTAATTCCTTTTCTATTTTCTTCTTTTTTTTCTTCTTCTTTCTTTCTTCTTTCTTTTAATTTCTCTCTTTCCTTTTAATTCTTTCTATTCTTCTTTTCTTTCTTCTTTTTTTTCTTCTTTTTTCTTCTTTCTTTCTTTCTTCTTTCTTTTTTCTTCTCTTTCCTTTTAATTCCTTCTCTCTTTCTTTCTTCTTCTTTCTTCTTCTTCTTCTTCTTTTAATTTCTTCTCTTTCTTTAATTCCTTCTTCTATCCTTCTATTTTCTTCTTCTTCTTCTTCTTCTCCTTCTTGTGTCGCATTCAAAACAGATTGGGAACTTTCGAAGAAGAAGAATATAAATTAATAAAATGATGACTAATATAATCGAAACATTATGTTTAACTGGGCTCAATTTGACCAATGCTACCGGGTCGCGAATATCTAAGTCTGTTCATTTCTGTATATCTCTCTATGTATCTATTTCAATTTGATCATATATATTTATCTATCTCAGATTTTTGGATGTTTGTTTATAGAAGCATTGTTAACGGTCCGCATCGTACAATCCTCGTATGGTAGAGGTGTGCTATTATCATTGACAGGTTAATTTTGCAGGGATTGTACGATGCGGACCGTTGGCCGAGCGGTAAAGTCACAGACTTTGCCTGCTGGACTACCGGTTTCGATTTCTGTCGGAGGGAAATCGTTAGTATACATCGCTGATGAGACTTAATAAAGTTGAAACAGACTGTACGATGTTCTAGCATCGCATGAAAATTCACTTGTCATGTTTATTTTCTATAATTATCGAATTTTATACGATATACGCATTGTAATTGACTTCAAGCAAAAATATAAATAATTACCTATCTCAGTTTGATTATATCTCTCTAGCGTTCAACTAGGAACCACAAGGTTCCGGGTTCGATACCGGTCCTCACCAACTCACCGTATGAATAGCAAAAGGATCTGTGGTAAAGAGAGGGACTTATGGTAGGTATGTCGACCCGTCTCAGACGTCAAAACAATCTCTTGGGTCTAGCGCTAGTGAAAAGGGGATAGACTCCCTCGCTGTCAAGTCGTCTGGGTGACCTAAAGTCGGTATCACCTGTCTGCACGACTTGATGATTAATATATACAAGGTGTGTTAAAAAGTATCGAGATTTTTTTTTTTTTACTCACCTTGTATTCTGAAAATAAATAACGTTCCATTCATTGTTCATTTCTATCTTGGTAAATACAGCTTTAAACTCGATGCTTTTTGACACACCTTGTATTCTGAAAAAATTAACGTTCCATTCATTGTTCATTCCTATCTTGGTAAATACAGCTTCAATCTCGATACTTTTATGACACACCTTGTATATATAGAGAGATAAAGAGGTAGCTGTTAAAAAGTTGAACCGCACTGATGAGAAGTAAACTTCGAAACACGTGTCTCTGGATGACTGATATATATATATATATATATATATATATATATATACGTGTTCGAATTTTAATTCTCATCAGTGCGGTTCGACTTTTTAACAGCTACTCAAGCCGGGTCCGAAACCGACAGAATTTTTGTCGGCCAAGTTCCTTACCCTTCCAGCTGTCAGTATGGGTGAACAATAATTGATACATATTTTACGGCGGTATGTTTTTACAATAACCAGAGAACTCAAATCTGTAGACAGCGACAGGCGAGTAACGGCTTACGCCAAACGGTGAAATTTCAATTAATTCCCCCCCCACAGTGTGTGTGTGTGATCTTTATCATATATCTAGCTATCTTGCTATATCAGTCTCTTCATATCTATCTACCTATCTCGGTTTGATGCATACCGAAAAACAACACAATTGTTTTATTACAAGTGTGGGTGTGTCTATTAACAGTTAGGGTAGTGAAGATATGGAGACAACTTTGGTCTGAAGATCACATTGCCACGAAACTATCAACAACCAGGCGTCGTTGACTTCAATTTCATGACATCAACATATATATATATATATATATATATATATATATATATATTCACATACATCCCTGCTTCGCTGTTTCCTGGTTGAATAGTGAGATTAGACAAGGCAAACTGCTTCAGGCTGGGATCGAAACCCGACCAATTCATCAGTCAGACATCTTACCACCGCGCCATCTACACACCCACTTTTTTTAGAAATGGAATTTTACTGTTATAAACATACTAGGCCACTAGGGAGTGCTCTATCCGTTTTAAGGAGAACTATGCAATTTTGCGTAGTTAGTGGCCACCAGAAAATTCCATTTCCAGAGAGCTCAACATACCAGGGGTGGGGAGCATATGTATGTATAAAAGTTGGCGTATTGTCAGTATCAGTAGGACAGCGAGGGAGTCAATTCCCTTTTCGCAAGTGCTAGACCAGGAAGATTGTTTTTGCCACACCTACCATCAGCTCCCTACTTTACCGCACATATGGTGGTGACCGTTATAGAACCAGGAACCTTGCGATTTCAAGGCGGATGCTCTACCGACTGAGCTAAACCAACCTATATATATATATATATTCATATACATATATATATATATATATGTGTGTGTGTGTGTGTGTGTGTGTGAAGATATGCCACATTGACACAAACACGTTGGAGGTAGATGCAAAGAATAGAGCAGTCTGACGCCTTAACGTTAAGCAAAGCACGAAGAAGGGTGAGGTGGAGAGGAGAGTAGCCTCGACAGCAAAGAGAGCCAGAAAGAGGGAGAAAAGACAGCAGCCACAGAAAGCATCATAGTTTGTTTGCAGTCAATGCACCAAATAGTCACTCAGGATATGCCTGCACAGACACTTACGCAGATAATTTATTTATTTTTGGACACTACGGCATCGTCATTAGTGGACGGAAAGGTGCCGACTAACAATACATAAGGCGTGTAAAAAAAGTATCGAGATTTTTTCTACTTTTTGACACACCTTGTATTCTGAAAAAATTAACGTTCCATTATTTTCATTTCGATCTTGGTAAATACAGTTTCAAACTCGCACTTTATGACACACCTTGTATTCTGAAAAAAATTAACGTTCCATTCATTGTTCGTTTCTATTTTGGTAAATAGAGCTTCAATCTTGATACTTTTATGACACACCTTGTATTCTGAAAAAAATTAACGTTCCATTCATTGTTCATTTCTATCTTGGTAAATACAGTTTCAAACACAGCACTTTTATTACACACCTTGTATCTGAAAAAAATTCGATACAGATTCAACGATACTTTTATGACACACCTTGTATTCTGAAATAAAATAACGTTCCATTCATTGTCCATTTCTATCTTGGTAAATACAGTTTCAAACTAGCACTTTTATGACACACATTGTATTCTGAAAAAATTAACGTTCCATTCATTGTTCGTTTCTATTTTGGTAAATACAGCTTCAATCTCGATACTTTTATGACACACATTGTATATATATATATATATCTGGCGATGATGATGGACCTATCTCGTTTATCATTACACCTTGCAAAATGTTCTTACAGATGGCACTAGTTGACTTCAGAATTAATTCGTTGCTGAAAATGAAATTTGATGGACTTCCCTTGACTTGAATTGCTTCTGTCATAATTAATTCATGATGATCATTTCCCAGTAAACAATTTCCAGACCCCACAATTGTATCTACCGCTTCGAAATGACGTACAGGTGTTGACTAGGTTATTCAACACTGAAACTCATTAAAAATATGATTGGCCGATGAAAATTTAAAGAATTCTCTGAGGCACTCGGCGAATAATTTAACCTCTAACATTGATAGTTTAGCGAAATCAAAACAAGGCTCGAAAGTCTCACTCACCCTTTCAGATGGACAGTAGGGTAGGGTGATTTTGGAACTGTAACGACTCCCATGTGACGAAAGTTTCAAATTAACAGAAATAATTACTGTATTTGACGCGACACGGGCATATAAGACGCACCCCCATTTCAGCAGGTCAGATTCAGGAAAAAAAAGTTTTTAGTGTATTTAAGTATATATTGTTGAAAACAGTCTAGCTGGGCATTACACAAGCAGAAACATAGCTGTATAAAATCAATTTGGCAGTACAGGCAAGCAATAAGCATACAAAAGATACCTCAATAGCAGGAAATAATAATAATAATAATAATCATAATAATAATAATAATAATAATAATAATAATAAAAATAACAAAATGGTATATGCATAAACCAGAATCTGTCTTGAGAACAAAACGCACTTAATTCTCTGGGACTTTGAGATAAAAACGGATCACCTTATCAGCAAGAAGACCAGACCTAGTATTGATAAACAAAAAAGAAGAAGAACTTGTCAACTGGTGGATTTTGCAGTGCCAGCAGATCACAGGGTGAAGTTAAAGAAAAATGAAAAAAATAGACAAATATCTGGACCTTGCCAGAGAACTGAAAAAGTATGTGAATATGAAAGTGAAAGTGATACCAATTGTGGTTGGTGCACTTGGAACAGTCCCAAAAGGATTGGAAAAGGGTTTGGAAAGTTTGGAAATCAGAGGAAGGATTGAAACCATTCAGAACACTGCACTGCTGCAATCTGCCAGAATACTCAAGAAGAGTCCTGGAGACCTGAGGAGACTTGCTGTCACTCAGACTCCAGTGAAAGACCATCAGCTAACACTGATGTGAAAACTCAAAAGGAGTAAATAATAATAATGCCTACGGGAGGTCTCAAACTTCATCTACGATGTAAAAGACGCAGAGCAATTTTTTGAGCCAACATTTTGGAAAAAGAAAGTGCGTCCTATATGCCGTCAAATACGGTACCTCACAAAATTATTTTCAAAACTTTGCTTTTATTTTAGGAAACAGATTTCAATCTTTTAAAATATTATCACTGTTACAGCTTAATTATTATGGTAAAAAACAGCATATCGGAGGTGTTAGTGGTTAGGGGGGATATTTTTAATTTGAATTCTAGTTATAATATTTTCTTCGTCTCGTTAAACATGACAATCTGTTCTATTTTAAATATTGAAATTGCTAAATTTTCTAACAAATTTTGAGGCTAAATGTTGCTAAAACGAGAATGTTTTAATGCATTTTAGCAGACGATATTTGATGATATTTCCACAAACAATGGTGCAATTAAGAGATTTAGTTTTTGGTATCAATATTCATTATACCAACACTACAGCAGTATGTATTTCCACAACCCCTTCCTCACAGACAGGATGTGTGTTACATAATTGTTAGTACCCTAACACTTATGTACAGTTAGCGTAGAAACCAAAATGGTTGAATGGTTACAGCCAGCGGCCTTGAAGGTTTGAGTGACACGGGTTGACCTCACCTTCAATTCTTTTCCGGTGGATACCGTGAGAATCGGTGGAAAATGAGAAAGAAGGTCTCTTCCGGTTTAGAGTATAAAGAGTTTTATTCAATATTGGCCAAAACCACAGAGCGGGTAAGTCGCGTTAAGCGCGCTGCCGACTCAATCTGCACAGTAGTCTGGTGGGGATTCCGGAATAAAATATGATCTAAAGAAAATCGAAGTCTTGGGTTATTTATCCAAAAAACAATGACCCAGAGCTTCTGATAAAGAGAAATCCTTCAATGGAAGACCAGATAAGAAATCCCTAAGACAAAGTCCAGATTCTAGAAGAAGAACATAATATACCAAAAGACGATCAGAAGAATAAGAAGAAATACGAAATAAAAAGAAGGGCGAGAAGAACAAGAAGAACAAGAGAACAAGAAGAAGAAGAAGAGGGGTGTGAAGAAGAACAAGAAGAACAAGAAGAAGAACAAGAACAAGAAGAATAAAGAGAGTATACAACATGTGACGTAGGATCAATTTCTAAGTGGAGTTGAACAGGTTTTAATTAAGTGTTTTCCTTCTCCTAGACTGGTTGCCATACCAAGTTTAAAGAGTCTGACAGTTTTACTGAGAGGTCGGCATTCTCCCATGGTAACAGCATCACCAATCTGAACATCCCTGAAACAGGGGCTCATGTGCACGGACATGTTTTTATGCCCTTTTTCAAATCTGTTGTATTTTTTCACGTATTGAAGATAATCTCTCTTTACAACAAGGGTCCTGGTTATCTTCATCTTGAGAAATGTGCCTGTTAACAAACGTCCACAGATGCTCACATTACCAGTGAATGGGCATTTTTTGCCAATGTAAGTGCCTTCAATGGCTTCTTTAGGGGGTCTTAAACCCAAGTCAAACGTTTCTAACATGTCTCAAAGATTTCTTTTGCTTTTTGACAGCTTTCAAACTTCCCTGAAAAAAAACAGTAGGCTGCTTTTGAAATGATCTTTCAGTCTGATCTGCTATCTTCGTGCAATAAAAGAGTCTTCCCTACTATTTACCCATAGCTGAAGGGAGAATTATTTGATTCATACTTTTCCCTCCGAGTTCACTTTATACGACGATAATCGTTAAGCTACAAGTGCCTCCACGCGTACAGACAAACAAACAAACAAATAAATGAATAAAATTCTGAGATGCATAAACGCACGAGTAATGGGTCGGAGTATGTTGTTTTTCTGCTTCACTCAGAAGAGGAAGCAAAAAAAATTAGATACTCAACCTCCTCCCTCCACCCTCCTGTGAATCCGATAATTCTGCGAGTAGAATTCTTTCCGATTTCCACTCCATTTAGTAAGTCTTCTGCAGTTTCGGGTTTTCACGGCACTTCTGACATCTCCTTCTAACTTTAACTCTTGTCGCACGGAAGAGAAAAAAAAAACGTCCCCAAGATTCCACTTTATAAATACAGGTATGATTGACATTCGTACAAAAAATCTCTCTTCTCTCTCTTCCCTCTCTCTCTCTCTATCTATATATAAATATATTATAATCTTTCATCCTCTCTCTCTCTTTCCATCCTCCCTTTTTTTCTCTCTCTTTCCATCCTATCTCTCTCCCTCTCTTTCCATCCTCTCTCTCTCTCCCATCCCTCTCTCTCTCTCCTCCTTTCCATCCTCGCCTCTCTCTCTCTCTCTCTCATTCACACACACAAAAATCTCTTTCCACACACATATTCTCTCTCTCTCTCCGTTATATATATATATATATATATATATATATAAATTTGGAGCGATGGTCGTTCGAGTGCTGGGATAACATTACTTCTGCTAAATATGTTTCCATATTACAGGAAGGACTCCTTCCAATATTCTCAATTGGGAGAATGATAAAATACGAGTCCTTATTTATGGAAGATGAGGCTCTTGCCACACTTCTAAAAAAATACAACAAGATAGGTTGCATCAAAATGGGATTAAAAATTCCATGGTCATGTCAGTGGCTAATAAGTATGTATTTTGAGGTTAGGTAAGATTTTAAAAGTGTATAGTTCAATTTAGTAGAATGCTATTTAGCCTGGGCAATGCCGGGACTATCCAGCTCGTAATCTAATTTAGGTTCTTACTATGTCTGTTCGATTAATCGAATTGTAAACTGCAATCTTATTACAAGTCAAGTGACCAAATGACAAAAGAGATTCAAAAACTACAAAATAGTAAAATATCTGACCAACTTCACTGAAAAATAAAAAAAAGAAAGCGGCCAAGAGGGTCGTACCAAACCGAAAAATAATCGATTAATACTATAACCACTGGGTCAAAAGATATAATATATTATATATTAATATATATTAATATTATAATATTATTATATATATATAGTATTATGGAAAAGATGACTTTACCGGTGAATATGGTTCACGGTGTTGAGTAAGGTCATAAGGGAAGCGAGAGAAAAGTGATTACGGCGTGAATGAGTCTGCGAGGAGCGTCATGTGAAACCAGTAAGACACGTGGAGCGCGTAGTGAAGTTAGTATATATATATAACTATATAGTGTCCAGCCCGCAGTGACACTTTGCGGGACATTAATTTAAATTCCCCGTTTGGGCATTGCCATGACCCGTTGTTACAGATTTGAATATTCTCTGGTGATTGTAAAAAACAATACTCGCCGTAAAGTATGTAGCAATTAATTGTTCACCTAGACTAACGGCCCGCTGATAGCCGTAAGGGTAAGAACGACAGGAGAGAAAATCGTGAGTCGACCCGTCTTAGAAGGGGGGGAGTGAAAAATGTCACCGAGCTGGCCACTGACGAGAAGTAAACTTTCGAAACACGTGTTGTGAGGAGGGGGAATATAGGTGAAAATATATTATTATATATATATACATTATTATATATAATAAACCGCTAGGATTATATCAAGCTGAAAATGTAAAAAGATGCTCAATAACTAATAGAGCAAATGAAAAGGTAACGCAATGGAACAGAAAGTACCTTAGGGTATAGAAGCTAGTAGCTCATCAGGGGCAAAAAATCTACTATGAGAGAAGTACATATAAGGATAGATAGTAAATATTATATATATATAAATTTGGAGTGATGTCGTTCGAGTGCGGGGGGTACATGACTCCCTTAAAATAGATTTACATATTACAGGAAAGGTTCTCCTTCCAATATTTCTAAATAGTATTTTAAATATTGTACACATAAATAAACTCCAGACGAAACACGTGTAAGTGATATTTGATTAAAATCATTCCTTGATATCCTTTCTATACTTTCTTTCCTTTTTTCAACATAACCGTCGATTCACTTTACATATTATATATATATATTATATATATATATTATATATATATAAGTGTATTTAGGCAGCATTTTTCTTTATACAGGTTCGTTGAATTGGAAGGCAAGTGCGGCTGCTGATCGCGGAGGAGTGGCTGGCGAGGTGAATCCGCTTCTAATCTCGGCCATCCTTTGGAGTGGTGAAACGATATTACCAAGGTCCACCGAATTGTTTCAACACTAGCGCTTTCGACAATACATTTTTGCCATCCTCCAGGTGAACGGAAAGCATGCTCGAACAAACGAGAAAGCAAGGAATTAGTGGAGGAAACCCAGTAGTAACCGCCACTACCCAATTGATAATTAAACCTCCCACTAACTTCCTTGCTTCTACTCGCGGGGATCAACAACCAAGGACTCTGTTATATCTATCGAAGATCGTGCGAGCGTGAGAAACAACCAAGGATTATTCACTAAGGGAACAACCAAGGATTACACTAAGGAAACAAACCAGGGGGACGGGCTGGTGGGCCTGAACGACTAGAAACGACAGAACAGTTAGAGTCCGTAGGAAAATGGAACTCGTCGACCCGAGTTCAAATCTGACGAAGTACAGCAGCGAAGCGAGCTAAACGAGCGAAAGATGAGAGTCAACTAACTCTCCCTCCAGCTATGGATAAATAGTAGGGAGGCTGGATCTAACGGAGGCAACCGAAAGAAATAGAAACTGGAAGTCAAAACCTATTAAAAACTACTTGGTCACTACGTGAGAAGTAGGCTGCAGTTCGTAATATGTGATCTTTTCACTGGGCTAAAGAGCCCTGCGTCATTTCTAGAATTAGGCTCAGTCCTAATATGATTCTATTTCACTGGCTAAAGAGCCCTTGGTCACTACTAGAATAGGCTCAGTGCCTAAGTAGTGATACGATTCACTGCGAAGACCCGTCACGCTAGAAACCGAGGGCCTAGGATTAGTATCTTATTTCACGGCAAAGAGTCGCGGTCAGACGAAAGCTCAGGCGAATTTAGTGATTCTATTTTCACTGGGCTAAGAGCCCTTGGTCACTACTAGAATAGGCTCAGTCCTAATTAGAGATGTCTAGTTCGCTGGGCTAAAGAGCCCTTGGTCACTACTAGAATAGGCCTAGTCCTAATTAGTGATCTATTTCACTGGGCAAAGGACCCTTGGTCACTACTAATTAGAATAGGCCTAGTCCTAATTAGTGATCTATTTCACTGGGCTAAAAGAGCCCTTGTCACTACTAGAATAGGCTCAGTCCTTAATTAGTGATCTATTTCACTGGGCTAAAGAGCCTTGGTCACTACTAGAATAGGCTAGCAAAATTAGAGATCCTAATTAGTATCTATTCACTGGGATCTAAAGAGCCTTGGTACTATAGAATAGGCTCAGCCTAATTAGTGATCTATTTCACTGGGGGCTAAAGAGCCCTTGGTCCGCCGGGACTGTTTGTGTGGAACTTTTCTTTAGAATAGGCTAGTCCTAATTAGAGATCTATTTCGCTGGGGCTTAAAGAGCCCTTGGTCACTTAACTAGAATAGGCCTAGTCTAATTAGTGATCTATTTCACTGGGCTAAAGAGCCCTTGGTCACTACTAGAATAAGGCGCTGAGTCCTTAATTAGTGATCTTATTTCACTGGGCTAAAGAGCCCTTGGTCACTACTAGAATAGGCTCAGTCCAATTAGTGATCTATTTCACTGGGCTTAAAGACCCTTGTCACTACTGAATAGTCTCAGTCGATAGTGAGAATTTCATGGTAAAGAGCCCTTGGTCACTACAGAAGAGCTCGAGCCATTAGTGATCTATTTCACTGGGCTAAAGAGCCCTTGGTCACTACTAGAATAGGCTCAGTCCTAATTAGTGATCTATGACAAGCATGTCTTACTAATTCTACGCAAGGATCTCCACTGTAAGTGCTCTCACCTGCAGCTTAAAAATGGTCACAAAAATCGTAACAGCATCATCTATATTAGCTGTTAATCCTGAATAAATTGAAATACATTGTTATGTTGCTTTCTTCTAGCCACAGCCTCTAGTCTCCATTGCAATTCTCCAGTTCATGCCTAATTGTTTTTACAGTGTCCAGGGAGCATTGGGCAGCAACCATAATCTCCTTGTTTTGATAGCCGGCGCAGATCATCATGATAAAAGTTATTCTCCTCCATGATTCAGGTGAGTTCCAATCATCCATTCTATCTGTCATCACGTATATCAATGAAGAAGGGTCCAAGCTTTTAAATGATGCGTAGTGTGCGTCAATACCTCCAACCTACGAAGAAAAATAACCAAATATAAGTATGTCAAATTTATCTCGAACACCCTGTATATATTTAGGGTCTTAGAATTTTATTTCTCGCTAGACTATGTGTGTGCGTGTTTACGTGTGAGTGAATGGTTGGGTGGTTCCACTGGGAAAATAACTATTTACCAATTCGTTTGATGTGGCATATTTCTTCGTCCTCTTTCTCTTTCATTTTTTTTTCTTTTTTCTTTTCTTCCTGATCCCAAATTAGTTCTAATTTCTTACGTTCCTTAATTTTCCTCCGGTGTATTTGGACAAATTTGATCCGGGTTTGATCGTGGCTAAAACTTCCAATTGCGATACCACGAAAATTAAAATCTATCAGAAGAAAATATATCATTCTGTTTTCCATAGATTCCGCAGATATTTCTGGCGTTACATCGAATGGAATTGGCTTCAAATAAACTCCTTTGATTTAATTTATTCTACAGGGACACACGATCTGGTCCCCTGGGTAAAAAAGACTCCTTGACTCCCTATCCTATCTCAGTTTAGCTCCATTCAATAGACATTATTAAAAATAATAATAATGTTGTTCCCAAATCGACTGAACTTGCACAAAGGTGTCAAAATTAGGGTGACCCAGAAAAAACAGAACCCACAAATTTTGTAATAAAACTGTTAATTTTAACTATGGGTATCTAGGGTTTAGGTTTAGGGTTAGGGTGTAGGGTTAGGATTAGGGTTAGGGTTGGGTTTAGGGTTAGTTTAATGGGAAAATGAATAAATAATTTGGGTTCTGTTTTTTCTGGGTCACCATGTATACCGGTGACCAAAAAAAAACAGAACCCACAAATTTTGTAATAAAACTGTTAATTTTAACTAGGGGTAGGGTTAGGGTTAGGGTTAGGGGTTAGGCTTAGGGTTAGGGTTGGGGTTTAAGATTAGTTTAATGGGGAAAAAATAAATAATGGGTTCTGTTTTTTCTGGGTCACCCTAATTTTGACACCTTTGTGCTAGTTCATCCCCCAAGTCTTCCGTCCGTTATAATCCTGTAGCACCCTCTTGTTAAAAATGAGACCGTCCAAATTGTTCACGATGCAATGCAAAAATATAAATCCACATTATCTAGTGTCGCTTAATCGCAGATATTTTATTTAAACCCCTGAAAATATTTTGTGACAACAATGTTTTTGCTGATGATGCTGCATTTGAAATAGATTATTACGATAAAGCAAATTTAAACTTTTTTTTCCTTCATTTATTCACTAAATTGCTCTGTCCGGTCACTTACAGTTACTACGCACATCGAATCTCACTACGCTTAACCTGTAATATTACAGTTGAAACCCACGTGGAATGGTCCTCATCACCAAATCATAATATATATATCATCATCATCATGTCGCGCAAGTATCACGGACATCCATGACAATCTCACGCCAACCCTCCCTATCATTCATTGCCCCTGGGAGCTCCTCTGCGCAGCATCCAGCATCCTCACATAGTTGGTCAATATAGGTCCTGGCTGGGCGGACCCACACTAGAACGCCCATGTTTTGGCTTCCACAGGAGTATGTCGCTTATGAGCTCCGTCCTTGCTTCTCCAGCAGTGTCCCGCATGCCCAGTCCGTCTTACTCGTATGGTTTGGGAGATGGGGGCAAGTGGCCATACAGTTGCCTTATTGTGGGGTGCTATTTCCACGACTTGTTTAAGACTGCACGCAGCATTCTTGTGCAGGTCCCAAATATATATATATATATATATATATATGATATCAGTAATAGTAGTAGTGGAAATAAATTAAGGGCCTACCATGGTTCCAATCCAAATGATTTCACCAGGACCCTACCCTATACTTACTTTTTCTCTCTACCAGTTTCAGTGTTTAAGGTACACCTTCCTCAGGAGAACTAAACATTATTGGTAGCTACATTTTATATATAATTGTCTGGTTTAGAATTATTTTTATTTCTCTCTCTGTCTTTTTATTAGTATGAACTTCAGTTTTTAAATCTAAACTGTTTCCCTTTGAAATTAAAGATTAGTTTTCCATAAGCTTATCACGCAAAAGTAATTTGTAATTCTATCTGTCATCTATCTTCAACTCCCACCCCTTTATTCATTTGTAGTTGTTTTTTTATACTTAACATATATCTTATATCTATATTAATCTTAATAATACATTAATGAGTTACGTATCTCATGGAAGCATTTTCCCAAAATTCATGTTTGTTATTCAGTAGATTTTTCTAATTCGGGAATCTAATTATCGCTGACTTTTCTTGTAAACACAAGAAACACGAATCAGTCAAAATTCGGCAGATATTGGATCTCTTTAATTATTAGTGTTATATTTTGATTCTTTTTTATGAAATATATATATATATAATATATATATATATATATATATATAATGAAACATTTCATTCCAATGCCCACTGGCTAAGATGCAAAGCTGAAATTATGGTTTAGTTTTCCTCCTGGACGGATATTCATATGGGTTGCATATGAAATCGTAAAAGTTCAAAACTGGCCCCTGGGGTTGGGGTCTTCTTTTAGTTCTTGGTTTGATATCGAAGCACTGTGTCGTGGGAATGTGATAATGGCCACCCAGAATATTGGTTAACGACGATCGACGACAAATATGCAGTCTGTATTTTAGATTGATGTGAATTCCAAAATTCTCCAGAGAAACCAGAAAGGACACAAGAAATCGGTAAAAGAGAAGAATGGAATTGGTGCGATCATCTGTTCCACCAATTCTTCAATAATATTGAATTACACCAAAAATAATTGTGTCAATTTTTTTTTTTTTTTTTGTTATTTATTTTGTTTTTTATTTTACTATTTCTCGGAATTTTTTAGATGAGGCTTGTTAATTGTATTATTTGCATTATTCAGACTGTTGTCCTCATCTTCATTGTTATCTGTACAACGTTTCGGCCGATGTACCCTCCGGCCTTCTTCGAGTATTTCTTGTCGAACTCGGCAACTTTCTCGGACTCGGGAACCTTCTTTTCGGAATCAGGAACCTTATATTCGAACTCGGGAACCTTCTTGTCTAATCGGGATCCATCAGAGAACTTTGAAACTAACCCTTTATTCATTCCACGGGGGTGTCCTGTTCTCATTCCGCTAACCATAACTAGGGCACATCGACCGAAACGTTCTGCAAATAACAATGAAGATGAGGACAATAGTCCGAATAATCCAAATAATACTAGTTTTTTTTAATTTTATTATTTTTTTTTGTTTTGTTTTGTTTTTTTGTTTTTTTATTTTTTTGGGGGGTGGGGATTGATTGCTTATTTTTTGTTTATTCGGGGGGGTGCTTGATTGTTTTTTTTAGGGGGAGTAGGGTAGCCACCTATACGTACAAGGTGTGTCATAAAAGTTTCGAGATTGAAGCTGTATTTACCAAGATAGCAATGAACAATAAATGTAACGTTCATTTTTTCAGAATACAAGGCGTGTCAAAAAGTACAGATTTTAAAGCTGTATCTACCAAGACAGAAATGAACAATGAATGGAACGTTCATTTTTCAGAATATATATATTTGGAGGATATGTGCTTAATTGAAGTCATACCTAATTTTGAAAATTAATTAGTTAATAATTAATGAATTTTAGGCGGGCATATATTAATTATTAACTAATTAATTTTAAAAATTAGGTATGACTTCAATTAAGCACATATCCTCCAAAAATTGTCGGATAAAAGCCATATCAAATAAACACATTGTGTTTACTTACTCCATATATATATATATATATATATATAATATATATATATATATATGTGTCATAAAATTATCGAAATTGAAGCTGTATTTACCAAAATAGAAATGAACAATAAATGTAACATTATTTTTTTTAGAATACAAGGTGTGTCAAAAAGTACCAAAAATCTCGATACTTTTTGACACACATATAAAGGGCGTATGTATGACCGGATAAAACTACAAAAATAAGGCAATTAGGTAAATATATATATATATCAGTCATCCACAGACACGTGTTTTTAAGTTTACTTCTCATCAGTGCGGCTCGACATTTTAACAGCTACCTCTAGCCGGGATGGAAACCCGACAGAATGTTCGTCTACCAAGTTCCTTACCCTTGCGGCTATCAGCTGGCCGTTAGTCTGGAGTGAACAATTAATTGCTACATACTTTACGGCGGTATATTTTTACAATCACCAGAGAACTCAAATCTGTAAACAGACGGGTCACGGCTAATGCCAAACGGTGAAGTTACAATTAATGTCCCCCCATATTATACACACATTATACATCACCGGTTATTGCTTTTTGTGCAAGAATTATGAAGATTTGATTTATATTCGATGATATCTCCGCCCTGTCGGCTGGGGCGTTAGAATACACCAACTGCTCCTCTGCAGAGGGGTAAGACTCCCCCAATGGGGCCACCTGTTGGCCGTGGGTGGCGACCCATGATGCTTAAGGATAGAGCCCAGGTGGATGAGCAGTTCATGACATGCAATACTCCACTTTGGTCCTATCTTGGGCTAGACGGGCGGTCGGAGAGGCTCCCTCCGATCAATCGGCTGGTCACGTCAAGCCCTAGCACCTATATGATTTTCCCAACCCTATTGCCCTTATGGCAAGCCCAAACCCCTTTTTTCTCATATGGGTGCTAGAAGGCGGTAGCTGCGGGTCTACAGGTCCTGGGAATGGCGTTAAACTCTATCTGATGGTGAGGTTCCAGTTTTGGAGGTTTGGGGAATGTGGAGCACCCCTTCATCACCATTGCTTCCTGGTCCACTCTGAACCGGAGTGGTAGTACCTGTTAGGGTCCCATCTATGGGTTAAATAGAAAAATGTATTTATAAAAAAATGTATTATCCATTAAGAATTGATTTATTTCAAAACTTTATCGGCATTAAATGACCCACTGAGGTTGATATGCCGTAAAACAAAACAAACCAACTCGATGATATCTAAAAATTAGAATATACATAGAAATAGCATTGAAATTCTACTTCGAAATGTCTAGCATCTCATAAGTAAACAAATCAATACATCAGGGTTCGCTCCCTCCCTCTACCCAGGCGAACTAGGTGGCCGCTTCTAGTAAACTTTAAGTCATATGTGTATGTAAATGTTTTTAGTATTCTTTTTTAATTACTTACTTGGGCTTAGCTCTGTCGGTAGAGTGTCCGGCTGGGAAACTCGAGTTTCTTGGTACGATTCCGGCCATCACCAACTCAGCGTATGAGTAGCACATAGATATGTGCTGTAAAGTGAGGAGCTAATGGTAGGAGTGGCGCTCTGCCTTAGACGTAAAAACAATCTCTTTGGTCTAGCGCTAGTGAAAAGGGGATAGACTCCCTCGCTGTCTGGCTGATAGCGACTTTAGGCCATCCCGATGACTTTACTTTTTTTACTTGTGGGTCATTTCGTGTCAGTCCGAAATTCTTTTGAGGATAGAAATTGTGATTTTGTCAGGATTCAATAAGTTGCCGATTACAAAGCAATGAGCATAAATATTCGTTTCATGCAATTTTTGTTTGGGGAATTCATTTCATTCGAAATTGGTCTCGACCCATCGACGATGCGAAACGATATTTATTGTTGTATCCATAACGATCAAAATATAGATCAGGATTTTTTTTCTTCATCCTATAAGAGCAAATGGTTTCCATTTTCATTCCATATATAGTCAGCCATACCTGACTTTTCTATTTCTCCTCGTACCACAGCTCTACGGTGCTCTTCTAGTCTTACTTTCAGCGGACGGCATGTTTCGCCTTTGTATTCTTTGCCACAGGTGCATGGGATGGAATATACGCAATTCTTAGTCATGTTGTATTTTGTTGGGGGCTTGACTCGGAGGAGATGTTTACGAAGAGTCGAGTCACTCCGGAATGTTGTCCTGATGTCATAGGGATTACATATCTTTTGAATCTTTTCAGCCAAGCCTTTAACATTGGTCAGACAGACTCTGGTAAGTTTTCGAATATCATCCCATGTCCGGCGATCCAGATTTGATATTTTGCTCTCAGAATAATTGTTAAGATGTAGGGTATCCCTTAAGCTGTCCATTTCCTTCTGATATACCTCATCACTGCTGATGGCTTTTGTCCTGTGTTGTGGGCAACGGACGATTCCTTTATTTACGTTATATGGATGGTGGGAATTCAGAGAAATACTTTTTTAAGTAAATAATTAACTATGTAAGAATATTAAACGTTTTATTTTATTTATTCAAACCACCCCCACACACACACCTCAGACAATATCTTTCAAATATTCATTTTTACCCTGCCCGGAAGGCGTTTTTTGTTTTTTGTAATAAATAACTTTTTTGTTCAAAATAATACACATTACGTCTCATCTCAAAACTTCAGACAAATAAGTGTCTCCCTGATTAAAATTGATAATATAAGGCAAACATATGTATTATTATTTACAAATAAGGTTTGTCGCCATCTTCAAAGAATACCATTGAATATTTGTAACTGAAACTACGTCACTGCATCCGTCACCGTAATTTTTTAAAAACTTCTATGAAGAATCAATTCAAATTACTTATTCGCCTCTATGTTTAAGATGACTTGTTTTATATCTATTGATAATCGAGATTCGGCCTTTTTTTTGTCTGTAACCGAAACTACGTCACTGCTTATGTCACAGTATCTTTTAATTCTATGAAAAATCAGAGTTAAGTTTTCACGAACATTTTTATACTTATTCACCTTTAGATCAATTTATGTTTAAGATATTTTTCCTAAATATATTTGGGGAAATATGAAATCCGGACAAAATATATTTTATTACGATTTGTAGATTTTTTTATAAAGACAAGAGATTAATTAAATCAGAAATTTTAGAAACGTTTTGGTGGTCCCTACTGTCGTAAAACAAAACAAATATCTCAGTGGAGTGAATATGCTACTTTTTACATGAGTCATTTTTCTAATATCAAACGTTTATTTAATTTTTCCAACCCCCGTCAGGCAATATATTTCAAGAATTATTTTTACGCCACGGAGCGTGTTTATTTTTGCTAGTTTATTTTGAAGGAAACACTGCGAAGACTTTGTTACAGCAATTTTTGGTAATCTGAACATTAGTTACATAAATGAGAGTAACCTCCCCTTGTTTGTTTCACATATCATAAAATGTGTTCTTAATAACAATTAAGTTCATTTCAAATAATGCGCAAGCACAATTAAGAACACATTTTGTGATATTTTCGTGTTAAAACATGCAGTTGTATAGATTCGAACAAATTCGTATTTTCAGTGTAGATTTACGGTGAAATGAAAATGGCCGACCAATACATAGGGCTTCCTCAAAGTGAAACAAACAAGGGGAGGTTACTCTAATTTATGTAACTAATGTTCCGATTGCCCCATTTTTTCTTTTTCTTTCTTTTTTCTTTCTTTTTTCTTTTTCTTTTTCTTTTTTCTTTTCTCTTTTTCGTTTTTGTAGTCTTTTTTCTTTTTCTTTCTTTTTTCTTTCTTTTTGTTCCTTTTCTTTTCATTTCTTTTTCTTTTTTCTTTTTCGTTTTTGTAGTATTTTTTTCTTTTGCTTTTCTTTTTCATTTTCTTTTTTTCTCTTCTTTTCTCTTTTTTTTTTTTCTTTGCTTTTTTTATTCTTTCCTTTTTCTTTTTTATTTCCTTTTATTTCAATTTCTTTTCTTTTCTTTTCTTTTTCTATGTTTTCATTTTTTCTTTTTCTCTTTCTTTTTTCTTTTTTATTTTTACTTTTTTTCTTCCTTTCTTTTTCTTTTTCTTTTTTCCTTTTCCTATTCTTTTTCTTTTCATTTTTCTTTTCGTTTTTCTTTGTCATCTTATTTTTTTTTTCTCTTTTTCTTTTACTTATTTCATTTTTATTTTATTTCTGTTCGGCTCACTGGGTTATCGTCACGCTCTTTCTTTTTTTTTAATAATTTTGCACAGAGTACAGGCGCCTCGCTACCGACTGAGTAACCCCTCGGGAGAATGTCTGTTCACATATGCAGCATGAGGTCCGTGATAACTGGTTGCTAAGCAACATTATCAAAGCCGCGCAACCGGTTCTCGAGACGGTTGGATATCTTCGAAACAGAGTTTCTTGCGTTCAATCAATGACGTGATTCCCAGGTGTTCATAGGATTGTGAGTAAGACCAACGCCCACGCACACACGGGAACCTGGGATTATTTACATTATAGTTCGGGGGCGGGGGAGACGTTGAAGTCGAGAAAGAATTTGGGTAAATCAGGGGATATGTGAATGGTGGATGTAGAAAGCGAGTTTTTGTTATTTTGGGCTTCTGAAATAGGGAAATGGAAGGAAGGAATGGAGGAAGGAAGAAAGGAGGGAGGGAGGGAAGAAGGAAGGAAGGGAGAAAGGGAGGGAAGAAGGAAGGAAGGGGAGGGAAGAAGGAAGGAAGGAAGGGAGAGAGGGGGAAAGAAAGAAAGAAAGAAAGAAAGGGCAGATGAATATGAGAAAGAAAAATATGGAATAAAGAAAGAAAGAAAGATACGAGTGAAAGAAACAAAAAGGATGTGAAAAAGAGAGAGAGAGAGAGAAAGAAGAGAGAGAGAGACATGAATTCAAAAGAGATAGAAAAGAAAGAAAGAAAGAAAGAAAACAAAAAAAGAAAGAATGAATAAATGAAAGACAGGAAGAAAAAAACAAAAGAAAAGAAAAGAAAGAAAAAAATACGGGTGAAAAAACAAAAAAGATGTGTTAAAGAGAGAGAGGGGGGAAAGAAGGGAGAAATATGAAAGCAAAAGAGATAGAAAAAGAAAGAAATACATTTTAGAAAGAAAGAAAGAAAAAAGATAGAAAACAAAAGAAAATAAAAGAAAACAAAAAAAAGAAAGAATGAATGAATGAAAGACAGAAAAAAATAAAAGAAAGAAAAAAGAAAGAAATCAAGAAAAAAGAAAGAAAGAAAGAAAGAAAGAAAGAAATCAAAATGATATAAGAAAGAAAGAAAGAAAGAAAGAAAGAAAGAAAGAAAGAAAGAAAGAAAGAAAGAAAGAAAGAAATCAAAATGATATAAGAAAGAAGAAAGAAAGAAAGAAAGAAATCAAAATGTTATAAGAAAGAAAGAAAGAAAGAAAGAAAAGAAAAGAAAAAAAAAGAAAAGAAAAAAAAGAAAAGAAAAGAAAGAAAAAAAGAATAAAAATAAAAATAAAGATCAGTTGAAAATAGAAAACACCTTTGATCGTCCATCTTAAAAATCTTGGAAGATTTTGTGCCATTTTCACTCAGACGTTTGAGATTATTTATTTTAATGATCAAAAGAATAGAAATTAGGTTGGACTATGCACCAGTTAAGTTTAAAAACCTGCAAAGTTGAGAAACAGATAGAAGTTTAACTCTTTCAATACTAAGACCCATTTTTAGGACTGAGAGCTGTTTATATATTAATACTCGTATTCCTTAATTGTACAACCATTATCATCCTGCAACACCCTCTGGTTAAAAATGAGACCGTCCAAATCGTTGGCATATGCACCAGTTTTAAAAACCTGAAAAGTTGAGCAACGGCTTGAAGTTTAACTCTTTCAATACTAAATAATGAACCATTCCGTTATGGTGTATGTATTCCTGGGGATCCAAGCAGATGCATCTCATTCATAGGCAAGCACTGTATATCATCGATTTTTTAGGTTGAGAGGGTGGTTGCTGTAGAAATCTAGGTATATGTGCTTGGCAGTGGGTTTGGTGTATAAGGGTGTAAATAATGTGTTGTTTTGGGCTTGGATTATTACGTCTAAAAGGGGGTTGGAGATGTGTGAGTGTTCTAGGGTGAATTTCATTGAGTTGTGGTAACTGTTGCAGTGTTTGTGAAATTCTAGTAGGTTATTTAGGCGATGTGTCCATATGAGGAAGGTGTCATCTATGTACCTGCTGTATTACATAGAGGTGGGAGTAGTCCCAGAGTAGTTTGGTTTGCAGTATGCGCAAGAATATGCTTGCATAACTTGGTGACATTTTCGTACCCATGGCGGCACCTTTGATTTGCAGGTAGTGTTGCTTGTTGAACTGGAAGTTGTTTTGGTTTGGTAGGAAATCGATTATTTTACAGATGTCGTCTATTTGATTTGTGTGAGTTTGTTGTCTGACAGAAATTCTCTGCGGGTTTGGGTGCATTCGTTGTGTGGGATGTTTGTGTATAAAGCTGTTACATCCATTGTTACTAGGGATTTCTCCCTTTGGGAGACCGCCTATTTTAAAATTTTGTATATGAGGTGTGTGATGTCTTTGATGTGTTTCGGAATGGTGTGGAGTAGGGGGTGGAGGATGTGGTCTATATATCCTGATATGGGTTCCGTGCCCAACTTAGACATTTTCCTAGTTCCCCCCCCACAGATTTTTATCGGCAAACCAATGTATATATTTTACACACACACATCCCTCTTTTTAAAACTTTTGTACAAATTTCAATCGAATTTTTACAAAACTCAAACTCAAATTTCAAAACACTTTTCATATCGTATTATTTATATTCAAAACAAATGTTGTTACATAATTATTAGATTCCTAATATTTATGTACATTAGTGTAGAAACAAGATGGCGTTTTAAGTGCAGCTGACGGCCTTGAAGATTGAGTGACAAGCTTGACCTCAGTCCTAACCCTATCTTCCGGGGATAGCCGTGAGAACCTGTAGAGAGGACCCTCTCTTCCGGTTTAGATAGTAAGTAAGTTTCAGTCAGTTAGAGACTAGCAGCCGAGCTCGACGGAAGAGTAAGTCGCGTTACACGCGCTCCCGTCTTAATCTGCGCAGATGTCTGGTTGGGGATTTAAAAATAAAGTAAGATCAAAGCAAATCGGAGTCTTGTGTTATTGCCTCTAAAAACTAACAATGACACAGGGCTTCTGATAAAGAGAAATCCCAAATAGAAGACCAGACCCGAAGTCCCCAAGAAAGTCCAGAGGTTAGAAGAGACCTAGAAGAACTTAAGATGTCAGAAGAACAGAAGAAGAATAGAAGTAAGAAGTAAGTAATAAGAAGGGTATACAACAATGTCCTCACTTTTTAATACTTATTCGAGTTTCGAAAATCAAAATAATCAGTATATTCAACAAGAAATATTTTTTTACAAAAAACAAAACCGTCGAATAAATGACAACATATTGTAGTAATAAGAGAACAGTCACGGTCGGACTTTATTTATGCCCGGAGAATTATTCAAATAGGGGGAACAAGACGAATGTGTGTTTAAGACAGCACTGGTCGTATCAGACTGTAGGTAGAACACAGACTGTTTTGGGGCAACCTCGAACGTATGGGCGTGTTCGTAAGCTGTTCGTAAATCAAGGCATTTATTCTCAAGAAGACGTTGTCTTACCTGTGCATTCTGAAGCCCGTTAATAAAGGCGTCCATTATGTGTTCGTCTCGAATTTCTTCCGCATTCATAGACCGGAAGTTGCAGTCATTGCTTAAGGTCAGTAGTTTCATTAAAAATTGCTCCAGCGACTCTCCATTCTGTAGTCGTCGTGTAGCAAGAAGATATCGCGAAAATACTTCGTTTTTGGGCTTTTTGTAAGTAGATTGCAATACTGCAATTGCTTCTTCATACGTAGTGCAATCCATAATAAGTTCATGTATCGTGTGAGATATATAATTCGTCAGTAGTCCAAGCTTGTTTACTGGCCGCTTTCCATATAAAGTGTTTGTAGAAAGTTTTCAAATGTCACTAGCCAATGAGACCAGCGTTTTTCAGCTTCTAGAGTTTCTGGTTTGACTTCGAATCGCCGTGGGCGCATTAATTGTTCCATACTGATTCAAAGTAGAATAACTTGTAGTAATAAGAAAACATACACAGTCAGACTTGAGTAAGCTTTATTCTACCTTGAATACATTTGCAGTTCTCTTGGGAGTTTATATAGTTTTACAAAACTTTAAATTTACATAAAGGGGAGGTGACGCAATTACTTATTACACATATATATGACAACGTATGACAATGTAAATAGCAACATATGACAGTATATAAATGACAACGTAAATAAGAAATATATATATAAACAAAACGACTATAAACATTTAGATATTTTTATTATTTCTATTCAAAACAAATTCCACCTCTTTTTAAAACAGGATTCGGAAAATATCTAGATCGGGCCGGAAATTCGCCTGTCACCGGCACGTTAAAACATAGCGTAAATTTGGGCAGGAGGCCGGGACGACAAAATATCAAAATTATCTGAAAAAATTAATTGTTGACCGAAATAAAAAATACCTTTTTTCTGTCAGTAATTTATATTTTCAATCTATCATTTCATTGGGACCTTCCCCCCACCCCTCTCTTCGATTAGGAAGAAAATGTTTGGGATCATTTTTGTAAAACGATGAACGGTAATTTGTTAATTTCAGCCTTGAACTTTGATTATTAAACTGCAAATGAGATTTAATATAATTGTTTGATTTGGTTTGTTTTGTTTTACGGCATATCAACCTCAGTGAGTCATTTAATAAATAAAGTTTTGAAATAAATCAATTCTTAATGGATAATACAATTTTTTTATAAATACATTTTTCTATTTAACCCATAGATAATATAATTCTTTGAGTAAAAAGATTAAAAACAATCGATTTTAATTGAATATAAACATTAACTAAATCGAAAGCCAAGATAAATGAATTGATTGGTAATAGGGATAAATTTAATAATTATTTATTGTAACTTTTCTTTAGGTCACACTTTTTTTTTCGAATAGGAGAGGGAACAAGGTTTATGTGTATAAAAACGGAGGGAAAGGTACCCTCCGTGCGGGTCGTAAGATGCGGGGGGCCTTTCGGGCGCATTTCCAGAAGCGATTTTCCCGGTTGCCGAACCTCCCGGTGCACGAGTTCCACAACTATTTAGCCGATTTTCCCCACTTTGGGGAAGCGAAAGTGGCTAGTTGTGAGGGGGGTTACAGACTCGTCCGTGATGTGTTGAAGCAGGTCGGCCTCAACAAAGCTCCGGGACTGAACGGTTTACCCTGCGAATTGTACTTGAGGATGTCGCACATTTTTGTCCCCATTCTAACGGACGTGTTCAACAATTGGTTTACCTTATGAGCAATCCCAAAGCGGATTACCATGGGCGTGATCACATTGCTGAAAAAGGGGTGGCAGGAATATTTGGGGGGGGGGGGCTTAGATGATTACAAGCCCATAACTCTGTTAAACACAGAGTTAAAGATTTTGGCCCGGGTCTTGGCGAACCGTTTGCGACTTGTTGTTGGTGATCTGATCGAACTGGAACAGAACTACGCTGTGAAAGGAAAATCGATCCAAACCAATTTGCATTTGGTTCGCATGATTCTAGAGGGGATAAAAGCTGACTAATGTGCCGCGCTGATCAATTTAGATCAGTCCAAGGCATTCGACAGGGTGGACCACCGGTTCCTGGACGTTGTTCTGGAGACCGCCGGATTCGAACCGGAGTTCAGCAAATGGATAAAGATTATGTACCAATCCCCGACGGCAGTGGTACAAGTGAATGGGAAGCGCTCGGAAGTCTTCCGCAGGCTTAGAGATGGGTGGATATATCCGGTCCTGCGCGGAATTGCTGTTGCTGGCCCATGAAAGCCAAGGTATCCGCGTACGCTGATGATATCACCGTGTTCGTCTCTAGTGTTTTGGAGATAGTTGCGGTGAAGGAGACGCTTGCAAGGTACGAGAGAATCACTGTGGCAAAGATCAGTTTAGAAAAGAGCGAGGGGCTTCGGTTGGGAGCCTGGGCAGGATCCGATAACCTGCCCGGTCCCTTCCGATGGAGTGACGGTCCAGTCAAAATCCTCGGAGTTTGGTTCGGGCCTGATCTCCAAGTCGAGAGAAATTGGTCGGAGGTACAGACAAAAGTGGAAGCTCAGATCCGAAGATGGTTTCCAAGGCGGTTGTCTTTAAATGGAAGGGCGGAGGCTTGTGCCACCTACATCTTCTCCCTGATCCTTTACCGACTGTCTGTACTCCCTCTGCCTGTGGCTTTTCCGCTTTTGTGGAGGGGGGCGGCCAATGGTACGTAGACAGGTTTGTTCCCAGCGGCCTTGTAATGGAGGTTTAGGGATGCTGGACTTGGCGGCTCATCGAGACGCTGAGAGGTTGGCATTTCTGAATCGATCGTTGCACACCGAAGACGCGTGGTCGCAGCGAATCCGGGCCATCTTTCCGGACCTCCTGCTGCGGCTCCGCGGTTCTTGCGGAGAAGCGCGGTTTCTATCCGAGTGTCGCGTCGCCCTTCGAAGACTACCTGAGTCTAGCGACGTCTCATGGTCTCGAAGGGCACTATATCGGGCGTTAGTGGAGGGGTCCGGTTCGGATCCGCTCGTAGAGCGGCACGGCTCGTCGTTGGAGGAGGTCCGCTCACAATGGAATTGGGCGCCGGGTGCTGGGTTTATAAACAACTCCGAATTCTCCCTCACCTGGCGACTTGCTCGGAATGCGTTACCGCTCGCAAGCGTACAATACAGGGCGAACATTGTAGACTTTCCGTCTTGCGCCCGCTGCAATAGTGGCTTAGAGGAAACGGCTGAGCACGCCTTCTTCCACTGCAGCAGGGTGCGTTCGTTTTGGGAGTACGTGAACGAGATTACGGCCCATATCGCACCCAATCAGTGAGTGCCGCTCGATGTTGGTTACATCGTGGACAATGTCAGTCCGCCATTCTCCGGAGAAAAACGAAAGGTGTTTTTCGCTATACCTAGCCGTAGCTAGAATGGTGGCATGGACGACACGAAACAAGGGATTGCATGAGGGCGAGGAATTATCCTGTCGCGATCTGATCGCTTATTTTAAGCATCAGATCAGGGTGAAGATCAGGTGCGATAGGAGGATGCTCGAATCCATGACATTCAACGAAAGGTGGATAAATGCCACAAGCTTGTGTGTGAGAACGAGGGCAGGAGTGGAAACGTTGCTCCCCACCCCTAGATAGACAAACAAAGTCTATAAAATAAAGACTAACAAGATCTAGCAAGCAGCATCCAATCTTTCCACATACACCATAGTTTCTCGTAGTTAAGTGGCTGAATGTTTCCTCAACCCCAGTTTTTTTTCATTTAGGACATATCCAGGATCTCCAATTCAAACTTTTTCTTTCTAAACCTGCCCGATCACCCTAGCTTTTTAATTCCTGGAGGGTCAAATTCTTTCCTAGCAACCCAACCAATATGACCTACAGACAACCCCCCCTCCACTAAGGACACCCACTCCACGACATAGAGGAACCAACAGACTTGCTTTCGAACCTGAAAGATCGGAAGACAGTCGGCAATCCTACACATTAGTTGAGGGAAAGGGGGCAACCAAAGACCCACAATTTTACCCTTATTTTCACCTTTTCAGTTTCTCGGGATTTTGTCTTGTTTTTTACCCCGCCTCTCCATCTCTAACTCATCCGGAACATACATCTTATGCTTATCATCCCACATCATCGAAACGGGGACTTAGGTAGGAATCATAGAAAGAATGGGGTATTTTGGTGACAGTAGGCTGCAAGAAGAAGAAAGAAAGTGTTTATTTTTGTATGAATCGGTCGGTGAGTGTACCTAGCTAGCTAGAAACTTAGGAAGCAAGACCAGCTTTACTTCCCCCTCCCCCAAACAAAAACTTCCGGCTATATGCCGAGTCGTGTACACACTCGATGTATCTCTCTTTAAAATGAATAAAAATTTTGGAGTGAGTGCACGAGTGTGCTCACTTCAAATATTACCTGATATAGAAGTGAGGATCAAAGTGTAGTATCTGTTCCAGATTCTATGCTTTGACCCTTACCTTCAATACCCGGCCTTGGCTGGGGGTCCAGTGTGCTTCGGCCTCTGGACCGGTGAAGTACAATTAATAGCATCGATCCAAGGGGGCCATGCTCCCCTGATCATTGCAATTTTTATGTGCCCACGTAAAAACGAGACCTTGTGTCCAGCCCTCATAAGTGGGATGAGCAGGCAAATACCCTTGCCTTCTATACCCGGCCTAGGCTGGGGGTCCAGTGTGCTTCGGCCACTGGACCGGTAAAGTACAATTAATAACGTCGATCCCCCCAGGCAATACCTGCCCCGTTGATTTAAAGGGTCAGGGCTGGGTTTATTGCCCAGCACCTGAGGTGCCCCCCCCCTTGAGGGGGAATGCCGAAGGGATCGACGCAATTTTTGTTCTTTCCTACCCATGAGCTTCGGCTTGTGGGTGGGCCCGCGTTTAAACGAGGCCTTGTGACCAGCCCATACAAGTGGGGTATGAGGCAAATATCCTTACCTAACATAGAAGCACGGTGAAATCGGATAATATCCTGATTTTTGATGATTTTTTCCAATCAGGAGGGTTGATTATATTTTGTAAAATGCGTCTATGACATCGAAATTGTTGATATCTAGTAAATACTAAGTCTTTATATAATTTGTATGTTAGTTTGATTTCCGGGGTGAGTGCGGATGAAGTCCCCACACTTAGAAATAGCACATCCGAATCGCCCATATTTGGAGCCATCGCAAAGATCAACCCAACCGGAGTGCAATGCGAATTCCTTGCTCTGGAAGAACGGCCTGGCTGATCACCGTTCTTCTATATTAGGTAAGGGTATTTGCCTGCTCATCCCACATATGAGGGCTGGATACAAGGTCTCGTTTTTACGTAAGCGCATAAAAATTGCGTCGATCCCGTCGGCAATCCCCCTCAAGAGGGCAGCTCAGGCGCTGGGCAATAAACCCAGCCCTTGCTTTAAGTCAAGGGGGCAGGTGTTGCCTGGGGGATGGCCCCCTGGGATCGACGCTATTAATTGTACTCTACCAGTCCAGTGGCCGAAGCACACTGGACCCCCAGCCGAGGCCGGGTGGATTAGGTAAGTCTCAGAGCATAGTATCTAGAACAGATACTACACTCCGATCCCTTCTATGCCAGGGAAGTAGTTATTTACGTGCATCCCACGTATGCGTGTATTACTTTTTAATGTGGGACCACCCACGAACCGAGACTCATAGGAGGGTGGGTGCAAAAAATGCGTAGATCCTATCGGCATTCTCCCTCAAGGAGGCGCCTCAGGCACTGGGGAAAAAACCAGCCCTGTCCTTTTAAATCAAGGGGGCGGGTATTGCCAGGGGGTATAGCCCCCCACCCCAACCCCGGGATCAACGCTGTTAATTATTTTACCGGTCCAGAGGCCCAAGCCACTGGACCTCCGACAAGATGTCAAGTCGGTATAAGTTATTCGATTTGACATTTAGGAAAATTAACCCAGTTTTTGAGCTATTTCTTTTGCCCGCTCTCTTTCTGGTCAGTCAGGCCTGGGATTTGGCACCAAGAATACCACCAACACCCCAGCCCCCAGTGACCAGGGATCTCTTCAAATCTATCATTGAAATTTGTCTTTACGGATTCTACCAACTTGTTCAAGTCCGGTCGACGCTGGCGTGCCCATGTGCTGGCTTCCGCAGGAGAACGTCACTTGTGATTTCGTCCTTGCTTCTCCAGCAGTGTCCCGCGTGTCTTGTCCATCTTACTGTGGATATTTGATGCTGCGTAGAGGACCTCTCGAGAACAATTGAGTCATAGGGACGACTGGAGAGTGATTGTCATGGATATCCCTGCTAATAGCGTGACATGATGATGATGATGATGATGATGATGATGATGATGATGATGATGATGATGATAGCATAAATTATGTTATATTTTATTTGTTTATTTATTCATAAATTTCTTTCTTTTTTTTTTTTTTTTTTTTTTTTTTTTTTTTTTTGAAGACACTATTGCAATGCGAAAGTAATTGTCCATGGTCTTATTAATTCCGAAGTATCTTCGAAATTAATTTATTTATTGGCATTTCAGTCTCGGAAGACTATAATAAAGTTTTTGTGTCCCTGAAGTTATAGTGCCTCCTGTACCTGTGAAGTCTAATGTTAGGAAAACTTTCTCGACCACAGATGTCGCATGTGAAGGCTGTCCCTGAAGATGTTGATGTGCCGGTGCTTTGTTGCCGGTGCTTTCTTCTGGACCTCTTAGCTTCATGGTGTTGCGTTTTTTATTGTTTTTTGTTTGTTTGTTTGTTTGGTTGGTTGTTTGTTTTTTTGGGGTTTTTTTTGGTTTTTTGTTTTGTTGTTTTTGAAGGCTATTGCAATGCAAAAGTAATTGTCCAAGGTTTTATTAATTTCGTAGTATCATCGAAATTAATAAGACCTTGGAAAATGACTTTCGCCTTCAAAAAAATAAATAAATAAACATAATAATTTTTAATACATTTTGAACATTGAATTAACCCGAAATTTGACGAGAAACCACATGGTAAGTGAAGTTAACAAAACACGTTATATAAAAGTTTTTTTTTTAACTTATAACGGTTTCTTCTTAGAAATCAATTACAAAAAAAACATTAAAAACACCACGTACAGAAAAATTAATATTTGTTGATATTTTATTCAAATGAAATACCTTTTTTCCTCCCTTTTTCACATCTCTCTCTCTCTCTCTCTCTCTCTCTCTCTCTCTCTCTCTCTCTCTCTCTCTCTCTCTCTCTCTCTCTCTTCTTCTTCTTCTTCTTCCCGTCCCTGTTTATCTTTCTAAATTGGCAATTTATTTATACTACCCCCCCCCGGACCTGTCACAAAGACGTTCTTTTAACTTTCTAAGACAAGTTATTGCTAATAATTGCCAATTTGTTTAAATAGTGCAGCACTATATATATATATATATATATATATATATATATATGTGTGTGTGGTGTGTGTGTGTGTGTGTGTGTGTGTGTGTGTGTGTGAGTGTGCGTGTGTGCGTGCGTGTGCGCGATGTGGCCGTGTGTGTAGAGACTTAGATGTGCGTACACTGACAAAATCAATCGTGCTATTCTGCTACACATTATATATCTTTAATACAACACACATACACACACACCGACACACACAAACACACAGACACAGACACAGACAGATATACACACACACACACACACACACACATATATATATATATATATATATGCGGTGTGTACAGGCTCAGATATGAGCACACTGAGGAAATCACTTGTGACATTCTACTACAGATTACCTGTCTTTAATACAACGCACACACACAAACACACACACACACACACACACACACATATATATATATATACATATATGTGTGTATGTGTGTGTGTGTGTGTGTGTGTGTGTGTGCGTATACGTAATTTGTTTCCAACTCTCTCTTCTCTTCTTGTCTATTTATCAGTAAGGCCTCTCTCTATATATGCTTTCAGACACCTCTGGTCATCGAGGGGTTTTGTTTGGGGTTTGTTTTTGTTTTTTAGCGGGGAGGGAGGGGGGCTTTTTGTTTTTGTCACGTGGGGATGAAGACGGGTAATTCAATCAAAACGCATGACTTCTTGTTCATGTAAACTCCATCCATACCCACAACACCACCTCCCCCGTCGACCAATTCAACCCTTTCATCATCACTACCACACCCTGACCTCTCCCAGTGACCCTCAGCCCCACCCCCCAAGGCAATCTCTTTCCTTGTCCTCCCCCAAAAAACTCATTCCCGAAGACATGACGACGGGAGGCAAAATGAAATTACCGTAACAACCAAATATTATTTTTCCCATTTTCTTGAGAGAAAAAGTTTTTTTGTTTTTGTTTTTTTGTTTTTTAAGGAAGCCATTTTGCTTTTTGGGTTTTTTTTTCTTTCCTTGCCGTATTGATCGGGACCGTTGCGTTTTGGGATGACAACGAAAACAGATATAAACATGTTAAGAATAATTCAATTATTCTCTTGACATATCCGGGCCTAAAAGAACGCAGGTTAAATTGCAAAGAAGGTACACATTAGAGCTGTGCAAAAATTCACAGCATTCTCTGTTTTTGAAAACTAGACATAATACATAGCAACTAAAAACAATTTTGATTAATACATCTTATAATGGGGATTCGGTGCCTGTCTGACTCTAACCGGAACTACGTCACTGCTTATGCCACAATACTCTCAGAAATTGAGTAAGTTTATCAATGAGTATCTAATTTATAGTAACGGTAAGCCCCTTAAGTCAGAAGAACAATTCACATACCTAGGTAGTAATATCTCATCCACAGAAACCGATGTAAATACACGAATTGGAAAAGCATGGTCGGCCACAAACAAATTATCAGTAATATGGAAATCCGATCTCACTGACAAGCTAAAGCGACATTTCTTCCAAGCGGTGGTTGTATCAGTGTTGCTGTACGGCTGCACCACTTGGACCCTAACGAGGCGCCTTGAGAATAAGCTGGACGGGAGCTGCACAAGAATGCTGCGTGCAGTCCTGAACAAATCGTGGAGGCAGCACCCCACGAGGAAACAGCTATATGGCCACCTGCCCCCATCTCACAAACCATTCGAGTGAGACGGACAAGGCATGCCGGGCACTGCTGGAGAAGCAAGGATGAGCTCATAAGTGACGTTCTCCTGTGGAAGCGAACACACGGACATGCTAGTGTGGGCCGCCCATCAAGTACCTACATTGACCAACTAAGCAAAGATGCAGGTTGCTGCGCAGAGCACCTCCTTGGGAAAATGAATGATATGAAAGGTTGGCGAGAGATTGTCATGGATATCCGTGCTAATTGCGCGACATGAAGATGATGATTTATCAACAATGTCTCCATGAAAATCTGAGTAAGATTTGCTTCAAAACAACCCATATTATTAGTGCGTTTAAAATCATGCAATGTGTCTTATATATCACTAAGAAATACAAGTTTACATGATATATGGTGTGATTAATTTGCATACTAGTACTAAGAAAATCGGGTTTAATAAATAATTACTTGGTGTTATTGATCTCTTATATCATTGTTTTATTCTCCAACGTATTAAAGTCAACCTATGAATAATTTCATATGGAAGAAAATTAAAATAAAATTAAAATAAGTGTAATATTTTGATATATATTCTTATCTAATTTCGTGAATCTTTCTAGTTTAATATTTCATTAGATTCAAATTTAAATACGAGTGTGAGTAAAAAGTAATGACATTTTGTTTAGGATAGGTATAGGTATAATTATATAATTTATATATAAGCAAATTGAAATATAATTAAAGTAAGTGTAATCTTTTGATATGCGTTCTTATTTAATTTCGTTAGTCTTTCTAATTTAATATATTTCATTACATTCAAATTCAAATACGAGTGTCAGTAAAAAAGTAATGCTATTTTGTTTAGGACAGGTATAATTACCAACACAGGAACATGTATCATACATAAAATGAAGCTGGTCCTCTGTTGATCACATCCCTACTTCTCCACATAGTCACTGTTTCTCTCAATAGCAATGTTCCACCTTTGAATGAGATCATGTATCCCTGCCCCGTAAAATTCTGTTGACTGATCTTTGAGCCATTTCTTCACCCCAGATTTCACTTCCTCGTCACTGGAATAAAATTTGCCTCTCAAACCCTTTTGATAGTTTGAACGCGCTAAATCTGGTGAGTATGGAGGATGCGGTAAAGTTGTCCACCCGAACGAGGCGATTTTCTCCCTTGTCCGGATGCTTTGGGTGGTCGAGTATTGTCATGCAGGAGAAGGATTTTGTCGATTTGCAAGTTAGGTCTTACTCGTCGGATTCTTGCTCTGAGCCACGTTAGGCTCTCAATGTACGCCTTAGTTTTATATTTAAAAATAGACTTCACATGAAATAAAGTAAATGGCATTATTCACCCTCGTATATATATTTACATACATAAGGCTGCTGGTGGCACTAGGGGAGGCAGACCCGCTTATCACCACTGAAATTGTGTTACCACCCTGGTTGGCAGCTGATATATCCGGACCTAAAAGTGCACCTATATGGTTGTCCCGACCATGTTGTCCTTATGGCAAACCCCAACTATTTTTATCATATATGTGCTAGAAGGCGATGGCTGACGGTCTTAGTGTCCAGAGTATTATATTAAACAGTATCTAGTGGTGAAGTTTCAATTCTGGAGCACACTATATACTGGGGGGACAAGCCCCCTGTCCTGTAGATAGGAGACGCAACTAGGGCATATAATCTCTGCGAACTCTGGAGGGTGAAAGAGGATTTGACTTCTGGTTTTATAAGGCTACTCGCTATGCCACTTAGTACTTATTGGTAGATAGAAGGTAATTATCTCTCGTGTCCCCTAATGTTAAATACGAAAATCGTCGCAAGTAAGAAATGTAATCCTAACACCCGCAGTTGCATCGGTCATTTTGGATATATTTTTTCTATTTCTCTGAATTTTTACCCAACAAGGGTTGACATGCCGTAAAATCCCACCAACCAACCAAAATATGTTGTTGTGGTAAGAATATCATGGGAATTACTTTCCTAAGCACACTGACGATTCCGTTAAGCATGACCGGGTACAAGTTTTAAGCTGTTAAATATTTTGTGTTATTATCGCCCTTTGTCAGGATTGAATCTGCAACCTAAGGATGATTGTCCCTTCGAACTGAATTAACTCAACCCAATTGGACAATTTATAGTGAAATTTTAGAACTTATAAACCTGATGTTATTTTTACTCCTATACTTATTCATGACTTTTTACCATAACTCATATTGCGTTTTTTTTCTTTTTTTTCCAGAACATGTTTTTTCCTAGAGAAGGTTAGAATATATTTTAATATTTCAGCCTCTTTCATTTCAAGATTCGAAGTAAAAATAATTCACTTGTATATATATATTTACCAACCCCTCCTCACAAGCTGGATGTGACACAAGTTCAATTTCTTAAGCGGAGTTCAACAGGTTTGAATTCAGGGTTTTCCTTCTCCTAGACCGGTTGCCTAACCAAGGTTAAAGAGCCCAGTCTGCCCTACTATTTACCCATAGCTGGAGGGAGAAGAGGATTCATACATTTCCCAAGCGCTAAGTGAAATGCAAACAGCTTCGTCCAGCATTTGAACTCGGGGCGACGAGTCCATTTCCCATGACTTTAACCATTACACCACGCGCTTCCTCACTTATATATAGATTACACCATGCGCTTCCTTCACTTGTATATAGATTTTTGGTGCATATCGCATAAATGCGTCCTGGCCTCCTGCCCTAAAAAAAAAACGCTAAGCGTTGCCTGCTGAAAATCCGACCCGTGTAAATATTTTACCCCTGCTTAAAAGGAAGCCACCCCCGGTTTTTTTTTAATCGACAAGTAAAATGTAAATATTTTAAACCCCCCCCTTAAAATATCTTCATTTTTCACGGAATTTTTTAAATCTTAATTCAAAAGAGAACTGTTACGAATTTTTAAATAAATACAACCAAGTTTCGAAATAAAAACAATCAATACATTATTAAACAAACACAAATAAAAAAAAATTAGAATATTTTGATATTCTTTATTTTAATTTTTAAAATATGTCACGTCATTTTTAATTTTAAAAAATATCTTCTTTTTTTTTCGGTAAAACAGCTAGGGGGTTCATAAGTAGCACGGGTCGGATCTTCAGCAGGCACCGCTTAGTTTTTTATAGGGCAGGACACCTTTATGCAATATGCACCCATTTTTTTTTTATATATATAAATAAGGACATTAGTGAAATCGACTTGTTTCAAAGATTTATTGCGCCAGAGACTGAGATTATTGAAAATAAACTCACACAACAGAAATTGACCGCCGTAATCTAATTATAATGGAAATTGTCTTTCAGTCTGTCTGTAACCGAAACTATATCACTACCCAAGTCACAATTCCCTTATTTATTTACATCACATTCTCCATGATTTTATTTTCATTTAAAGCTCAATTATTTAAAAAAATGTTTTACATTATTGATACTGTTGGCCTTATCTACAGGTATTTGCCTCTCATCCCACTTATGAGGGTGTGACAGAAGGACATTTGGGCCCATCCACAAGCCGAAGCTCATGGCTGGTAGGTGGAAAAAAATTGCGTCGATCCCGTCGGCATTTCCCCTTAAGGGGGCGCCTCAGGCGCTGGGCAATAAACCCAGACCTGCCCCTTTAAATTAAGGGGACAGGTATTGCCTGGGGGAATAGCCCCCTGGGATCGACGCTATTAACTTGTAAAGATCCAGGGCCGAAGCCACTGGACCCCTGGCGTTGGCCTTATCTACATATAAATACAATTGTATGTTATTAGTATGTACAACAAAATAGCGGTTTACAGTGTGAAGGGGAATGCTAATATACATATTGATATTAAAAAATTGATTTTAATAAATATGTGCTTGGTATTATTGATTTCTAATTGTTTGGCTTTATCTTAATGAATATGAGTAAAAATCTCGGTATGATGAATCTTAAAAGAAATCCATTAACAAGAAGAAATAACTGTAATTTTATTCTTTACTCTCTAACTTAACTAAATAATTAAATTAGGAAATTTTAGCAATGAAAGACGGGAGTGATGGAAAATGATGGAAGAGTTATTTTTGAAGTTGTTTTTATGTTTCAAATCATTTTATGTGCATTCTTATTTAGTTTCATTAGTCTTTCTCTTATAATTACATTTCATTAAACCTTAAATACTTGTGCCCGGAGGGTGCATACTTTCTGCTAGTAAGTACAATTAATTAACCTCTCTTCCATTTGACGAAAGTCTCAAAAGATATTTTCCATTAAACTAACCCTAAACCCTAACCCCGTCTTCTTTTTTTCCTAGTAGATCAATAAATAAATAAATAATTTATCAGTCAAGAGTGGTTCCCCTTTGTTTATGTTAGAATTATAGGAAATATCCGAAAAATCGTGTTGTCTGATTCAAGGGAAGTAATTACGTTTAATTTTTACAAATTTAATTCCCTTGGATGAAATTTTTTTTTTTTTTAATTTGTTTTTAAATTCAACTATTGTTAATAATTTTGATGTTTCGGACTGTTGCCCTCATCTTTATTGTTTGGTTTGGTTCGTTTTGTTTTGTTTTACGGCATATCAACCTCAGTGGGTCATTTAATGCCGATAAAGTTTTGAAATAAATCAATTCTTAATGGATAATACAATATTTTATAAATACATTTTTCTATTTAACCCATAGATGGGACCCTAACAGGTACTACCACTCCGGGTCAGAGTGGACCAGGAAGCAATGGTGATAAAGGGGTTCTCCACATTCCCTAAACCTCCAGAACTGGAACCTCACCATCAGATAGAGTTTAACGTCATTCCCAAGACATGTAGACCCGCAGCCACCACCTTCTAGCACCCATATGATAAAAAGGGGTTGGGGCTTGCCATAAGGGCAATAGGGTTGGGAAAATCATATAGGTGCTAGGGCTTGACGTGACCAGCCGATTGATCGGAGGGGGCCTCTCCGACCGCCCGTATAGCCTAATATAGGGCCAAAGTGGAGTATTGCAGGTCATGAACTATTCATCCACCTGGGCTCTATCCTTAAGCATCACGGGTCGCCACCCACGGTCAACAGGTGGCCCCATTGGGGAGTCTTACCCCTCTGCAGAGGTGCAGTCGGTACATTCTAACGCCCCAGCCGACAGGGAGGTCGTCTTTATTGTGATTTGTATAAACACAACGTTCAGACCGGTGTATCTTCGGACGTTGTTCAGGGTTTCTCGGTTTATCTTAAGGCTAAAGTCACTAACTGAAATTACGCTTGAACTCAGGGTTATCGTCTGATGATTACTTTAGTCTAAGGTAAATAAGAAATTTACTTCTGGTTAGGAGAACCTCACAAGTAGCATCCACAAAGAAATTAAATTAGGCAAAAAAGAAAAATGTTTAAAAATTGAAGTAAAAGGAATTTATTAAAAGATTAAAGTACAAATAGAAAATGGTTGATTTTAATTTTGTTTATTTTTATTTTTTTAGTAATAAAACTAATTTTATAATCATTACAGGTTTTATAAATGAAGTCTGGGGTGTCCCTCTGGTGTTTAGGGTGTAGGGATATTGTCCCCTTTCCTCCGTTATAAATCTGGCTCTTCCGATGTCACCAAAAACAATAGCAGTTTGATTCGGTTGTGATGTTTGAAATTTAAGAGTTATTTCCCTTAGAAAGAAGTTGCTTCCCCTTAATTGGTGGGCATTTTTTTTTATATTAACAGGAATATCAGATTGTTAAAAACTTTCCAAGTAATGAGGAACTTATGCTTTAAAGTCAATATATGCAATCCTACCTTTCTTTGAGATTGAACACCAAACTGACAGCAATTAAAAAAAAAAAAAAAGATAGTGACATGCTAACGTCATTATCCAGGGGTGGGGGCAAAAGTTTAGCCCAGTGCCCTCTCCAGTGGTAAAAACTCTTTTTTTTAATAAATAAAACTAATTTAAAAGATAATAAAATAAATAAAATGGCTGAAGAATAATAATGAAAATAATAAAACTATAAATAAATAAAAATTGATAGAAAAAAAAATAAAACTTTTTAAACATACTTCCTCTTACAAATTTAGTTGTGGCCCAATTAAAATTCATCAAAACAGAGAAAAAATAAATTAAACTTAACATAATTTTTTATGCATTATGAAGAGAGAGGATCTTTTTTAAATCACATATAGGAATATTTTTTTACAGTCTTTAAAATAGGAAAATTTTATAAATTACAATCTGAATCTGTCAAAATCTGGCATTTTTTTTCTTTCTTAAAGACACACTCTTTTTAACGTGATTTATTTTATTGTTATAATTAAGAAATTCATAGAAAATAAATTTTTATATGTAAGTTTAGGCTGTTACTTACAAATAAAAAATAAAAAATAAGTTGGTAATTTGAACATTATCTACATAAATGAGAGTAACCTCCCTTTGTTTATTTCACTTTGAGGAAACCATATGTTTTGGTTGGCCAAAGGATCTTTTTTAAATCACATATAGAAATTTTTTTTTTTTTACAGTCTTTAAAATAGGAAAATTTTATAAATTAAAATCTGAATCTGCCAAAATCGTGTATTTTTTGCAGTTTATTTCTCTCTTGAAGACGCACTTTTTTTAACGTGATTTATTTTATTTTTATAATTAAGAAATTAATAGAAAATAATTTTTATATGTAAGTTTAGGCTGTTACTTACAAATAAAAAATAAGTTGGTAATCTGAACATTAACTACATAAATGAGAGTAACCTCCCTTTGTTTATTTCACTTTGAGGAAACCATATGTTTTGGTTGGCCAAAGGATCTTTTTTAAATCACATATAGAAATTTTTTTTTTTTACAGTCTTTAAAATAGGAAAATTTTATAAATTAAAATCTGAATCTGCCAAAATCGTGTATTTTTTGCAGTTTATTTCTCTCTTGAAGACGCACTCTTTTTAACGTGATTTATTTTATTTTTATAATTAAGAAATTAATAGAAAATAATTTTTATATGTAAGTTTAGGCTGTTACTTACAAATAAAAAATAAGTTGGTAATCTGAACATTAACTACATAAATGAGAGTAACCTCCCTTTGTTTATTTCACTTTGAGGAAACCATATGTTTTGGTTGGCCATTTTCATTTCACCATAATCAATACAACTGCATGTTTTAACACAAAAAATCATAAAATGTGTTCTTAATAACAATTAAGTTCATTTCAAATAATGCGCAAGCACAATTAAGAACACATTATATGATATTTTCATGTTAAAACATGCAGTCATATTGATTCGAACAAATTTGTATTTTTAGTGTAGATTTACAGTGAAATGAAAATGGCTGACCAAAACATATGGCTTCCTCAAAGTGAAATAAACAAGGAGAGGTTACTCTCATTTATGTATCAAATGTTCAGATTACCAAGTAAGTCACAATTTTATTTTTTTTAATAAAAGTTTGAAACTTTTATTTAAAAAAAATCAAAATTGTGAAAGAGAGGGGTGCTGTCATCCCAGAATTTTGGCCATACCTATAGAAAATTATATACAAGAAGAAAAATTCACAAAAAGTCTTTGTCTATAAATTATTGGCTGACTTCTGATTTAGGTCAGAAAATTAAAATGGAAAGTTTTTTGGTGGTACCTAATGACAGTTTAACTACAGTCTATGAATTAAGATTTTGCGAATTCGGTTACGGTTTTAGGGGATTAAGGTTGTTTTAATTACGTATTGCTTAAAAAAAATAAACAACAAAAACCCAAATTACTAAACATTTAATGTTGAAAAATATTTTTTTAAACTAAGTTTAATTGAAATTATACATTGCAATACTAACACAAACAACTGTCTCAATAATAGATTCAATAATTAATTTCAATGGTTAATTAAATGTATAGTAATTTGGGTTTTTTGTTGTTTATTTTTTTTAAGCAATACGTAATTAAAAACAACCTTAATCCCCTAAAACCGTAACCGAATTCGCAAAATGTTAATTCATAGACTGTAGTTAAACTGTCATTGGGTACCACCCAAAAACTTTCCGTTTTAATTTTCCAACCTAAATCAGAAGTCAGCCAAAATATTATTAAAATAGAACAATTGAAGACATCTTTTCATACAGTCAAAATGTATAGGGTGGTCTGAAAGTCTTGTCATGCACTACATGTTTTGTTTTTTAATATAATATCTTATAATGGAGATGTGTTTCACGGGAGGTAAGTGTGTGGGGGTGGGGGTCTTACCCCTCTGCTGGATTAGTAAACCTTACTTTCCATCATGGCTAGAGGAGTAAACAAATCCAGAGCCTGAATCACTGATGTGGAGAATAACACTGGAATCCAATGCTACTGTTGCATAGCGTCTTCTTCGCTACTCTGAATCGTATATATATTATATAGCGGCTTCTTCAAACTCACGCTGCTAAATCGGCATACGTATCGTATATGTTGCTGGTATACTGCGGGTATCTAACCCTTAGACGATATATGTAGTGGTCAGTTAATGAAATCACAATACATGAGTATAGAGGAGGTTTGACTTTATTTCTTCTTCTCGGCTGTACGTGGTGGGGGGCGAGCATTGACAATGAAATGACCGAGGGTTAACAATGACTTCTACTGCTGCTGGGATGGTCTGGCCATGTTGAGGTAAAGGGGTGGCTGGTGGCGTCTCACCGGCCTTAGCCGTGGCGGTGCGTGACCGCGTCGGTCACTTCGTTCGCCGTCTCCTCCTGACTGGCTCTCTGTTCACTACTGACCGCTTAAGTAAGCGCAACCCTATCTATTGTTTTCTTTGTTCAATTTCCTCTTTGTCTGGCTTTCCCGCCAAACGCCCACATATTCATTGTTCTCTAGCGGAACCTTCTAGTTCCGGTTCTTCTTTGACTCCTTTATCTATTGTTCATCATTTTGCTTTGTTTAATCTAACTGGAAATTCCTATTTCCGTTTGTACAATATCCAACACTACCCAGCAACTCCTGTGACACTGCTGTTGCCAAACTGCATTGGTTTCTTACCTTTCCTTTGGACCACAGCGGCAGTGTGGAGAAGGGGAGATCTGCTGCTTGGGCAACAGCATATTCTTCATATCAACCTGCCTAGGCTACGTGGTTAAAAAAAAAAATTTTAAAATAAAAAAATTTGGACACTATACCATCGTCTTTCGCAAATGAAAGGATGCCAACCAAGTCATCTCATTCACCATATTTATTCTTTTTTTCCTTTCACAAATATTTCAATTCATCTTATTATAATGGAGATTCGGTGTCTGTCTGTAACCTAAACTACATCACTGCTATTGTCACAATACAGCAACCTTGAGCACCTTTTTGATCTCCATCTTTCTAACACACATGGGCATGCCTACAAAGTCAGAAAACCGCACTGCTCACGTTTCTTTCGCAAACATTTTTTCACGCTCAGAGTTGCGGAGAATAAACTGCCCATGTCTGTTGTAGGTTGCCGAAGCACTGAGTCTTTCAAAGCCTCCATGCTTCCTGTAGTCCACCGACACTATACCTGGTACCACTCTCCACATACATATGCACACACGTGCACACATACATGCATATTACTACTGTGAACTGTTCATGTTCCTGACACTAATACATTATTCTGTGTACTTGACATGAGACTTTGATGAGTTGTGGTGCACCTGAGCACTGTACACAATAAATTTAATTATTATTTTTAATTGCGTACATTTATCAATGAGTATTTAATTCATAGTCATAATCATTAATTAATACATTAAATAAATCTTATTTAATGATGTCTCAATGAAAATCTGAGTTAGATTTGCCTCAAAACAGCCCATGTTATTAGAGTATTTATAATCCTGCAATGTGTCTTATATATCACTAAGAAATAAATGCTTACATAAAATATGGTGTGGTTAATTTGCATACTGGTTTAAACAAAGCTGGGTTTAATAAATAATTACTTGGTGATATTGATCTCCAATGTATTAAAATATATTATTTTATATAGAAACCAATTAAAAATATAATCAAAATAAGTGTCATCCTTTTATATGAGTTCTTATTTAATTTTGCTAGTCTTTCTAATTTAATATATTTCATTACATTAAAACTTAAATACTTACACCCGGAGAGCACATATTCTTGTTGGAAAAATCTTTTAAAATTTTCTAGAATTTTGGGTTGTAAATAATTTTATCTCTAAAAAAATTGAAATTAAAAATAAGTAGGGGTGACAAGACTTACGGACCACATTGAAACTAGATAAAAAAAGACAAAAAATAAACACTTTTTTTTTTTCCTTGTGTTAAATATACATCATTTTATTTAGTTTAAATTACAGATCTTCAAAACTGACAATTCAAACAATAAACAAATTTTGGTTTTAATTTGGAAATATAAGAATTCTTCTTCTTCAACATTTTTTGAATTCAACAGAATTTTATCTCACCATTGAAACAATACAGGTATTTTTTTCCTACAAGTTATGACAAAATTTGCATACAATAATTTTTCTAAAAAAAAATTTAAAAAAAAAAAAAAAAAAAAGACTCCAATTTTGAAAATCTACCAAAAATGAAAATGTAGTCAAAATCAAGAAAAATTTGAAAAAAAAAATAATTAAAATTGTTAAAATAAAAGAAAAATCATTGAAAATAAAACAAATTTAAATTTTCTGTCAAAATCAAGAAAAATCATTGGGAAAAAAAAAAAAAAAAAAAAAAAAAAATCAAAATTTAACACCAAAATCCTGAGAAAACATAATTAAAATTTAATACCAAAATCTAGAAAAATCCTTAGAGATAAAAAAAAAAATTTTTTTTAAATGGTCAAAACTTTTTTGGGCCCCAAAAATTTTTATTCAAATTTGGTCACATCTACTTCTACAGTGTTTTGTTGTTTTTTGTTTCGTTATTTTTCATTTTTGTTATAATATTTTGTTTAAATTCTTTATTTTTTAAAAATTGAATCATAGAAATGTCATTAATACTTCATTATTACAAATTACCGAATATATAACCAAAAAACCAACAAAATATAGGAGGAAAGTTTAAATGGTAAACTTGATTAATTATGTACCGCAGTTGCATAGCTTAGTATGGCACAAGACTAAGAGGAAATGAGTATTAGGAAGATTGTGTAGTACCAATCTTCAAAGTGGGGAGGACATGTCTGCTTGGAATCAAAATCAACAATCTGGCTTTTTTAGTTCAAACACCAGCGAAAAATATACAACCAACTGAATCAAGAGGCAGACTTATGTATTTAGTAAGAAACAATCATAATACTGAATGTTGCGGACCATATGACCTTTAGGCACCCCTTTTGCGATCTTGATTCATCAGGACATGTTTTTCATTTACACCGTCAATATCTGGTCAGACGATTTTTAGAGTTTTTTTTTAATTATAAAACTAATCCCTAACCCCTAACAAACAACCAGATTTTGAAGGTGTAAATGACAAACATGTCCTTATGGATCAAGAAATCAAAAGGGGTGCCTAAAGGTCATATGGTCCAATGGTGCTTGCCTAACCACTAACTTCATAGAACATAATTACACAGAAATAATCACCTTATCAAAAAGTCGTTTCCCCCTAAAAATCAACAAGCTGTCATATAGTACCTAAATAAAGAGAATGGAATCATCTGTTTTTCCTATAAATAATATCCAATGAAACTCATTCAAACTGGGTAGGCCACTTACTATAACAGAATCAAAAAAGGTAGGCCACTTATTATAACAGAATCAAAAAGGTAGGCCACATACTATATCAGCACCTATTATTGTTATTCACCCATGTATTAAAATTCTATCCTATAATTGATTTTATTATGAAAACTCTCTCTTTTT
>CM042162.1:12100056-12265056 GCA_023376005.1 Doryteuthis pealeii
ATAATAGGAAGTGAAAACGTGATAAAAGGAAAAAGAAGAGAAAAAGAAAAATGAAAACATAGAAAAAGAAACAGGAAAAAAAGAAGAGAAAAATGATTTTAAAAAGAAATATAAAAAGGAAAAGGAAAGAATAAAAAAAGCTAAAAGAAAAAAAAGAGAAAAAGAAGAGAAAAAAAAAAAAAAAAAATGAAAAAATGGGGGGGAAAAAGGAGAAACGATAAAGAAAAAATTACTACAACGAAAAAGAAAAAAAGAAAAAACTGAATGAAAAAAAAGAAAAAAGATAAAAAGGAACAAAATTGAAAGAAAAAAAGAGGAAAGAAAAAAAAAAAAAAAAGAATAAAAAAAAAAAAAAAAAGCAAGAAAAAGGAAAAACAGACTACAAAAAACGAAAAAAGAGCGAAAAAAAAAGAAAAAGAAAATCAAAAAAGAACAAAAAGAAAGAAAAAAGAAAGAAAAAGAAAAAAGACAAAGACTACAAAAACGAAAAAGAGAAAAGAAAAAAGAAAAAAGAAAAAGAAAAAGAAAAAAAGAAAGAAAAAGAAAGAAAAAGAAGAAAAAGAAAAAAGGGGTAATCGGAAACATTAGTTACATAAATAAGAGTAACCTCCCTTGGTTGTTTCACTTAGGAAGCCTTATGTTTGGTCGGCCATTTTCATTTTCACCATAAATCTACACCCGAAAATACGAATTTTGTTCGAATCTATACAACTGCATGTTTTAACACGAAAATATCACAAATGTGTTCTTATTGTGCTGCGCATTATTTGAAATGAACTTAATTGTTAATTTAATACTCTTGTTCTTGTATAGAAAAATTTACAAATCGTAATAAAATATATTTTGTCCGGATTTCATTTTCCCCAAATATATTTAGGAAAATATCTTTGAACATAAATTTGATTTAAAGGTGAATAAGTATAAAAAATTTTCGTGAAAATTAACTCTGATTTTTCATAGAATTAAAGATACTCGTGACAGTAAGCAAGGACGTTAGTTTCCGGTTACAGACAAAAAGAGACGGAATCTTCGTATTATTAATAGATATAAAATAAGCCATCTAACATAGAGGCGAATAAGTAATTTGAATTGATATTTCATAGAAGTTTAAAAAAAATTACTGTGAACGGATGCAGTGACGTAAGTTTTCGGTTACAAATATTCAACGATCATTCATTTGAATGAATTGGCGCACAAAACCTTATTTTTGTAAATTAATAATACATATGTTTGCTTATATTTAAATTCAATTTTAATCAGGTAGACACTTATTTTGTCTGAAGTTTTGAGATTGAGACGTTATGTGTATTTATTTTGAACAAAAAAGTTATTTATATAAAAAAAAACAAAAAAATAAAACACTTTCCGGCAGGGTAAAAATGAATATTTGAAAGATATTGCCGAGGGTAGTGTGTGTGGTGTGTGTGTTGTGGATTGAATTCAAAAAATAAAACGTAATATTCTTACATAGTTATTATTTACTTAAAAAGTTATTTCTCTGAATTCCCACACATCTTATTATAATGGAGATTTGTGTGTTTGTCGCATCTGTACCGAAAACTATATTACTTACTCAAGTTACAATTCCTATTAGTTATTGACATCACATTCTCAATGATTATTTTTTTATTTAAACCACAATTATAATAAAATTGTTTTAAATTATTAATACTGTTAAGCATACTACATACTAACAACCATGCATTGTACTTATATATACAACAAAATAGCGATTTACAGTGTGCACGGGAAAGCTAATGCACAATTGATTATTAAAAAATGTGATTTAATAAATATGTGCTAGTATTATTGATTTTCTAACTGTTTGCCGTTTTTATTTTAATGAAATAATAAGCAAAACATCTCTTTCATGAATCTTAAATGAAATACCATTAAACAGAAAATAAGTGTCATTTTATTTCGTTATACTTCCATCTTTTTAACTAAATACTTAAATTTTAAAATAATAAACAATGAAAAAGACGAGAGTGATGGAAGAGTAAGTTTCAGTTTTTCATTTTTGATTATAATCCCTTCTGTTCAAAATCATTTTTATCTGCATTCTTATTCAGTTTATTAAGCCTTTCTAAATTTAATGATATTTTATTATATTAAAACTTTAAATACTTGCACCGGAGGGTGCATATATTGCCTAGTCCATTAAACGTAAATAAAAGAAATCATCCGTTGCCTACAACCAGAGACAAAAGCCATCAGCAGTGATGAGTATATCAAAAGGAAATGGACAGCTTAAGGGATACCCTAAGTCTTAACAATTATCCTGAGAGCATATAATATCAAATCTGATCGCAACGGACATAGGATGATATTCGAAAACTTACCAGAGTCTAATCTGACCAATGTTAAAGGCTGGCTGAAAAGATGTCAAAAGATAGTAATCCCTATGACATCAGGACACATTCCGGGTGGACTCGACTCTTCGTAAACATTCTTCCTCCGAGTCAAGCCCCCAACAAAATACAACATGACTAAGAATTGCGTGTATCCATCCCATCAGCTGTGGCAAATAATACCAAAGACGAAAACATGCCGTCCACTTGAAAGAAGACTGAAGAGTACCGTACAGCTGTGAGAAATAGAAAAGTCAGGTTATGGCTGACCATTTATGGAATGAAAGGGGAAACCATTGCCTCTTATGGATAAGTTGTGAATAGGTTAGATAGGGAAGACATTGGAATGAGAAGACACCTCAAAAGAATTCAGCTCATATGAAGGCTATAGTAACTCTTAAGTAGACAAAAGTATAGAGATGAATTAATAATATGGGGAACCTATAATTAAAAAGGTGGATTAGATTTAGGCAGAAAACACACCACGCAATACGAGGTCAAGGAGTAAAAACCATACATAAGTAAAAGGTAGATATACTATTGTAAACAAGACATTAGTTTTATAAACTTATTCACACTGAAGTGTCCAATGGACATAGCATAGTGAGTAAATGGCGTTGGGTTAGACAGTTATAAGTGAGCAGTTATTCTTCTAGACTGCAGGTTCAGTCCAGGTCATGGGTAGCGTAAACATAGAGTAATAATAACACAGCTTAACACCTGTACCTCAGCTATTTAATTACGAATGAGAAACAGGATACGCCGTGTAGACTGATAAAAGGTTAGGGTTCAAAGTTCCGTGATGGCTCCCGATTACGACAGGGCAGGTTCCCTATTACGTCAAGAAGGCCAAGTTCGTGAATGTTCCGATCCGACAAGAAAATTATCTGAGAAGGCCGGAGGACACATCGCCGAATCGTTGTACAGATAACACATAAAGATGAGGACATAGTTCGGAATTGATCCAAATAATACTTACTTAAAAGCATTCATATTCACTCCACTTGAGAATTTGTTTTGTTTACGAAAATTAAGGACCTCCAAAACGTTTCTAAATTTTCTTGATTTGATTGGGGCAGACTCTTATCTTTATCAGAAAATTTAAAAAAACCGGTATGAGCAAACTATATTTTGTTTCGTATTTGTAAAATATGTCTAGGAAAAATATCTTAAACATCCAATTGATCTTAAAGGTGAAAACGGTATAAACATTTTTCGTGAAAAACTCTTAAATTGATTTTTTTATAAATATAAAAAAAGATACAGTGACAAAGCAGTGACTTAGTTTCGGTTACAGATTAAAGAGACCGAATCTCGATTATTAATAGATATAAAAGAAAAGAAAATAACAAAAAAGGAACCAAAGAAAAGAAAATAAAAAATGAAGAGAAAAGAAAAGAAATAGAAAAACGAAAAAAGAAAAAAAAGGGAAGCGAAAAGAAAAAAAGAATTAAAACAAAAAACAAAAAAGAAAACAAAAAAGAAACAAAAAGAACAAAGAGCGTAAGAACAGTCTTTCACAGTGTTCTTTTAAACGACCCCCACCCCTAAAAAACAAAAAAATCAAAAACCCCCCCACAAAATCTAAACTAAAAAAACAACCAAAAACAACACCTAACACCGAAAAAAATATGTAAACGATAACCATCCCCACCAAAAAAAAACCAAAAAAAAAAGCCTAAAGAAAAAACCCAATGGAAAAAAACAAAAAAAAAACAAACAAACAAACCCCTGAACTATATTTTTGATCGTTATGATACAACACTAAATTCGTTTCCGCACGTCGATGGTTGAGACCAATTTCAAAGAAATGAATTCCCCAAACAAAACTATGCATGAAACGAATATTTTGCTCATTTGCTTTGAATCGGCAACTTATTGAATCCTGACAAAATCACAATTTCTATCCTTCAAAAGAATTTTCCGGACTACACACAAGTAAAAAAAAAAGTTAAAGTCATCGGCGGTGGGCTAAGTCGCTATCACCCAGACAGGCAAGGGAGTCTATCCCTCTTTTCACTGCGCTAGACCAAAGAGATTGTTTTTCGTCCTAAGCAGAGCGCAGCTCTCTACCATTAGCTCCTCACTTTACAGACATATCCATGTGCTACCCATACGCTGAGTTGGTGATGCCGGAACGTACCAAGAAACTCGAGGTTCCCAGCGCGATACACTCTTAACCGACAGCAGCTAAGTACAAGTAAGTAATTTAAAAAAAGAATACTAAAAAACCATTTACATACACATATTGCTTAGAGCTTTACTTAGAAGCGGCCACCTAGTCGCCTGGGTAGATGGGAGGAGGGTAAAACCCTGATTGGTATTGATTTGTTTACTTATGAGATGCTAGACATTTCGAAGTAGATTTCAATTGCTATTTCTATGTATATTCTAATTTTTAGAACTCATTCGATTTGCGTTTGTTTTGTTTTACGGACTATCAAACCTTCAGTGGGTCATTTAAATGCGATAAAAGTTTTGATAATTAATATCAATTCTTAATGGATAATACATTTTTTTAATAAATAACATTTTTTCTATTTTAATCCCATAGATGGCCTAACAGGCTTATACCACTCCGGTTCAGAGTGGACCAGGGAGCAATGGTTGATGAAGGGTGCTCCACATTCCCCAAACCCTCAAAACGGACCTCACACAGATAGAGTTTAACGGCATTCCCAGGATAGATTAAGCACGTTCTAGCACCCATATGAGAAAAAAGGGTTTGGGCTTGCCATTAAGCAGCAATAGGGTGGAAAATCATAAGGTGCTAGGGCTTGACGTGACCAGCCGATTGACGGAGGGGCCTCTCGACCGCCCGTCTAGCCCAAGATAGCGACCAAAGTGGAAGTTTGATGTCATGAACTGCTCATCCACCTGGGCTCTATTTCCTTAAGCATCACGTTTGTCGCCACCCACGGCAACAGGTGGCCCATTGGGGAATACTTACCTCTGCAGAGGTGCAGTTGGTGTTTCTAACGCCCAGCCGACAGGGCGGGGATATCATCGAATATAAAATCAAATCTCATAATTTTTGGCACAAAAGCAACAACCGGTGATGTATAATGTGTGTATTAATATTGGGACATTAATGTAACTTCACCGTTGCATTGACCGTGACCCGTTCTGTTTACAGATTTGAGTTCTCTGAGCTGATTGTAATAAACATTACCGCTGTAAAGTATGTAGCTCAATTAATTGTTCACCATAGACTAAGCCCGCTGATAGCCGTCAAGGGTAAGGAACTTGTGCGACGAAATTCCAGTCGGGTTTCCATCGCGGCTAGAGGTAGCTGTTTAAAATGTCGAGCAAACGCACTGATGACGAAGTAAACTTCGAAAACACGTGTCTGTGGATGACTGATATATATTACCTAATTGCCTTATTTTTGTAGTTTTCATCGGTCATACATTACGCCTTTGATATGTTGTGTCAAAAAGTATCGGAGATTTTTGCGTCACTTTCTGACACACTTTTTTTCTGGAAAAAAATAAACGTTACATTTTATTGTTCATCTCTAACTTTGGTAAATACAGCTTCAATTTCGATACTTTTATGACCAACACCTTTATTATATATATATATATATGTGCGTTCCAACCGATTCGCTACCTCGTACCCACCGGTTAAGCTACTAACTCATACATAACACACACACAACACACACACACACACACACACACACACTATATTATAATATATATATAATATATATATATACTATTAAGGTATATATATTTCTGAAAAGTGAACGTTATTACCATCATTGTTCATTTCTTGTCTTTGTAGATACAGCTTTAAAATTCTTACTTTTTGACACGCCTTTATTCGAAAATTTAATTAACGTTACATTTATTGTCATTGCTATCTTCGTAAATACAGCTTCAATCGTCGATACTTTATGACACACCTAGTACGTATAGATGGCTATCCTAACCCCCCCCCCAAAAAACAACAATCACCCCCCCAAAAAAATTAAAAACTAGTATTATTGAATTATTCGACTATTGTTCCTCAATCTTCATTGTTATGTGCAGAAGTTCGGCCGATGCTGCCCTAGTTATGGTTTAGCCGGAATGAGAACAGGATACCCCCGTAGACTGAATTAAAAGGGTTAGTTTCAAAGTTCTCTGATGGATCCCGATTACGACAAGAAGTTTCCCGAGTTCGAATAGAAGGTTCCTGATTCCGAAAAGAAGGTTCCCGAGTCCGAGAAAGTTTTCCGAGTTCGACAAGAAAATACCTGAAGAAGGCTCGGAGGGTACATCGGCCGAAACGTTGTTGAGAGAGATGAGGGGCTTTGATAAATTTTGTATTATTTGCATTATTAGGACTGCTGTCCTCATCTTCATTGATCTGTACAACGTTTCGGCCGATGTACCCTCCGGCCTTCTTCAGGTATTTCTTGTCGAACTCGGAAACTTTCTCGGACTCGGGAACCTTCTTTTCGGAATCAGGAACCTTCTATTCGAACTCGGGAACCTTCTTGTCGTAATCGGGATCCATCAGAGAACTTTGAAACTAACCCTTTATTCAGTCTACGGGGTATCCTGTTCTCATTCCGCTAACCATAACTAGGGCACATCGGCCCGAAACGTTCTGCACATAACAATGAAGATGAGGACAATAGTCCGAATAATTCAAAAATACTAGTTTTATTTTTTTTTGGGGGGTGATTGTTTTTTTTGGGGGGGGGTTAGGATAGCCATCTATACGTACTAGGTGTGTCATAAAAGTATCGAGATTGAAGCTGTATTTACCAAGATAGCAATGAACAATAAATGTAACGTTAATTTTTTCAGAATACAAGGCGTGTCAAAAAGTACAGATTTTAAAGCTGTATCTACCAAGACAGAAATGAACAATGAATGGAACGTTCACTTTTCAGAGATATATATATATATATATATATATTATATATTATATATATATATGTGTGTGATGTGTGTGTGTGTGTGTGTGTGTGTGTGTGTTAATGTATGAGTAGTAGCTTACCGGTGGGTACGAGTACGATCGTTGGAAGCGCACATATATATATATATATAAGGTGTGTCATAAAAGTATCGAAATTGAAGCTGTATTTACCAAAGTAGGAATGAACAATAAATGTAACGTTATTTTTTTCAGAAAAAAAGTGTGTCAGAAAGTACCAAAAATCTCGATACTTTTTGACACACATATAAAGGGCGTATGTATGACCGGATGAAACTACAAAAATAAGGCAATTAGGTAAATATATATCAGTCATCCACAGACACGTGTTTCGAAGTTTACTTCTCATCAGTGCGGCTCGACATTTTAACAGCTACCTCTAGCCGCGATGGAAACCCGACTGAATTTTCGTCTACCAAGTTCCTTACCCTTGCGGCTATCAGCGGGCCGTTAGTCTATGGTGAACAATTAATTGCTACATACTTTACAGCGGTATGTTTTTTACAATCACCAGAGAACTCAAATCTGTAAACAGACGGGTCACGGCTAATGCCAAACGGTGAAGTTACAATTAATGTCCCCCCATATTATACACACATTATACATCACCGGTTGTTGCTTTTTGTGCAAAAATTATGAAGATTTGATTTATATTCGATGATATCTCCGCCCTGTCGGCTGGGGCGTTAGAATACACCAACTGCACCTCTGCAGAGGGGTAAGATTCCCCCAATGGGGCCACCTGTTGGCCGTGGGTGGCGACCCGTGATGCTTAAGGATAGAGCCCAGGTGGATGAGCAGTTCATGACATGCAATACTCCACTTTGGTCCTATCTTGGGCTAGACGGGCGGTCGGAGAGGCCCCCTCCGATCAATCGGCTGGTCACGTCAAGCCCTAGCACCTATATGATTTTCCCAACCCTATTGCTCTTATGGCAAGCCCCAACCCCTTTTTTCTCATATGGGTGCTAGAAAGCGGTGGCTGCAGGTCTACATGTCCTGGGAATGGCGTTAAACTCTATCTGATGGTGAGGTTCCAGTTTTGGAGGTTTGGGGAATGTGGAGCACCCCTTCATCACCATTGCTCCCTGGTCCACTCTGAACCGGAGTGGTAGTACCTGTTAGGGTCCCATCTATGGGTTAAATAGAAAAATGTATTTATTAAAAAAATGTATTATCCATTAAGAATTGATTTATTTCAAAACTTTATCGGCATTAAATGACCCACTGAGGTTGATATGCCGTAAAACAAAACAAACCAAATCGATGATATCTAAAAATTAGAATATACATAGAAATAGCATTGAAATTCTACTTCGAAATGTCTAGCATCTCATAAGTAAACAAATCAATACATCAGGGTTCCCTCCCTCCCTCTACCCAGGCGAACTAGGTGGCCGCTTCTAGTAAACTCTAAGTCATATGTGTATGTAAATGTTTTTAGTATTCTTTTTTTAATTACTTACTTGTACTTAGCTCTGTCGGTAGAGTGTCCGGCTGGGAACCTCGAGTTTCTTGGTACGATTCCGGCCATCACCAACTCAGCGTATGGGTAGCACATGGATATGTGCTGTAAAGTGAGGAGCTAATGGTAGGAGTGGCGCTCTGCCTTAGACGTAAAAACAATCTCTTTGGTCTAGCGCTAGTGAAAAGGGGATAGACTCCCTTGCTGTCTGGCTGATAGCGACTTTAGCCCACCCCGATGACTTTACTTTTTTTTTTACTTGTGTGTCAGTCCGAAATTCTTTTGAGGATAGAAATTGTGATTTTGTCAGGATTCAATAAGTTGCCGATTACAAAGCAATGAGCATAAATATTCGTTTCATGCAGTTTTTGTTTGGGGAATTCATTTCTTTCGAAATTGGTCTCAACCCATCGACGATGCGGAACGATATTTAGTGTTGTATCCATAACGATCAAAATATAGTTCAGGGGGTTTTTTTGTTTGTTTTTTTTGTTTTTTTCATTTTGGGTTTTTTAGGTTTTTTTTGGTTTTTTTTTGGTGGGGATGGTTATCGTTTACATATTTTTTCGGGTGTTAGGTGTTGTTTTTGGTTGTTTTTTGTTTAGATTTTTTGTGGGGAGGGTTTTTGATTTTTGTTTTTAGGGGTGGGGGTCGTTTAAAAGAAACACTGTGAAGACTTTCTTACGCCAATTTTCTTTTTGTTTCTTTTTTGTTTTTTTTTTTTTTTTGTTTTATTCTTTTTCTTTTCGCTTCCTTTTTTCTTTTTCGTTTTCTATTTCTTTTCTTTTTCTCTTCATTTTTTTATTTTCTTTTCTTCTTTTTTGTTATTTTCTTTTTCTTTTTATATCTATTAATAATCGAGATTCGGTCTCTTTTAATCTGTAACCGAAACTACGTCACTGCTTATGTCACTGTATCTTTTTTAATTCTATAAAAAATCAATTAAGAGTTAGATTTTCACGAAAATGTTTATACTTATTCACCTTTAGATCAATTGATGTTTAAGATATTTTTCCTAGACATATTTACAAATACGAACAAAATATAGTTTGCTCATACGGTTTTTTTAATTTTCTATAAAGATAAGAGTCTGCCCAATCAAATCAGAAAATTTAGAAACGTTTTGGAGGTCCTTATTTTCGTAAAACAAAACAAATATCTCAGTGGAGTGAATATGATGCTTTTTAAGTAAGTATTATTTGGATCATTCGGACTATTGTCCTCATCTTTATTGTTATCTGTACAACGATTCGGCCGATGTGTCCTCCGGCCTTCTTCAGATATTTCTTGTCGGAATCGGGAACCTTCACGAACTTGGGAACCTTCTTGACGTAATAGGGAACCTGCCTGTCGTAATCGGGAGCCATCACGGAACTTTGAACCTAACCCTTTATTCAGTCTACAGGCGTATCCTGTTCTCATTCCGCTAATTATAGCTGAGGTACAGGTGTTAAGCTGTGTTAATTATTACTCTATGTTACTGCTACCCATGACCTGGACTGAACCTGCAGTCTAGAGATAACTGTCACTTATAACTGTCTTAACCCAACGCCATTACTCACTATGCTATGTGTCCAATTGGACACTTCAGTGTGAATAAGTTTATAAACCTAATGTCTTGTTTTACCTAGTATATCTACCTTTTTACTTATGTATGGTTTTACTACCTTGACTCGTATTGCGTTTTTTTCTCCTAATCTAATCCAGCCTTTTTAATTATAGGTTCCCATATTATATTCATCTCTATACTTTGTCTACTTAAGAGGTTACTATAGCCTATCATATGAGCTGATTCTTTGAGGTGTCTTCTCTTCCAATGTTCTTCCCTATCTACTATCACAACTTCATCCCATAAGAGCAAATGGTTTCCCTTTTCATTCCATATATGGTCAGCCATACCTGACTTTTCTATTTCTCCACAGCTGTACGGTACTCTTCTAGTCTTACTTTCAGTGGACGGCATGTTTCGTCTTTGTATTATTTGCCACAGCTGCATGGGATGGAATACACGCAATTCTTAGTCATGTTGTATTTTGTTGGGGGCTTGACTCGGAGGAGATGTTTACGAAGAGTCGAGTCACTCCGGAATGTTGTCCTGATGTCATAGGGATTACATATCTTTTGAATCTTTTCAGCCAAGCCTTTAACATTGGTCAGATAGACTCTGGTAAGTTTTCGAATATCATCCTCTGTCCGGCGATCCAGATTTGATATTATGCTCTCAGGATAATTGTTAAGACTTAGGGTATCCCTTAAGCTGTCCATTTCCTTTTGATATACCTCATCACTGCTGATGGCTTTTGTCCTGGGTTGTAGGCAACGGATGATTCCTTTATTTACGTTATATGGACTAGCAAATATATGCACCCTCCGGGTGCAAGTATTTAAGTTTTAATATAATAAAATATCAAATTAAATTAGAAAGGCTAATAAAACTGAATAAGAATGCAGATAAAATGATTTGAAACAGAGGGATTATAATCGAAAATTGGAAAAACTGAAACTTACTCTTCCATCACTCTCGTCTTTCATTGTTATTTTTCTAATTTAAGTATTTAGTTAAAAGAGGAAGTAAAGAATAAAATGACACTTATTTTTTCTTGTTAATGGATTTCATTTAAGATTCATTGAAGAGATGTTTGCTTATATTCATTAAAATAAAACCAAACAGTTAGAAATCAATAATACTAAGCACATATTTATTAAAATCACATTTTTAATATCAATGTGCAAATTAGCTTTCCCGTTCACACTGTAAATCGCTATTTTGTTGTATATATAAATACAATTGCATGTTGTTAGTATGTAGATATGCTTAACAGTATTAATAATTTAAAACAATTTTATTAATAATTGTGGTTTAAATAAAAAATAAAATCATTGAGAATGTGATGTCAATAACTAAAGGAATTGTAACTTGAGTAGTAATATAGTTTCGGTTACAGACGAACAAACACACAATCTCCATTATAATAAGATGGTGGGAATTCAGAGAAATACTTTTTAAGTAAATAATTAACTATGTAAGAATATTAAACGTTTTATTTTATTTATTCAATCCACACACACACACCCACACACACACACCTCAGGCAATATCTTTCAAATATTCATTTTTACCCTGCCCGGAAGGTGTTTTTTTTTTTGTTTTTTTTTATATAAATAACTTTTTTGTTCAAAATAATACACATTACGTCTCATCTCAAAACTTCAGACAAATAAGTGTCTACCTGATTAAAATTGATAATATAAGGCAAACATATGTATTATTATTTACAAATAAGGTTTGTCGCCATCTTCAAAGAATATCATTGAATATTTGTAACCGAAACTACGTCACTGCATCCGTCACAGTAATTTTTTTTTAACTTCTATGAAATATCAATTCAAATTACTTATTCGCCTCTATGTTTAAGATGGCTTATTTTATATCTATTAATAATCGAGATTCGGTCTCTTTTTGTCTGTAACCGAAACTACGTCACTGCTTATGTCACAGTATCTTTTAATTCTATGAAAAATCAGAGTTAAGTTTTCACGAAAATTTTTATACTTATTCACCTTTAAATCAATTTATGTTCAAGATATTTTTCCTAAATATATTTGGGGAAATATGAAATCCGGACAAAATATATTTTATTACGATTTGTAAATTTTTCTATAAAGACAAGAGTATTAATTACAATTAAGTTCATTTCAAATAATGCGCAAGCACAATTAAGAACACATTTTGTGATATTTTCGTGTTAAAACATGCAGTTGTATAGATTCGAACAAATTCGTATTTTCGGGTGTAGATTTATGGTGAAATGAAAATGGCCGACCAAAACATAAGGCTTCCTCAAAGTGAAACAACAAGGGGAGGTTACTCTTATTTATGTAACTAATGTTTCCGATTACCCCATTTTTTTCTTTTTCTTTCTTTTTTCTTTCTTTTTTCTTTCTTTTTTCTTTTTCTTTTTCTTTTTTCTTTTTTCTTTTCTCTTTTTCGTTTTTGTAGTCTTTTTCTTTTTTTTTCTTTTTTCTTTCTTTTTTCTTTCTTTTTGTTCTTTTTGATTTTCTTTTTTCTTTTTTTTTCTCTTTTTCGTTTTTGTAGTCTTTTTTCTTTTTCTTTCTTTTTTCTTTCATTTTGTTCCTTTTCTTTTCATTTCTTTTTCTTTTTTTCTTTTTCGTTTTTGTAGTATTTTTTTCTTTTACTTTTCTTTTTCTTTTTCTTTTTTTTCTCTTCTTTTCTCTTTTTTTTCTTTTGCTTTTTTATTCTTTCCTTTTTCTTTTTATATTTCTTTTTATTTCATTTTTCTCTTCTTTTTCTTTTCTTTTTTCTTATGTTTTCATTTTTTCTTTTTCTCTTTCTTTTTCTTTTATCCTTTTTCACTTCCTTTCTTTTTCTTTTTCTTTTTTCCTTTTCCTAGTCTTTTTCTTTTCATTTTTCTTTTCATTTTATTTTTTTCTTTCTCTTTTTCTTTTACTTTATTTCCTTTTTCTTTTATTTTCTGTTCGGCTCACTGGGTTATCGTCACGCTTCTTTTTTTTAATAATAATTTTGCACAGAGTACAGGCGCCTCGCTACCGACTGAGTAACCCCTCGGGAGAATGTCTGTTCACATATGCAGCATGGGGTCCATGATAACTGGTTGCCAAGCAACATTATCAAAGCCGCGCAACCGGTTCTCGAGACGGTTGGATATCTTCGAAACAGAGTTTCTTGCGTTCAATCAATGACGTGATTCCCAGGTGTTCATAGGATTGTGAGTAAGACCAACGCCCACGCACACACGGGAACCTGGGATTATTTACATTGGAGTTCGGGGGGGGGGGGAGACGTTGAAGTCGAGAAAGAATTTGGGTAAATCAGGGGATATGTGAATGGTGGATGTAGAAAGCGAGTTTTTGTTATTTTGGGCTTCTGTGATGAAATAGGGAAATGGAAGGAAGGAATGGAGGAAGGAAGAAAGGAGGGAGGGAGGGAGGGAGGGAAGAAGGAAGGAAGGGAGAGAGGGGGAAAGAAAGAAAGAAAGAAAGGGCAGATGAATATGAGAAAGAAAAATATGGAATAAAGAAAGAAAGATACGAGTGAAAGAAACAAAAAGGATGTGTAAAAGAGAGAGAGAGAGAGAGAGAGAGAGAGGAGAGAGAGAGACATGAATGCAAAAGAGATAGAAAAGAAAGAAAGAAAGAAAGAAAACAAAAAAGAAAGAATGAATGAATGAAAGGAAAAAAAAGAAGAAAAGAAAAGAAAGAAAAAAATACTAGTGAAAAAACAAAAAAGATGTATTAAAGAGAGAGAGGGGGAAAAGAAGGGAGAAATATGAAAGCAAAAGAGATAGAAAAAGAAAGAAATACATTTTAGAAAGAAAGAAAGAAAAAAGAAAGACAAAAGAAAAGAAAACAAAACAAAAAAGAGAAAGAATGAATGAATGAATGAAAGACAGAAAAAAATAAAAGAAAGAGAAAAAAGAAAGAAATCAAGAAAAAAAAAGAAAGAATCAAGAAAGAAAGAAAGAAAGAAAGAAAGAAAGAAGAAGAAATCAAAATGATATAAGAAAGAAGAAAGAAAAAGAAAAGAAAAAAAGAAAGAAAAAATAGAAAAGAAAAAAAAGAAAAGAAAGAAAAAAAGAATAAAAATAAAGATCAGTTGAAAATAGAAAACACCTTTGATCGCCCATCTTTAAAATCTTGGAAGATTTTGTGCCATTTTCACTCAGACGTTTGAGATTATTTATTTTAATGATCAAAAGAATAGAAATTAGGTTGGACTATGCACCAGTTAAGTTTAAAAACCTGCAAAGTTGAGAAACAGATAGAAGTTTAACTCTTTCAATACTAAGACCCATTTTTAGGACTGAGAGCTGTTTATATATTAATACTCGTATTCCTTAATTGTACAACCATTATCATCCTGCAACACCCTCTGGTTAAAAATGAGACCGTCCAAATCGTTGGCATATGCACCAGTTTTAAAAACCTGAAAAGTTGAGCAACGGCTTCAAGTTTAACTCTTTCAATACTAAATAATGAACCATTCCGTTGTGGTGTATGCATTCCTGGGGATCCAAGCAGATGCATTCATAGGCAAGCACTGTATATCATCGATTTTTAGGTTTAGGTGGTTGCTGTAGAAATCTAGGTATATGTGCTTAGCGGTGGGTTTGGTGTATAAAGGTGTAGATAATGTGTTGTTTTGGGCTTGGAATATTACGTCTAAAAGGGGGTTGGAGGTGTATGAGTGTTCTAGGGTGAATTTCATTGAGTTGTGGTAACTGTTGCAGTGTTTGTGAAATTCTAGTAGGTTATTTAGGCGATGTGTCCATACTAGGAATGTGTCATCTATGTACCTGCTGTAGTACATAGAGGTGGGAGTAGTCCCACAGTAGTTTGATTTGCAGTATGTGCAAGAATATGCTTGCATAACTTGGTGACATTTTCGTACCCATGGCGGCACCTTTGATTTGCAGGTAATGTTGCTTGTTGAACTGGAAGTTGTTTTGTTTTGGTTTGGTAAGAAATCGATTATTTTACAGATGTCGTCTATTTGATTTGTGTGAGTTTGTTGTCTGACAGAAATTCTCTGCGGGTTTGGGTGCATTCGTTGTGTGGGATGTTTGTGTATAAAGCTGTTACATCCATTGTTACTAGGGATTTCTTCCTTTGGGAGACCGCCTATTTTTAAATTTTGTATATGAGGTGTGTGATGTCTTTGATGTGTTTCGGAATGGTGTGGAGTAGGGGGTTGAGGATGTGGTCTATATATCCTGATATGGGTTCCGTGCCCAACTTAGACATTTTCCTAGTTCCTCCCCACAGATTTTTATCGGCAAACCAATGTATATATTTTACACACACACATCCCTCTTTTTAAAACTTTTGTACAAATTTCAATTGAATTTTTACAAAACTCAAACTCAAATTTAAAACACCTTTCATATCGTATTATTTATATTCAAAACAAGTGTTGTTACATAATTATTAGATTCCTAATATTTATGTACATTAGTGTAGAAACAAGATGGCGTTTTAAGTGCAGCTGACGGCCTTGAAGATTGAGTGACAAGCTTGACCTCAGTCCTAACCCTATCTTCCGGGGATAGCCGTGAGAACCGGTAGAGAGGACCCTCTCTTCCGGTTTAGATAGTAAGTAAGTTTCAGTCAGTTAGAGACTAGCAGCCGAGCTCGACGGAAGGGTAAGTCGCGTTACACGCGCTCCCGTCTTAATCTGCGCAGATGTCTGGTTGGGGATTTAAAAATAAAGTAAAATCAAAGCAAATCGGAGTCTTGTGTTATGCCTCTAAAAACTAACAATGACACAGGGCTTCTGATAAAGGAGAAATCCCCAATAGAAGACCAGAGCCGAAGTCCCCAAGAAAGTCCAGACGTTAAAAGAGACATAGAAGAACTTAAGATGTCAGAAGAACAGAAGAAGAATAGAAGTAAGAAGTAAGTAATGAAAGGGGATGCAACAATGTCCTCACTTTTTAATACTTATTCGAGTTTCGAAAATCAAAATAATCAATATATTCAACAAGAAACAGTTTTTACAAAAAACAAAACCGTCAAATAAATGACAACATATTGTAGTAATAAGAGAACAGTCACGGTCGAACTTGAGTAAGCTTTATTCTACTTTGAATACATTTGCAGAATTATTCAAAGAGGGGGAACAAGACGAATGTGTGTTTAAGACAGCACTGGACGTATCAGGCTGTAGGTAGAACACAGACTATTTTGGGGCAACCTCGAACGTATGGGCGTGTTCGTAAGCTGTTCGTAAATCAAGGCATTTATTCTCAAGAAGACGTTGTCTTACCTGTGCATTCTGAAGCCCGTTAATAAAGGCGTCCATTATGTGTTCGTCTCGAATTTCTTCCGCATTCATAGACCGGAAGTTGCAGTCCTTGCTTAAGGTCAGTAGTTCCATTAAAAATTGCTCCAGCGACTCTCCATTCTGTAGTCGTCGTGTAGCAAGAAGATATCGCGAAAATACTTCGTTTGGGGGCTTTTTGTAAGTAGATTGCAATACTGCAATTGCTTCTTCATACGTAGTGCAATCCATAATAAGTCATGTATCGTGTGGAGATATATAATTCGTCAGTAGTCCAAGCTTGTTTACTGGCCGCTTTCCATATAAAGTGTTTGTAGAAAGTTTTCAAATGTCACTAGCCAATGAGTCCAGCGTTTTTCAGCTTCTTGAGTTTCTGGTTTGACTTCGAATCGCTGTGGGCGCATTAATTGTTCCATACTGATTCAAAGTAGAATAAATTGTAGTAATAAGAAAACAGACACGGTCGGACTTGAGTAAGCTTTATTCTACTTTGAATACATTTGCAGTTCTCTTGGGAGTTTATATAGTTTTACAAAACTTTAAATTTACATAAAGGGGAGGTGACGCAATTACTTATTACACCTATATATGACAACGTATGACAATGTAAATAGCAAAATATGACAATATATAAATGACAACGTAAATAAGAAATATATATATAAACAAAACGACTATAAAAATTTAGATATTTTTCTTATTTCTATTCAAAACAAATGTTACCTCTTTTTGAAACACGATTCGGAAAATATCTAGATCGGGCCGGAAATTCGCCTGTCACCGGCACGTTAAAACATAGCGTAAATTAGGACAGGAGGCCGGGACGACAAAAGATCAAAATTATCCGAAAAGATTGCTGACCGAAACAAAAATTACCTTTTTTCTGTCAGTAATTTATATTTTCAATCTATCATTTCATTGGGACCTTCTCCACCCCCACCCCTCTCTTCGATTAGGAAGAAAATGTTTGGGATCATTTTTGTAAAACGATGAACGGTAATTTGTTAATTTCAGCCTTGACCTTTGATTATTAAACTGCAAATAAGATTTAATATAATTATTTGAGTAAAAAGATTAAAAACAATCGATTTTAATTGAATATAAGCATTAACTAAATCGAAAGCCAAGATAAATGAATTGATTGGTAATAGGGATAAATTTAATAATTATTTATTGTAACTTTTCTTTAGGTCATACATTTTTTTTCGAATAGGAGAGGGAACAAGATTTATGTGTATAAAAACGGAGGAAAAGGTATATACTTCATACTTACCTAGTCCGCTCGGGGGGGTCCAGTGTGCTTCGGCCACTGGGCCGGTAAAGTACAAATAATAGCGTCGATCCCAGTGGGCTTTCCCCCCAGGCAATACCTGCCCCGTTAGGGGCAGGGCTAGGTTTATTGCCCAGCGCCTGAGGCGCGCCCCTTGAGTGGGAATGCCGAAGGGATCGACGCAATTTTTGTTCTTTCCCACCCATGAGCTTCGGCTTGTGGGTGGGCCCACATTAAAACGAGGCCTTGTGCCCAGCCCATACAAGTGGAGTATGAGGCAAATACCCTTTCCTCGCACTCTCGGGGAGGGGGTACAGTGTGCTTCGGCCACTGGATCAGGTTAAGTAATAAATAATAGCGTCGATCCCAGCCCCCTTGGGGTATGAGGCAATACCCTTACCTGTTTTACTCTGCCTCGGTTGGGGGTCCAGTGTGCTTCGGCCACTGGACCGGTAAAGTACAATTAATAGCGTCAATCTCAGGGGGCTATCCCCCAGGCAACACCTACCCCCTTGACTTAAAGGGGCAGGGCTATTTGCCTCATACCCCACTTGTATGGGCTGGGCACAAAGCCTCGTTTTAACGTAAGCCCACCCACAAGCCGAAGCTCATGGGTGTGAAAGAACAAAAATTGTGTCCATCCCTTCGGCATTCCCCCTCAAGCGGGGCGCCTCAGGCGCTGGGCAATAAACCCAGCCCTGCCTCTTTAAATCAAGGGGGCAGGTATTGCCTGGGGGAAAGCCCCCTAGGATTGACGCTATTAATTGAAACTTACCTTGATCCAGTGGCCGAAGCACACTGGACCTCCAGCCGATGCCGGGTGGATTAGGGAAGGATCAGAGCACAGTACCTGGAACAGATACTACACTCTGATCCCCCCTATGTCAGGTAAGTAGTTATTTACGTTGCATCCCACGTATGCGTGTATTACACTAGGTCTTTTTAATCTGGGACCACTCATGAACCGAGACTCATGGGAGGGTGGGTGCAAAAAATGCGTAGATCTTATCGGCATTCCCCTTCAAGGGGGCGCCTCAGGCACCGGGCAATAAAACCAGTCCTGTCTCTTTAAATCAAGGGGGCGGGTATTGCCAGGGGGTGGGGTACAGACCCCCCCCCCCCCGGATCAACGCTGTTAATTATTTTACCGGTTCAGAGGCCGAAGCCACTGGACCTCCGACAAGATGTCAAGTCGGTATAAGTTATTTGATTTGAAATTTAGGAAAATTAACCCAGCTTTTGAGCTACTTCTTTTGTCCGCTCTCTTTCTGGTCAGTCAGGCTTGGGATTTGGCATCAAGAATACCACCACCACCCCAGCCCCATCCCCAGTGACGAGGGATCTCTTCAAATCTATCATTGAAATTTGTCTTTACGGATTCTACCAACTTGTTCAAGTCCGGTCGACGCTGGCGTGCCCATGTGCTGGCTTCCGCAGGAGAACGTCACTTGTGATTTCGTCCTTGCTTCTCCAGCAGTGTCCCGCGTGTCTTGTCCATCTTACTGCGGATATTTGATGCTGCGTAGAGGACCTCTCGAGAACAATTGAGTCATAGGGACGGCTGGAAAGTGATTGTCATGGATATCCCTGCTAATAGCGTGACATGATGATGATGATGATGATGATGATGATGATGATGATGATGATGATGATAGCATAAATTATGTTATATTTTATTTGTTTATTTATTCATAAATTTTCTTTCTTTTTTTTTTTTTTTTTTTTTTTGAAGACACTATTGCAATGCGAAAGTAATTGTCCATGGTCTTATTAATTCCGAAGTATCTTCGAAATTAATTTATTTATTGGCATTTCAGTCTCGGAAGACTATAATAAAGTTTTTGTGCCCCTGAAGTTATAGTGCCTCCTGTACCTGTGAAGTCCAATGTTAGGAAAACTTTCTCGACCACAGATGTCGCATGTGAAGGCTGTCCCTGAAGATGTTTGATTGCCGGTGCTTTGTTGCCGGTGCTTTCTTCTGGACCTCTTAGCTTCATGGTGTTGCGTTTTTTATTGTTTTTTGTTTGTTTGTTTGTTTGGTTGGTTGTTTGTTTTTTTGGGGTTTTTTTGGTTTTTTGTTTTGTTGTTTTTGAAGGCTATTGCAATGCAAAAGTAATTGTCCAAGGTTTTATTAATTTCGTAGTATCATCGAAATTAATAAGACCTTGGAAAATGACTTTCGCCTTCAAAAAAATAAATAAAACATAATAATTTTTAATACATTTTGAACATTGAATTAACCCGAAATTTGACGAGAAACCACATGGTAAGTGAAGTTAACAAAACACGTTATATAAAAGTTTTTTTTTAACTTATAACGGTTTCTTCTTAGAAATCAATTACAAAAAAAACATTAAAAACACCACGTACAGAAAAATTAATATTTGTTGATATTTATTCAAATGAAATACCTTTTTTCCTCCCTTTTTCACATCTCTCTCTCTCTCTCTCTCTCTCTCTCTCTCTCTCTTCTCTCTCTCTCTCTCTCTCTCTCCTCTCTTTCTTCTTCTTCTTCTTCTTCTTCTTCTTTCCCGTCCCTCTTTATCTTTCTAAATTGGCAATTCATTTATACTACCCCCCCCGGACCTGTCACAAAGACGTTCTTTTAACTTTCTAAGACAAGTTATTGCTAATAATTTGCCAATTTGTTTAAATAGTGCAGCACTATATATATGTATATATATATATATATGTGTGTGTGTGTGTGTGTGTGTGTGTGAGAGAGAGAGAGAGAGAGAGAGAGTGCGTGTGTGCGTGCGTGTGCGCGATGTGGCCGGGTGTGTACAGGCTTAGATGTGCGTAAACTGACAAAATCAATCGTGCTATTCTGCTACACATTATGTATCTTTAATACAACACACACACACACCACACACACACACACACATACGCATATATATATATATATATATATATATATATATATATATATATATATATATATATGCGGTGTGTACAGGCTCAGATATGTGCACACTGAGGAAATCACTTGTGACATTCTACTACAGATTACCTGTCTTTAATACAACGCACACACACAAACACACACACACACACACACACACACACACATATATATACATATATATATGTGTGTGTGTGTGTGTGTGTGTGTACGTAATTTGTTTCCAACACTCTTTTCTCTTCTTGTCTATTTATCAGTAAGGCCTCTCTCTATATATGCTTTCAGACACCTCTGGTCATCGAGGGGTTTTGTTTGGGTTTTTTTTTAGCGGGGAGGGAGGGGGGCTTTTTGTTTTTGTCACGTGGGGATGAAGACGGGTAATTCAATCAAAACGCATGACTTCTTGTTCACGTAAACTCCATCCATACCCACAACACCACCTCCCCCGTCGACCAATTCAACCCTTTCATCATCACTACCACACCCTGACCTCTCCCAATGACCCTCAGCCCCACCCCCAAGGCAATCTCTTTCCTTGGCCTCCCTAAAAAAACTCATTCCTGAAGACATGACGACGGGAGGCAAAATGAAATTACCGTAACAACCAAATATTATTTTTCCCATTTTCTTGAGAGAAAAAGTATTTTTTTGTTTTTTGTTTTTTGTTTTTTAAGGAAGCCATTTTGCTTTTTGGGTTTTTTTTTCTTTCCTTGCCGTATTGATCGGGACCGTTGCGTTTTGGGATGACAACGAAAACAGATATAAACATGTTAAGAATAATTCAATTATTCTCTTGACATATCCGGGCCTAAAAGAACGCAGGTTAAATTGCAAAGAAGGTACACATTAGAGCTGTGCAAAAATTCACAGCATTCTCTGTTTTTAAAACTAGACATAATAAATAGAAACTAAAAACAATTTTAATTAATACATCTCATAATGGGGATTCGGTGCCTGTCTGACTCTAACCGGAACTACGTCACTGCTTATGCCACAATACTCTCAGGAATTGAGTAAGTTTATCAATGGGTATTTAATTTATAGTAACGGTAAGCCCCTTAAGTCAGAAGAACAATTCACATACCTAGGTAGTAATATCTCATCCACAGAAACCGATGTAAATACACGAATTGGAAAAGCATGGTCGGCCACAAACAAATTATCAGTAATATGGAAATCCGATCTCACTGACAAGCTAAAGCGACATTTCTTCCAAGCGGTGGTTGTATCAGTGTTGCTGTACGGCTGCACCACTTGGACCCTAACGAGGCGCCTTGAGAATAAGCTGGACGGGAGCTGCACAAAGAATGCTGCGTGCAGTCCTGAACAAATCGTGGAGGCAGCACCCCACGAGGAAACAGCTATATGGCCACCTGCCCCCATCTCACAAACCATTCGAGTGAGACGGACAAGGCATGCCGGGCACTGCTGGAGAAGCAAGGATGAGCTCATCAATGACGTTCTCTTTTGGAAGCCAACACACGGACATGCTAGTGTGGGCCGCTCATCAAGGACCTACATTGACCAACTAAGCAAAGCTGCAGGTTGCTGCGCAGAGGACCTCCCTGGGAAAATGAATGATAGGAAAGGTTGGCGAGAGATTGTCATGGATATCCGTGCTAATTGCGCGACATGAAGATGATGATTTATCAACAATTTCTCTATGAAAATCTGAGTAAGATTTGCTTCAAAACAGCCCATATTATTAGTGCGTTTAAAATCCTGCAATGTGTCTTATATATCAGTAAGAAATACAAGTTTACATGATATATGGTGTGGTTAATTTGTATACTAGTACTAAGAAAACCGGGTTTAATAAATAATTACTTGGTGTTATTGATCTCTTATATCATTGTTTTATTCTCCAACGTATTAAAATCAACCTATGAATAATTTCATATGGAAGAAAATTAAAATATAATTAAAATAAGAATAATATTTTTATATACATTCTTATCTAATTTCGTGAGTCTTTCTAATTTAATATTTCATTAGATTCAAATTTAAATACGAGTGTTAGTAAAAAGAAATGCCATTTTGTTTAGGATAGGTATAGGTATAGTTATATAATTTATATATAAGCAAATTGAAATATAATTAAAGTAAGTGTAATCTTTTGATATGCGTTCTTATTTAATTACGTTAGTCTTTCTAATTTAATATATTTCCTTACATTCAAATTCAATTACGAGGGTGAGTCAAAAAGTAACGTTATTTTGTTTAGGACAGGTATAATTACCAACACAGGAACACGTATCATACATAAAATGAAGCTGGTCCTCTGTGGATCACATCCCTACTTCTCCACATAATCACTGTTTCTCTCAATAGCAATGTTCCACCTTTGAATGAATCATGTATCCCTGCCCCGTAAAATTCTGTTGACTGATCTTTGAGCCATTTCTTCACCCCATATTTCACTTCCTCGTCACTGGAATAATATTTGCCTCTCAAACCCTCTTTGATAGTCTGAAGGTGCTAAATCTGGTGAGTATGGAGGATGCGGTAAAGTTGTCCACTCGAACGAGGCGATTTTCTCCCTTGTCCGGATGCTTTGAGTGGTCGAGTATTGTCATGCAGGAGGAGGATTTTGTCGATTTGTAAGTTAGGTCTTACTCGTCGGATTCTTGCTTTGAGCCACGTTAGGATCTTAATGTACGCCTTAGTTTTATATTTAAAAATAGACTTCACATGAAATAAAGTAAATGGCATTATTCACCCTCGTATATATATTTACATATATAAGGCTGCTGGTGGCACTAGGGGAGGCGGACCCGCTTATCACCACTGAAATTGTGTTACCACCCTGGTTGGCAGCTGATATATCCGGACCTAAAAGTGCACCTATATGGTTGTCCCGACCATGTTGTCCTTATGGCAAACCCCAACTATTTTTATCATATATGTGCTAGAAGGCGATGACTGACGGTCTTAGTGTCCAGAGTATTATGTTAAACAGCATCTAGTGGTGAAGTTTCAATTCTGGAGCACACTATATACTGGGGGGGGGGGGACAAGCCTCCTGTCCTGTAGATAGGAGACGCAACTAGGGCATATAATCTCTGCGAACTCTGAAGGGTGAAAGAGGATTTGACTTCTGGTTTTATAAGGCTACTCGCTATGCCACTTAGTGCCTATTGGTAGACAGAAGGTAATTATCTCTCGTGTCCCCTAATGTTAAATACGAAAATCGTCGCAAGAAAGGAATGAAATCCCAACACCTGCAGTTGCATCTTTATTGTTATCTGTACAACATTTTGGCTGACGTGCCCTCCGGCCTTCTTCAGGTATTTCTTGTCAGACTTGGGAGCCATCTCGAACTTAGGAACCTTCTTGTCGTAATCGGGAACCTTCTTCCAATTGGACACATAGCGTAGTGGATAAAGGAGTTAAGTTAAGACAGTTCTAAGTGATAGTTATCTCAAGGCTGCTCGTTCAGTCCTGGTCAAGGGTGACAGTGTCATAGAATAATAATTATTATTGAGATAATTGTTGAGAATCTACACCTGTACCCCAGCTATGGTTAGCGGAATGAGAATAGGATACCCCTGTGGATTGAATAAAGGGTTGGGTTCATAGTTCCGTGATTGCTCCCAATTACGACAAGAAGGTTCCCGAGTCCGTGAAGGTTCCTGAGTCCTACAAGAAATACCCGAAGAAGGCCGGAGGGCACATCGGCCGAAACGTTGTACAGATAACAATGAAGATGAGGACAATAGTCCGAATAATACAAATAATACTAATTATATTTTTTTCATTTTGAATATTTCAAAAGCCTGCTAATATTTAGGGGGTATTGCTCATCCGATAATAACTCATTTTTAAATTGCTTTTGTTAAGCACTTTGTTTAGTGTAGTCGATTTTTTTTTTTTTTAACATCTTTTCTGGTCGGGGTTAAACCATATCATGTTTCTATTTCTTGTGCGTTTGGTATTATTATTTTTGTTGTTAATAATCACTGATCAATAATAACCATTCTCAAATATGCAAGTCTCTCATAAACCTTCATATCTCTTAGAAAATTCACTCGCATACACACAGGTACAATAAAGACATTTCTACATATACACCTACGCTCACTCTTTTCATCTCATTTTATTTTGTATTCTCCTTCCTATATAGTTTTCTCTGACAAGAAAATATGTTATAGCCATGTCGGCTGGGGCAGTAGAATACACCGACTGAACCTCTGCAGAAGGATAAAAATTCTCCCAATCAGACTGTCAGCCGTGAGTGTCGACCCATGATGTTTAAGGGCTGAATCCAGAAAGCTGAACAGTCCGTGACATGCAACACTCTACTCTGACCCTCACTTAGGCTAGATGGGCGGCCAGAGAGCCCCTCTCCGATCCCGTCAAGCCCTAGCACCTATATGATTGTCCTGGCCATGTTGCCCTTAGGGCAAACCCTCAACCCTTTTTTATCATATATGTGCTAGAAGGCGATGGCTGACGGTCTTTGGGTGTTACGTTAAACAGCTCTGGAGTGTGGAGTATCATTTTATTACTCCTAGGTCCACCCTGAACCAGGGTGTTAGTACCTGTTAGGGTCCCATCAATCGAGTTTGAAAAAAAAATTAACCCAACAAGAATGACTAAAACAAAAACATAATCGATATAAAATAACCATTCTCAAATATGTAAGTCTCTCATAAACTTTCATATCTCTTAGAAAATTCACTCGCATACACACAAGGGTTGACATGCCGTAAAATCCCACCAACCAAACAAAATATTTTGTTGTGGTAACAATATCATGGGAATTACTTTCCTAAGCACACTGACGATTCCGTTCAGCATGACCGGGTACAAGTTTTAAGCTGTTAAATATTTTATGTTATTATCGCCCTTGGTCAGGATTGAACCTGCAACCTAAGGATGATTGTCCCTTAGAACTGAATTAACTCAACCCAATTGGACAATTCAGTGTGAAATTTTAGAACTTATAAACCTGATATTATTTTTACCTTGATAATTACTCCTATACTTATTCATGACTTTTTACCATAACTCATATTGCGTTTTTTTTTTTTTTTTCGTTTTTTTCTTTTTTTCCAGAACATGTTTTTTCCTAGAGAAGGTTAGAATATATTTTAATATTTCAGCCTCTTCCATTTCAAGATTCGAAGTAAAAATAATTCACTTGTATACATATATTTACCAACCCCTCCGCACAAGCTGGATGTGACACAAGGTCAATTTCTTAAGCGGAGTTCAACAGGTTTGAATTCAGGGTTTTCCTTCTCCTAGACCGGTTGCCTAACCAAGGTTAAAGAGTCCAGTCTGTCCTACTATTTACCCATAGCTGGAGGGAGAATAGGATTCATACATTTCCCAAGGGTATTAGCGCTAAGTGAAATGCAAACAGCTTCGTCCAGCATTTGAACTCGGGGCGACGAGTCCATTTCCCATGACTTTAACCATTACACAACGCGCTTCCTCACTTGTATATAGATTACACCACGCACTTCCTTCACTTGTATATAGATTTTTCGTGCATATCGTATAAATGCTTCCTGGCCTCCTGCCCTAAACAAACGCTAAGCGTTGCCTGCTGAAAATCCAACCCGTGTAAATATTTTATCCCTGCTTAAAAGGCACCCCCGGGGGGTTTTTTATCGACAAGTAAAATGTAAATTCCTTTATTTATTTACATCACATTCTCCATGATTTTATTTTCATTTAAACCTCAATTATTAATAAAATATCTTCATTTTTTACGGATTTTTTTAATCTTAATTCAAAAGAGAACTGTTACGAATTTTTAAATAAATACGACTAAGTTTCGAAAATAAAAACAATCAATACATTATTAAACAAAAACAAATTTAAAAAAATCAGAATAAATTGATATTCTTTATTTTAATTTTTAAAATATGTCACGTCTTTTTTTATTTAAAAAAATATCTTTTTTTTTTTTCGGTAAAACAGCTAGGGGGTTCATGAGTAGCACGGGTCGGATCTTCAGCAGGCACGGCTTAGTTTTTTTATAGGGCAGGACGCCTTTATGCAACATGCACCCATTTTTTTTTTTTTTATATAAATAAGGACATTAGTGAAATCGATTTGTCTCAAAGATTTATTGCGCCAGAGACAGATTATTGAAAATTAATTCACACAACAGAAATTGACCGCCGTAATCTTATTATAATGGAAATTGTCTTTCAGTCTGTAACCGAAACTATATCACTACCCAAGTCACAATTCCCTTATTTATTTATGTCATATTCTTCATGATTTTATTTTCATTTAAACCTCAATTATTAATAAAAATTGTTTTACATTATTGATACTGTTGGCCTTATCTACATGTATTTGCCTCTCATCACACTTATGAGGGCGTGACACAAGGACAGTTTTATGTGGGACCACCCACAAGCCGAAGCTCATGGGTGGTAGGTGGAAAAAAATTGCGTCGATCCCGTCGGCATTCCCCCTCATTTAATAAATATGTGCTTGGTATTATTGATTTCTAATTGTTTGGCTTTATCTTAATGAATATGAGTAAAAATCTCGGTATGATGAATCTTAAAAGAAATCCATTAACAAGAAGAAATAACTGTAATTTTATTCTTTACTTTCTAAATTAACTAAATAATTAAATTAAGAAATTTTAGCAATGAAAGACGGGAGTGATGGAAAATGATGGAAGAGTTATTTTCGAAGTTGTTTTTGTTTCAAATCATTTTATCTGCATTCTTATTTAGTTTCATTAGTCTTTCTCTTATAATTACATTTCATTAAACCTTAAATACTTGTGCCCGGAGGGTGCATATTTTCTGCTAGTAAGTACAATTAATTAACCTCTCTTCTATTTGACGAAAGGCTCAAAAGATATTTTCCATTAAACTAACCCTAAACCCTAACCCCGTCTTCTTTTTTTCCTAATAGATCAATAAATAAATAATTTATCAGTCAAGAGTGGTTCCCCTTTGTTTATGTTAGAATTATAGGAAATAACCGAAAAATCGTATTGTCTGATTCAAGGGAAGTAATTACGTTTAATTTTTACAAATTTACTTCCCTTGGATAAAATTTTTTTTTTTTTAATTTGTTTTTAAATTCAACTATTGTTAATAATTTTCATGTTTCGGACTGTTGCCCTCATCTTTATTGTTTGGTTTGGTTCGTTTTGTTTTGTTTTACGGCATATCAACCTCAGTGGGTCATTTAATGCCGATAAAGTTTTGAAATAAATCAATTCTTAATGGATAATACAATATTTTATAAATACATTTTTCTATTTAACCCATAGATGGGACCCTAACAGGTACTACCACTCCGGGTCAGAGTGGACCAGGAAGCAATGGTGATGAAGGGGTTCTCCACATTCCCCAAACCTCCAGAACTTGAACCTCACCATCAGATAGAGTTTAACGTCATTCCCAAGACATGTAGACCCGCAGCCACCGCCTTCTAGCACCCATATGATAAAAAGGGGTTGGGGCTTGCCATAAGGGCAATAGGGTTGGGAAAATCATATAGGTGCTAGGGCTTGACGTGACCAGCCGATTGATCGGAGGGAGCCTCTCCGACCGCCTGTCTAGCCCAAGATAGGGCCAAAGTGGAGTATTGCAGGTCATGAACTACTCATCCACCTGGGCTCTATCCTTAAGCATTACAGGTCGCCACCCACGGCCAACAGGTGGCCCCATTGGGGAGTCTTACCCCTCTGCAGAGGTGCAGTCGGTGCATTCTAACGCCCCAGCCGACAGGGAGGTCGTCTTTATTGTGATTTGTATAAACACAACGTTCAGACCGGTGTATCTTCGGACGTTGTTCAGGGTTTCTCGGTTTATCTTAAGGCTAAAGTCACTAACTGAAATTACGCTTGAACTCAGGGTTATCGTCTGATGATTACTTTAGTCTAAGGTAAATAAGAAATTTACTTCTGGTTAGGAGAACCTCACAAGTAGCATCCACAAAGAAATTAAATTAGGTAAAAAAGAAAAATGTTTAAAAATTGAAGTAAAAGGAATTTATTAAAAGATTAAAGAACAAATAGAAAATGGTTGATTTTAATTTTGTTTATTTTTATTTTTTTTAGTTATAAAACTAATTTTATAATCATTACAGGTTTTATAAATGAAGTCTGGGGTGTCCCTCTGGTGTTTAGGGTGTAGGGATATTGTCCCCTTTCCTCCGTTATAAATCTGGCTCTTCCGATGTCACCAAAAGCAATAGCAGTTTGATTCGGTTGTGATGTTTGAAATTTAAGAGTTATTTCCCTTATAAAGAAGTTACTTCCCCTTAATTCGTGGGCAATTCTTTTTATATTAACAGGAATATCTGATTGCAAAAAAACTTTCCAAGTAATGAGGACCTTATGCTTTAAAGTCAATATATGCAATCCTACCTTTCTTTGAGACTGAACACCAAACTGACAGCAATTAAAAAAAAAAAAAAAAATAGTGACATGCTAACGTCATTATCCGGGGGGGGGGGGCAAAAGTTTAGACCAGCGCCCTCTCCAGTGTAAAAACTCTTTCTTTTTAATAAATAAAACTAATTTAAAAGATAATAAAATAAATAAATGGCTGAAGAATAATAATGAAAATAATAAAACTATAAATAAATAAAATTGATAGAAAAAATAAAACTTTTTAAACATACTTCCTCTTACAAATTTAGTTGTGGCCAAATTAAAATTCAACAAAACAGAGAAAAAATAAATTAAACTTAACATAATTTTTTAATGTATTATGAAGAGAGAGGATTTTTTTTAAATCACATATAGAATTTTTTTTTTTTTTTACAGTCTTTAAAATAGAAAAAAATTTTATAAAATTAAAATTTGAATCTGCCAAAATCCTGTATTTTTTGCAGTTTTTTTCTCTCTTGAAGACGCACTCTTTTTAACGTGATTTATTTTATTTTTATAATTAAGAAATTCATAGAAAATAATTTTTATATGTATGTTTAGGCTGTTACTTACAAATAAAAAATAAGTTGGTAATCTGAATATTATCTACATAAATGAGAGTAACCTCCCTTTGTTTATTTCACTTTGAGGAAACCATATGTTTTGGTTGGCCATTTTCATTTCACCGTAATCAATACAACTGCATGTTTTAACACAAAAAAATCATAAAATGTGTTCTTAATAACAATTAAGTTCATTTCAAATAATGCACAAGCAAAATTAAGAACACATTATGATATTTTCATGTTAAAACATGCAGTCGTATTGATTCGAACAAATTTGTATTTTCAGTGTAGATTTACAGTGAAATGAAAATGGCTGACTAAAAGATATGGCTTCCTCAAAGTGAAATAAACAAGGAGAGGTTACTCTCATTTATGTATCAAATGTTCAGATTACCAAATAAGTCACAATTTTTTTTTTTTTTTAATAAAAGTTTGAAATTTTTATTAAAAAAAATCAAAATTGTGAAAGAGAGAGGTGCTGTCATCCCAGAATTTTGGCCATACCTATATAAAATTATATACAAGAAGAAAAATTCACAAAAAGTCTTTGTCTATAAAATATTGGCCAACTTCTGATTTAGGTCAGAAAATTAAAACGGAAAGTTTTTTGGTGGTACCCAATGACAGTTTAACTACAGTCTATGAATGAACATTTTGCGAAATCGGTTACCATTTTAGGGGATTAAGGTTGTTTTAATTACGTATTGCTTAAAAAAAATAAACAACAAAAAACCTAAATTACTATACATTTAATGTTGAAAAATATTTTTTTAAACTAAGTTTAATTGAAATTATACATTGCAATACTAACACAAACAACTGTCTCAATAATAGATTCAATAATTAATTTCAATGGTTAATTAAATGTATAGTAATTTGGTTTTTTTGTTGTTTATTTTTTTTAAGCAATACGTAATTAAAAACAACCTTAATCCCCTAAAACCATAACTGAATTCGCAAAATGTTAATTCATAGACTGTAGTTAAACTGTTATTAGGTACTACCAAAAAACTTTCCGTTTTAATTTTCCAACCTAAATCAGAAGTCAGTTATTAAAATAGAACAATTGAAGACATCTTTTCATACAGTCAAAATGTACAGGGTGGTCTGAAAGTCTTGTCATGCACTACATGTTTTGTTTTTTAATATAACTAGCAAATATATGCACCCTCCGGGTGCAAGTATTTAAGTTTTAATATAATAGAATATTGTATCAAATTAGAAATGCTAATGAAACTAAATAAGAAAGCAGATAAAAATATTTGAAAGAGAGGAGGGTATAATAAAGAAATAGAACAACTGAAACTTACTCTTCCCTCACTCCCGTCTTTCATTGCTAAATTTTCCTAATTTAACTATTTAGTTAAAATAGGAAGTAAAGAATAAAATTACAGTTATTTTTTCTTGTTAATGGATTTCTTTTAAGATTTATTCCAGATATTTTAGATAATATTCATTAAGATAAAACCAAACAATTAGAAATCAGTAATACTAAGCACATATTTATTAAAATCGGATTTTTAATATCAATATGCAAATTAGCCTTCCCATTCACACTGTAAACTGCTATTTTGTTGTATATATAAATACAATTGCATGTTGTTAGTATGTAGATATTACCAACAGTATTTAATAATGTAAACAATTTTATTATAATTTGAGGTTTAAATAAAAAATAAAATCCTGTAGAAGGTGACGTAAATAACTAAGGGAATTGTTACTTGAATAGTAAAGTAATTAGTTTCGGTACAGACAGAAAAACACACAATCTCCATTATAATAAGATATCTTATAATGGAGATGTGTTTCACGGGAGGTAAGTGGGTGGGGGGTCTTACCCCCTGCTGGATTAGTAAACCTTACTTTCCATCATGGCTAGAGGAGTAAACCCTTGAAACAAATCCAGAGCCAGATCACTAATGTGGAGAGTAACACTGGAATCCAATGCCTACTGTTGCATAGCGTCTTCTTCGCTAATCTGAATCGTATATATATTATAATAGCGGCTTCTTCAAACTCACGCTGCTAAATCGGCATACGTATCGTATACGTATCGTATATGTTGCGTCGGTCACTTCGTTCGCCGTCTCCTCCTGACTGGCTCTCTGTCACTACTGACCGCTGACTGCTTAAGTAAGCGCAACCCTATCTATTGTTTTCTTTGTTCAATTTCCTCTTTGTCTGGCTTTCCCGCCAAACACCCACATATTCATTGTTCTCTAGCGGAACCTTCTAGTTCCGGTTCTTCTTTGACTCCTTTATCTATTGTTCATCATTTTGCTTTTGTTTTAATCTAACCGGAAATTCCTATTTCCGTTTGTACAATATCCAACACTACCAGCAACTCCTGTGACACTGCTGTTGCCAAACTGCATCGGTACCTTACCTTTCCTTTGGACCACAGCGGCAGTGTGGGGGGAGGGGAGATCTGCTGCTTGGGCAAAAGCATATTCTTCTTCATATCACCTGCCCAGGCTACGTGGTTAAAAAAAATTTAAAAATTTGGACACTATACATCGTCTTTCCGCAAACGAAAGGATGCCAACCAAGTCATCTCATTCACCATATTTATTCTTTTTTCCTTTCACAAATATTTCAATTCATCTTATTATAATGGAGATTCGGTGTCTGTCTGTAACCTAAACTACGTCACTGCAATTGTCACAATACAGCAACCTTGAGCACCTTTTTGATCTCCATCTTTCTAAACACACATGGGCATGCCTACAAAGTCAGAAACAGCACTGCTCACGTGACTTTCGGAAATATTTTTCAACGCTCAGAATTGCGGAGACATGGAATAAACTGCCCGTGTCTGTTGTAGGCTGCCGAAGCACTGAGTCTTTCAAAGCCTCCATGCTTCCCCTGTAGTCTGCCGACACTATAACCTGATGCCACTCTCCACATACATATGGCACACACGCGCACTCATACATGCATATTACTACCTGTAAACTGTTCATCTTCCAGACACTAATACATTATTCTGTGTACTTGACATGAGCTTGATGAGTTGTGGTGGCACCTGAGCACTGTACACAATAAAATTTCATTATTTTTAATTGCGTACATTTATCAATGAGTATTTAATTCATAGTCATAATCATTAATTATACATTAAATAATCTTAATTTAATGATGTCTCAATGAAAATCTGAGTTAGATTTGCCTCAAAACAACTATGTATTAGAGTATTTATAATCCTGCATGTGTCTTATATATCACTAAGAAATAAATGCTATCATAAAATATGTGTTAATTCATACTGTTGTAACAAAGCTGGGTTTAATAAATAATTACTTGGTGATATTGATCTCCAATATTATTGTTTTATTTTCCAATGTATTAAAATATATTTTATTATATGAACCAAATTAAAAAATAAATCAAAAAATGTCATCCTTTTATATGAGTTCTTATTTAATTTTGTTAGTCTTTCTAATTTAATATATTTCATTACATTAAAAACTTAAATACTTACAACATCCGGAGAGCACATATTTTGCTGGAAAAAATCTTTTAAAATTTTCTAGAATTTTGGGTTGTAAATAATTTTTACCTTAAAAAAATTGAAATTAAAAATAAGTAGGGGTGACAAGACTTACGGACCACTCTTGTAACTAGAATAAAAAAAAAAAAAAAAGACAAAAAATAAACACTTTTTTTTCTTGTGTTAAAAATATACACCATTTTATTTAGTTAAATTACAGATTCTTCAAAACTGCAATTCCAACAATAAACAAATTTTGGTTTTAAAATTTGGAAATATAAAGAATTCTTCTTCTTCAACATTTTTTGAATTCAACAGAATTTTTTATCTCACATTGAAATAATACAGGTATTTTTTCCTAGCAAGTTATGACAAAATTTGATACAAAAACTTTTCTAACAAAAAAAAAAAAAAAAAAAAAAAAAAAAAAAAAAAGACTCCAATTTTGAAAAATCTAACCAAAAATTAAAATGCATTACGTAATTAAAAACAACCTTAATCCCCTAAAACCATAACTGAATTCGCCAAAATGTTAATTCATAGACTGCTAGGTTAAACTGTTTTAGGTACTACCAAAAAACTTTCCGTTTTAATTTTCCAACCTAAATCAGAAGTCAGTTATTAAAATAGAACAATTGAAGACATCTTTTCATACAGTCAAAATGTACAGGGTGGTCTGAAAGTCTTGTCATGCACTACATGTTTTGTTTTTTAATATAACTAGCAAATATATGCACCCTCCGGGTGCAAGTATTTAAGTTTTAATATAATAGAATATTGTATCAAATTAGAAATGCTAATGAAACTAAATAAGAAAGCAGATAAAAATATTTGAAAGAGAGGAGGGTATAATAAAGAAATAGAACAACTGAAACTTACTCTTCCCTCACTCCCGTCTTTCATTGCTAAATTTTCCTAATTTAACTATTTAGTTAAAATAGGAAGTAAAGAATAAAATTACAGTTATTTTTTCTTGTTAATGGATTTCTTTTAAGATTTTATTCCAGATATTTTAGATTAAATATTCATTAAGATAAAACCAAACAATTAGAAATCAGTAAATACTAAGCACATATTTATTAAAATCGGATTTTTAATATCAATATGCAAATTAGCCTTCCCATTCCACACTGAAACTGCTATTTTGTTGTATATATAAATACAATTGCATGTTGTTAGTATGTAGATATTACCAACAGTATTTAATAATGTAAAAACAATTTTATTAATAATTGAGGTTTAAATAAAAATAAAATCCTGTAGAAGGTGACGTAAATAACTAAGGGAATTGTTACTTGAATAGTAAAGTAATATAGTTTCGGTTACAGACAGAAAAACACACAATCTCCATTATAATAAGATATCTTATAATGGAGATGTGTTTCACGGGAGGTAAGTGGGGTGGGGGTCTTACCCCTCTGCTGGATTAGTAAACCTTACTTTCCATCATGGCTAGAGGAGTAAACCCTTGAAACAAATCCAGAGCCAGAATCACTAATGTGGAGAGTAACACTGGAATCCAATGCTACTGTTGCATAGCGTCTTCTTCGCTAATCTGAATCGTATATATATTATATAGCGGCTTCTTCAAACTCACGCTGCTAAATCGGCATACGTATCGTATACGTATCGTATATGTTGCGTCGGTCACTTCGTTCGCCGTCTCCTCCTGACTGGCTCTCTGTTCACTACTGACCGCTGACTGCTTAAGTAAGCGCAACCCTATCTATTGTTTTCTTTGTTCAATTTCCTCTTTGTCTGGCTTTCCCGCCAAACACCCACATATTCATTGTTCTCTAGCGGAACCTTCTAGTTCCGGTTCTTCTTTGACTCCTTTATCTATTGTTCATCATTTTGCTTTGTTTAATCTAACCGGAAATTCCTATTTCCGTTTGTACAATATCCAACACTACCCAGCAACTCCTGTGACACTGCTGTTGCCAAACTGCATCGGTACCTTACCTTTCCTTTGGACCACAGCGGCAGTGTGGGGGGAGGGGAGATCTGCTGCTTGGGCAAAAGCATATTCTTCATATCAACCTGCCCAGGCTACGTGGTTAAAAAAAAATTTAAAAATTTGGACACTATACCATCGTCTTTCGCAAACGAAAGGATGCCAACCAAGTCATCTCATTCACCATATTTATTCTTTTTTTCCTTTCACAAATATTTCAATTCATCTTATTATAATGGAGATTCGGTGTCTGTCTGTAACCTAAACTACGTCACTGCAATTGTCACAATACAGCAACCTTGAGCACCTTTTTGATCTCCATCTTTCTAACACACATGGGCATGCCTACAAAGTCAGAAAACAGCACTGCTCACGTGACTTTCGGAAATATTTTTTCACGCTCAGAATTGCGGAGACATGGAATAAACTGCCCGTGTCTGTTGTAGGCTGCCGAAGCACTGAGTCTTTCAAAGCCTCCATGCTTCCTGTAGTCTGCCGACACTATACCTGATGCCACTCTCCACATACATATGCACACACGCGCACTCATACATGCATATTACTACTGTAAACTGTTCATCTTCCAGACACTAATACATTATTCTGTGTACTTGACATGAGACTTTGATGAGTTGTGGTGCACCTGAGCACTGTACACAATAAATTTCATTATTTTTAATTGCGTACATTTATCAATGAGTATTTAATTCATAGTCATAATCATTAATTAATACATTAAATAAATCTTATTTAATGATGTCTCAATGAAAATCTGAGTTAGATTTGCCTCAAAACAGGCTATGTTATTAGAGTATTTATAATCCTGCAATGTGTCTTATATATCACTAAGAAATAAATGCTTACATAAAATATGGTGTGGTTAATTTGCATACTGGTTTAAACAAAGCTGGGTTTAATAAATAATTACTTGGTGATATTGATCTCCAATATTATTGTTTTATTTTCCAATGTATTAAAATATATTATTTTATATAGAAACCAATTAAAAATATAATCAAAATAAGTGTCATCCTTTTATATGAGTTCTTATTTAATTTTGTTAGTCTTTCTAATTTAATATATTTCATTACATTAAAACTTAAATACTTACACCCGGAGAGCACATATTCTTGCTGGAAAAATCTTTTAAAATTTTCTAGAATTTTGGGTTGTAAATAATTTTACCTCTAAAAAAATTGAAATTAAAAATAAGTAGGGGTGACAAGACTTACGGACCACTCTGTAACTAGATAAAAAAAAAAAAAAAAGACAAAAAATAAACACTTTTTTTTTTCCTTGTGTTAAATATACATCATTTTATTTAGTTTTAAATTACAGATCTTCAAAACTGACAATTCAAACAATAAACAAATTTTGGTTTTAATTTGGAAATATAAGAATTCTTCTTCTTCAACATTTTTGAATTCAACAGAATTTTATCTCACCATTGAAATAATACAGGTATTTTTTCCTACAAGTTATGACAAAATTTGCATACAAAACTTTTCTAAAAAAAAAAAAAAAAAAAAAAAAAAAAAAAAAAAGACTCCAATTTTGAAAATCTACCAAAAATTAAAATGTACTATCAAATCAAGAAAAATCTTTGAAAAAAAAAATAATAATTAAAATTGTTAAAATAAAAGAAAAATCTTGAAAATAAAACAAATTTAAATTTTCTGTCAAAATCAAGAAAAATCATTGGAAAAAAAAAAAATCAAAATTTAACACCATAATCCTGAGAAAACATAATTAAAATTTAATACCAAAATCTAGAAAAATCCTTAGAGATAAAAAAAAAAAAATTTTTTTAAAATGGTCAAAACTTTTTGGGCCCCAAAAATTTTTATTCAAATTTGGTCACATCTACTTCTACAATGTTTTGTTGGTTTTTGTTTTGTTATTTTTCATTTTTGTTATAATATTTTGTTTAAATTCTTTATTTTTTTAAAAATTGAATCATAGAAATGTCATTAATACTTCATTATTACAAATTACCGAATATATAACCAAAACACCAACAAAATATAGGAGGAAAGTTTAAATGGTAAACTTGATTAATTATGTACCGCAGTTGCATAGCTTAGTATGGCACAAGACTAAGAGGAAATGAGTATTAGGAAGATTGTGTTGTACCAATCTTCAAAGTGGGGAGGACATGTCTGCTTGGAATCAAAATCAACAATCTGGCTTTTTTAGTTCAAACACCAGCGAAAAATATACAACCAACTGAATCAAGAGGTAGACTTATGTATTTAGTAAGAAACAATCATAATACTGAATGTTGCGGACCATATGACCTTTAGGCACCCCTTTTGCGATCTCAATTCATAAGGACATGTTTTTTATTTACACCGTCAATATCTGGTTGTTTGTTAACAGACGATTTTTAGAGTTTTGTTTTTAATTATAAAACTAATACCTAACCCTAACCCCTAACAAACAACCAGATTTTGAAGGTGTAAATGACAAACATGTCCTTATGAATCAAGAAATCAAAAGGGGTGCCTAAAGGTCATATGGTCCAATGGTGCTTGCCTAACCACTAACTTCACAAAACATAATTACACAGAAATAATCACCTTATCAAAAAGTCGTTTCCCCCTAAAAATCAACAAGCTGTCATATAGTACCTAAATAAAGAGAATGGAATCATCTATTTTTCCTACAAATATCCAATGAAACTCATTCAAACCGGGTAGGCCACTTACTATAACAGAATCAAAAAGGTAGGCCACATACTATAACAGCACCTATTATTGTTTTATTCACCAATGTATTAAAATCAATCCTATAAATGATTTTATATAGAAACCAATTAAGATATAATTAAACTAAGTGTAATCTTTTTATATGCATTCTTATCTAATTTTATTAGTCTTTCTAATTTAATCATATTAAAACTTAAATACTTACTTCTGGAGGGCCTATATTCTTGCTAGTGTATTTAATTACAAAAACAAAATTATATACATTAAAAACAGAAATAAATATAAACAAAAGATTATTACTTATCTGTAATACACGTTCTTGCTAAGAAAAATACAAAGTCGTTTTGAAACGCACACACCGGGCCAATCTATGATTGTAAGTTCTTCAATCTAAGCAATGCGGTACCTCTATTTATATATATGTATATGTTTACATTGTGTGTTTCATGTATTGTTTCCTGTGAGCGTCCAAGGGTGGTCATGTCCATGGGATTAGCTTCACGCTATTAGGCATGGCCTCCCTTCAATAGTAGTTTAAACCAATAAAGTTTTTCTTTTAATTATATTTTTTTTTAATAATTTGTACTACTATTGATTAATAAATTTCTTATTTATTTATTTATTCTTATTTTATTTTATTTATATCAAATGGAGATTGGCCATTTTTATTCTCAGGCGATCAGTGTTCTAACTCAAGTGTTGGCAGCAACACTTTATTCATATATGACAAAAGGAAAAATGATGGTGACCAGCAGAGACCAAGGTTCAATAAAATCCATGCCCTATTTTTATCAAAAATGGGGGTAAAAATATATTTTTTTAACCCCTCATTTTTGTCCGAGAAAAGGTAAATGAAAATATAACAAGGGTAAAAATCAACGATAAATAGAAAAATTAATTTAGAAAATGATTAAACAAATTTTTAAAAATTAATAAAGGATAAAACATTATAAGAAGAAAATAAAAGAAAAAAATACAAACAATATGAATAAAAATGCACAATAGTCAGGTTTCGAATCGGCGGTCTTTCTGTCTATAGCTCTGCTGATGAGGCCTAATAGGCCGAAATGTACATACAGAGATTGATCTTTCTCGATTTGTTTGGCCTCACATTTGAATAGGTATGCCCGCCTAATCAATTAATCATTAATTAATTACTTTTCAAAATTAGGTACGACTTTTCAATTAAGCACATATTCTCCCAAAAATTGTCGGCTAAAAAAGCCATATCAAAACACATCGTTTGTTTATTTACTTCTCAAACAATAATATATAAGGAAAAAAAATAAAACAAACATATAGAAAACAAATTTTGGTTATTTCCTATAACTCCAACCTAAAAAAAGGGAACCACTCTGAATGAATTTTATCTGTTAATTAATCTAGCCATTATTTTCCCATTAAAGAAAGGTGAAAAAGAAGACTGGGTTAGGGTTTAGGGTTAGTTTAATGGGAAAATAATGGGTAGATTAATTAACAAATAAAATTCATTCAGGGTGATTCCCCTTTTTTAGGTTGGAGTTATAGGAAATAACCAACATTTTTATTAACCTATATATAAATATAGATAAGAGATTTACTTTTAACTTTTTAAAATCCTGTGTAACGCCAGATAGCTCTGCTAGTTATATATAAGTAAGTAAAAGTAAAGTTGGCAGAGTGGCCTATTGCTGGTATCAACTGAACAGCAAGGGAGTCTATCCTCTTTTCACTAGAGAGATTGTTTTGCTGAGGTGGAGCACTACACCTACCATCAGCTCCCAGATGCTATACCACAAAGATCAGATGGCACAATCTGTGCTACTCATGTGCTGAGTTGGCAGGGACCAGTATCGGACACAGAACCTTGTGTTTCCTCGTCAGGTGCTCTACCAACTGAGAAACTGGCATGAAATAACCCCAGACAGGTTGAAATGTCATTAAAATCAATCTATCATACACTTAGCAGAAAATGCAGAAAAATATCAAGTAAATCTAGATCTATTAAAAAAAAAATTCTGTTCAATGTCATATTAAAAAAAAAAGAAGAGAGAGATAAAGGTAATTGTTAAAAATGTGTATTTTTCTGGGATGATGTAAATAAATACATTGACACATCAACAATTTCTTTCTTTTTCTTTTTTTTTTTTTTTACATTTTTTTGTTTGTTACAGAATTATCTTCACAAATTAAAACTTCCACCATAAAACTCAGAAAAATATAAAGTAAATTGATTTATAATAAAAACATGTGTTAAAAAAAGTATCATGATTTTTTGTACTTTTTGACACACCTTGTATTCTGAAAAAAAAAATAATGTTCCGTTGATTCTTCATTTCTATCTTGGTAAATACAGCTTTAAATTTGATACTTTTTGACACACCTTGTATTCTGAAAAAAAATTAATGGATGGAACATTTTTTTTTTTCAGAATATAAGGTGTGTCAAAAAGTACAAAAAATGTTGATACTTTTTTTTACCCACTTTGTATGTCCCAAAACAGGTTGGAGTCATCAAAACGAGATAGGAAGTGTATTTGATCACTGGGTGACTCACAGCAACCTAGATTTTTTTTTTAAATATATCCCAAAATTTCTCTACATTTGTTTTTGTAAGGATCTTTGTTCCCTATGACCTTAAAAATTAAAAAGGACAAAAAATTAAAACCTTTACCCTAAATATTCCTGTAATGAAGCACACCTTAATTTTCAGTTACAAAAAAACTGTTTTTATCATATGTGTAGAGGACACTTCAGGGTCACAAAAAATATATATAGTCTTTTGAGACTGCAATGCCGAAGAATGAGAGGACACCCCTAACTTTTGGCTATAGCTATTTACCTTGAACCCCACATATGCAGGTATGACACAAGGTCATTTAATCTGGGACCATCCATCCATGAAGCTCATAGGATGGCAGGTGCAAAAAATGCATAGATCACATCAGCATTCCTCCTCAGGGGGTGGCCTCAAGCACTGGGCAATAAACCCAGACCTGCCCCTTTAAATCAAGGGGACAAGTGTTGTCTAGGAGGAAAGCCCCCTGGGATGATGCCATTAATTTCATTAACAGACCCCGCCCCGAAGAGCAGGTTGTTAATGTTTTTTGGCTATACTAACCTATAAAAATATTTCTTCAGCATCTATTAACATAAAGATAGCGATGGGCAAAAGTAACTAAGGGAGATAATATGTTTTTTTAAATTTCTTAATTTTAAAACAATTATGAAAAATTAGGGAATTATCCGATTTTAATGAAATTTTCACCAAATTATTCATTAATGACTTAATTTTATAACAAATAGTTTATTTTATTAAAAGGATTTGAAAAGAAAAGTTTTTTTATCAAATCGAAATGTAGGGAGGGGGGGCACTTTTGATCATTTTAAGAAAACAATTTTACAGTCCCTAATTTTTATATTTCTAGAAAGATCAAATCCTGAAGAACATATGAAAAAATAAAAATTCAATATCCAAATAAAGTTATTTGAAAATTTTAAAGTTATTTTCTTAAAACTAAAAAAAAAATCATTTTTGCAGCATGTTTCTGTTTATTTTGGGGGGTTTTTTTTTTTGGGGGGGGTTGTAGTTTTAAAAAGAATATTTTTTATTTGAATTGATGAAAAAAAAAAAAAAAAAAAAAAAAAAAAAATGTATTTTCTCTGATTATATTGGCTTATTTTTAATCCCTTAAAAATATAAAAGTGAATTTTAAATGTCTGGAAGGTGGTATGTTGCATTTGATTTTTTTACCATAGATAAAGCTTTTATTAATCTACCTAAAAATATAAGTTTAAAAATGCGCAATTTGGCACAACATATTTTCAAAGATTTTTATATAATTAAAAAAATTATTACAAGCAATTTTATTTTAGTGTACGGATCACCAAACATATTGGAAAAGTTCTCTCTGTTTATGACTCGAACTGAAAAGATGCCAAATAATTTTACTCTATGGTCTACCATAGATTTTTATTCATTTGCACACAGAAATGTACTACTTTTTTATGTCAGATAGATGTGTTTATGTGGCATAAAGAAAAAAACATTCAAACAATTACTTATACTTTCAAAACTACTGTAATACAATCAAAATCACAAAATACCATAAATAAACAATGTAGTCTAGACCTTGATGCAGCCTACTGTGTTTACTTGAATATTCAATGTTTACTTTGTTGATTATCTCTAATAATAAATGCGAATGTCAGTGTGTCACATTTTTTCAACTTTACTCCTAGAGGCTGTAGCCCAACACATCATACCATTTTAGAATCAGACAGACTCCTTGAGCTAATTAAAAACATTCCAAGCTGAATTATAACCCACATTTTGGATGCGCATGTTTTGTTTTTTTTGTCGATTTTTATGATTTTTTGCAACAAATTATTTGTACAATAACAATTTTTATAATTTTGTGTCTATATAGTAATAATGATATATGGTTACTAGCTTATTTGGTGTGTTAGTGCTGGGCCAAGTTTTTTGTGGTATTATGAGTAAAGTGCTCAATATCAGTGATAGAGCTGTTATATATATTAGTACATATATATATATATATATATATATATATATATTTCATATGGGAATTTCTGTGACCCTGGGTTTCATGCAGTGGTGTTTGAAAGAATGTACTACTGCAGTGACAGAATGTTGTATGTATAGGTCAATTAATCAAGACTAAACTCAATACTCAGTACTAACTGATGTTTGAGACTACTTTATTAACCATTACGCCATGGCAAAGTGCCTGCTGTTGCTGCTGTTCTACATACAAATTAGAATAGAATGATGAAGCTTCTGAGACCAACAGAGGTGAAATATCAATTGAATTTGTTTGTGTTTGTTATTCACTTTTCCTCACATTTAGTCAGATATATATATATATATATATATATATATATATATATTTCAATGGCCATAATTGTATTATTCACTTCCGCAATTGTCTATAATTAATCAATTTCTTGATTATTTCATTAGAATTAACCCTGACAAACCTTTTTGGGTGAAACTTCAGAAAGGTTATATATATATATATATATATATATACTAAATTCGCTCATATTGAGCACCTCATATTCTTTATAACCCTGACTTATTTGGTTAATATTTGTATCGACCATCAATATTGTGATTAACTTGATATTCTATTCCCAGGTAACTCATCTTTTTTATCATATATATATATATATATATATATATATATATATAAATCAGAGATTAAATATTATGGAGTTATGGAGTTAACTGCAGTTTCATGCATATCATGCAATCTTCAGAAGTTCTTTTTTTTCTTTTTTTGACCGTCTGAAGATATGTATGAAACTGCAGTTACAGAATATCAACTTCATAATATTTAATCTCTGATTTTAACTCTGCTCTGCTATTTTAGCATTGAGCACCTTCTTATGCTAATACTTTTTACATTTATTCTTTATTATATCATATATATATATATATATATATATATATATATTTAAATGGTTTTTTTTTAAATTGGGCGTTATTATGAAGCATTAAAAATGTATAAATGAATGAACTCGATATTATGGAGTATTGGATTCACTTATCTTTTAATTATTTTTTGTCATAAATTTTCAGGTTCGTTAGATACCCTTTGACAAATGTTATTACTGTTTAACGGCTTCTTTGTCTCTGTTGTTATCGACAGTGGCAGCGTCTGTGAAATATTTATAATAACGGAGAATTCCGATGTCTGCGTTTAATCCCTTCACGTGCATTTGTAATTTTAGAATCCATTTAGTTTCTGATTGTTTTCTAGATTGCGTTGTTGGAAATGCGTGTTCTAATAAGATGCATTTGAGGTGTGTAAGGTTGTGTGATAAGGTGTTAAAATGAAGTGCTATTGTACTATGCGGGGATTTGAGATTTATAGTGGATTTGTGGTTATTTAGTCTTAGTCTAAAGGGTGTTGATGTTTCTCCCACATATTTGATATATATAAACTCTGATAAAAAAAAAACTTTCAAAATTAAAACAACCTACCTTGACCTTCTGCAGTTTTAGTTGTTTTTTTGTTAACGTGGTTTTCTGTACTTAGTCCATGCAATTATTCCATATTTATTTTCAACAATATTTAAAAAATATAATACATAAAAATTTATATAATGAAAAAAAAAATTGTTTTTTTTGTTTTTTTATTTCTGTTCACAATATAGCCAAACAAGATTATGATTTTTTTTAAATTTTTTAATTAGAAAATTCTAATACATCATCCACACACATACTACATCCAATACTTTTTTTTTAAATTATTCATTTTTTATTTTTTGTTAAATTTTTCTAGGCTCAAGACTTTTTTTTGGGGGGGGGTCATATTTCTGTTCACAATGTACCCAAACAAGATTATAAATTTTTTTTTTTTTAATTAAAAAAATTTTAATATATCATCCACACACATACTACATCCTCTCCTTTTTTGTCTAAAAAAAAAAATAAATAAATAAATAAAAAAAAAAAAAATTGGTTACTGTATCTTAGCTTAGCCAAAATATCTTCTACCACTCTAAGACAAAAATTTGACTAGCTTCAATGTTGACATTGTTTTTGTTTTTTCTGGGATTTTTTCTTTTTAAAATTAAAAAAAATTCTAATATATTATCCACTTACATACTACACACTCTTTTTTTTTTCTAAATTTTTTTTTATTTTTGTTAAATTTTTCTTGACTCAAGATGACATATGTTCAGCAGCTGCCCAAAAAAAATTTTTTTTAAATTTGGTTATTGTATTTTGGCCAAAATACCTTCCACCTCTCTGGAATTAAGACGGAACATTTGACCAGCTTCTTTGGTAACATTAACGGCACCATATCGTTTGTAAAAGTTTATGGCCAAATCATTCCAGTCAAGAACACACCATTCCATCCATTCGCACTGTTCTTTGGCAGCAGTCTACAAGAAGAAACCAAAAATCAAGACATATTAGAAAAAAAAATTAGATACTCTGAAGAAATAAGTTGTTAATACTGTCTCAATTGAAATAGTCCCTTATATATAATACCTTACTTCTTCAGATGTTGTATACCTGCATACCCGTGGTTGTATACAGGTATACTTATCTTCTTTGCTTGGATACTTAGCTTCTGTTTCTTTTATCTTGCTATCTTCCATCTTAGCTTGGGCTAGATCAGACGGATCCAGCCCAAGCTAAGATGGAAAATAGAGTTAAATCAAGTTTATTATACTTTTTACATATTGAAAATTTTTCCCAATAGCTCTTAAGTAAACATATCAAACGTTGTAATGATTAAATTATCATACTATAGTATATCTAAACGTCCTACTAGTGAAATTATTTCCTTTTTGGGGGCTGGTCTGGACTGGTGACCTTAGCTGGATCTTCTATTATTTGGGATCTGATCTGGGACGTCTTATGTTGTTATTTTGTTCTTGATAAACAACACAAGATTTTCTTTTTGTTTTGAGCTCATATTCAATTTTTATGAATCCCAGACCAACAAACAAACACACAGAGATTTGGCTATTTGCACGAGAGATGCCACGGCCATCTTTCTTGTCCAGTCATCAGCAAATAAATGACTTGTTGTTGCATAGCCATACTTTATTTTTTTGTATAGAGTATACCTGTATACCCATGGTTGTATACAGGTATACTTATCTTTTCCACTTGGCTACTTAGCTTCTGTTTCTTCTATCTTGATATCTTCTATCTTAGCTTGGGCTGGATCTGTCTATCTCTTACCTGGTCTGAACTGGTGACCTTAGCTGGATCTTCTGTTATTCCGGATCTGATCTGTGACACTTTGTGTTGTTATTTTGTTCTTGATAAACAACACAAGACTTTATTTTTGTTTCAAGTTCATATCTTATTTTTATGAATCGCAGACCAGCAAACAAATGCGGGGCGGGGAGATTCGTCTATTCAGACGAGAAATGCCATAGTGGTCTGTCTCATTCAGTCATCAGCCAAAAAACTTTTCTAGCGACTTTCACACGACTCACACAGGCAAACCTGAAGAAACGTCAATGTGAACACACTGAGATAGATTGATAGATAGATATTTTGTTTGTTTGTTTTGTGATACACCAGCCATTTTCAGGTCATTTAAGGCCCAATAAAGTCATTTTGATATCAGATAGTTTACAATACTCACTGTTGCTTAAATGGTCACCCATCTAGGTATTTAGAAAAATAGATGTGAACAGACTGAGATAGATTGATAGATATAGAGAGATTGAGATAGAGATAGAGAGAGAGAGAAAACGATATAGATAAACTGTTAGATGTAAACAGACTGAGATAGATTGATAGAGAGATTGAAATTATATATATATGCATATATCATTGAAAGGAAGGAAAAACTCAACACCGTTATTCCATAATAAATTTATTTCGACAAAATTGGGGCCTTTATAAATCAAAGTTGATCTAATATAGCTCCCCAAAATTTTGTCTCATCAGATGAGACAAAATTTATTTATAATTTATAAAGGCCCCAATTTTGTTGAAATAAATTTATTATGGAATAACTGTGTTGAGTTTTTCCTTCCTTTCAATGATAAATATTGCTCTGTATATAATCTAAAAAGTTTATTATACATTGAGCTCTCTTTAGTGATTTAAAGATTCGCTGTATTTATACATACTGGATCATACAATAATAATACAGTGTATCTTAGAAATCACATATAGAATCATCCCTTACTACCAAGTTTTGGATACCTCTCATCATATATATATATATATAGATAGATAGATAGAGAGAGAGAGAGAGAGAGAGAGAGAGAAATAAACTGATAGATAATTGTGAACAAACTGAGATAGATTGATGGATGGATAAACTTAAATTAATAGATACACTGACAGACGGATAGATAGATAGATAGATAGATAGATAGATAGATAAACTGAGATAGATAGAAATAGATAGATAGATAAACTTAGATAGAAAGAAATAGATAGATAGATAAACTTAGATAGAAAGAAATAGATAGATAGATAAACTTAGATAGAAAGATAGATAGATAGACTGAGATAAATAGATGGAAAGAAGTAGATAGACATACGAAAGAAGAAAAATTAATTAGTTGATGGATAGTTTATTCGATAGAATAACGAAGAATACCGAACATAAGGAGAACAGTCCCGATATGACATAGAATGTCCCGAATAGAAGATAAATTATGGAAATTGCGCGAAGCTAGGTCACCCAGTATCGGATGGATAAGGCTGAACCCAAGCTCAGATAGCCCAATGGAGAAATTTAAGATTAGTCATAGACTATAGGATATGGACGTTTATAGAACTGAGAGTAGTATATAAGCATGATCGAATTATAGGACAGATAGATATAATACGATAGATTGACATAAAGACTGGATATGGAATTAGTGACTGTATGAATAGATAAGAGGCTAATTTGAGAGAACTTATAAAAATTTAGTCACTGAGATAATCACAGATACAGAAAACTATATTGATTATATATAATATAGCTTTGATTTGTTCTTCTTTTGTGTTCTCATTCTTTGCGTGGTCCTTCGCATCCATCAGATTTCCTTGAACTCCCTAATGAAGCCTCCCCTAGCTCAAAGAGATGGAAGACACTGATTAGGCAACGACTAAAAGAACAACTGTACCGCCAGTATTTCTAGTCCACAAGAAGGCAATTATTATACCTTGTGATTCACAAAATAACCACCAAACAGGTCCTATCGCAACATACAAGATTAATGTTCCTACCCACATATTCTGACAGACATGTAAAGATCGGTGTAGCCATAGAAATAGAGCAAGTAAACCTCCAATAGACTTAATAGGGTCACTCATTTTCCTCTCTGAAAATGCAAGAAGATGATATAAAAATATACCTATATATTTCTTACTTATAAAGAATACTATAAATTCTAATTTTAATAACTTATACTATAATTGATACTACATTGCAAAATTTGATAATTGACATATTCTTCTAGAGCTGCTGTGAGAGACTAGGCTATCGCTCCATAAGAGCGATCCACTTCTGCCGGAATGATGGACACTTGCGTTGCGGTACTCATTAACGCTACAATAGAGCGACGAGTTAAATGAATTTTCCCATAATGTCCATGCATTACCCGCCTCTTTTCTTTTTTCAGCCTTTTATCGATGTCTCAGTGGCATAAGTACAGTCAAAAAGTGGACAACTGCAAGAAGTCCCTGGTGAGCTACATGAAAATTGACATTCCCCGGTATCTTATAGATTGTCTCAGCGAAAGGAGGAGGGTTTAGACGCAGTTATTTGGCCCATACCCAACTAACCTCCAAATACCATGCTGTTGAAAAATATTGCCATTCATTTTTAGTCGACCGCTGCCCAGCTGCTGAACAAGTTGACGTGCTCAATCTTTGCTCCGAGAGGCTACACAATTGTACATAGAAACATATTGATAGACCAAAATAACACATAGCAAGATAACACATTTATCACCATGAAGCATAGAAGAGGAATACACAGAAAGAAGAGCTTGTAGTATGTAAGTGAATATATGTTCAAGAACATATAGTCTAACGTTTTAAACACAGAAAAAATCTCCAAGTAATAACAATTCCGGAGAACCATCAACTTACTACATCCATGACATCGTGTAGGCTATTCGTACAGAGATCTGTTTTTTTACATTGACCTTACGACAGATTGGCGAGCAGGGATAGAGAGCGCATTATATTACTTTGCGAGCTGAGGGGCAATCAATAACAACAAATACCAATTTTTCTATTTTAATAGTTCTTCAATGACTATTGTGCTAAATAATGTCCTTATAATTATTTTTTCAGACTAACAAATTAGATAAATAGGATGAGAGGAGGTTCTATTAGAGTATTTACTATGGTCTAAGATGTGCCTACAGAGCAATCTATACACATATCTTTAATTTGATTTTCTAATCTATATACAAATAAAAAAAAAAAAATCTGCTAATCTTGTTTTGACATTTGTGACACCCAGAACACCTAATGCCTCTTTGGCGCAGTAGAAATATGTGAACCTCCCTCACCTCTGCAGAGGTGTAAGAAACCCCCCCCCCAATTATTCTTAGCCCAAAAACTTATAATTTTCAAGCAATCTATTTAACCCCATGTGTTAGTTATCCCCTTTGCGGTATCAACCTTTTTGGTTATTTAATGCTGAAATCAAAGTCATTTTATAACAAGTTTACTAACAGTACCAGTTATTGCTTAAATGGTCACCTATCTAAGTTTTGAACAGACTCATCTCTGTTTAATTCGGTGATCTAGTAGGAAGCGATGTTTTCAACATGGCTGGGACCTTAACAGGTACTATCACTCAGGTTAGGGTGGACCTGGGAGTAATAGCAATAAACATCAATATAACTTATAGAAAAACACAGGTCTTCACATTTCAACTTGTTCTGCTCATTTTTATCGTAAATATCTACCTGCCTATCCCTTTAGCTGTTAAATTATAAATCCCTGAAGCTGAGAGACATACTTCTGTCCTGACCGCAAATAATAGCGTCAGGGGATGAGGAGGGGCTAACAGGAGGGCCAGGTAGGATGGTAGAAAATAAGTCATTGTGTCTATCCTAAATCAACGATATTTGAGATGAGGAATAAGATAGCCTGACCCAGTGAACAGATCTACAGGGGGCTGGTGAGCCGCCACCTCACCTCCATAACCTTTAACTTATAAGTCTTTGGTCTAGTCCGCAAAAAAAAGCTTTAACAAAAAAGATATGTTGAAAACCACAACTCAAGCCCATCCCGATGGTGATTTGAAAAAAGTATTGATGTTAGTATGTTGTTGGGTGTGTGCAAGAGTCAGTGTATTTTGAATTACACTACCTACGATTAAAGATGAAAAATTTAGGTAGAAAACTCCATAATCTTTGTGTAAATATGGCACCTATATTGTGAAACATAGTAATAAAGACAAGAAAAAAAAACAATTTTTTTTTTCGATTGATGGGGAAGTAAATTGTTCATCGTTATCCAGAGTCATTTAGTTTCAAATTCCTGATTCGCGATGAATAACACACTAATCTCTAGACTCAGTGGGCAGAATTAATGAGCATGGACTAAGTACAGAAAACCCACAGCGTTGATACAACATAAAAATACACACAAACGTACAAAGGTTCGCAGAAGAAAAGAAAGGTAACAGAGGAAAAGAGAGTAGGTACATAACATGTAAAACACATAAAAAATATGCCTATTAGTGTATGTATTATTTAATAAGCAAATGTTTTTCTTTTATTGTATCCTACGACGCAATTGTGCTTACATATACTGCCCCAAAAAATATGTGACAGAATACAACAAACACAGTCACACCCTTTAGACTAAGAGTCAAATCTAACTACAAACTCGAAACGATCCAATCTGCAATAAATTGAATACTCAGTGTCAACATCTTTTTTCTCCCGCTAGTATCATGTTAATAAAATGCACAAACTCACTATCATGAGATTAGACACTTCGATAGGTTACTCCCACACAACCTCCGTCATCTACACTGAACCTCGCATCTAAAAAGTCTACTAAATGTAGAACAACGCGCCATGTGAAAAACAAAACAGCAAATATCTGACACGAAAAACATACCAAGTCCAAAACCCTAAACAGTGCGGAAATTCCAATAAATTATCCTAACCATATAACTTGTCGTTTAGAATAACGGAATAGTAATACCTGTCACAGAGCAAATTTCGAGTATACCTTCATCTGCGGTTAATTCCTTAATACATATACATGCACATAACACAAAGCTAGGTTTCACTAATAAACCTAGTATGAGCTTCCCGTGAAATAAGTGTCCTTGTTTTGCTAAACATATCTCTTATATAATGCGAATTGTGAATCGTCTGTACCGAAACTACATCACCACTAACCGTCACAAGTTATCTCAACAACAGAGACCAAAGGAAACTTTAGTATCTTCCTAAGTTCTACAATTTTCTGGTTTAAAGGGATCCTTCTAACAGCAACCACACATGAACAAATTATAGACAAAAAATAATTAAAAGATAAGTGAATCCAATACTTCCATATATCGACGTTCATTCATTTAACACTTTTTAATGTTCCATAATAACGCCAATTAAAAAAAAACCCAAATTTAAATATATATATATAGGTATACTAATAAACTGTATGAGTCACATTAAATAAGTGTCTTTATTTTTTACTAAGACTTAATATCTATATATATATATATCTTTGAAATAAAAGTTAGATAGTTGTACTGAAAGCTATTAGCTAAACAAAGCAATCGTGACTCCAATAGTCCTCAACAATATATCCCACGATTGACCATGCAGTGTGTTAAATAATATCAATAGATTTATTCATCAATGTTATAATAAGTTAGATACTACTACAGACGACAAACATGCAAGTTATAGATAACCATGTTACAATCCATATCCATGAAAACTGATAGCGGTACTAACGACAATAAAATAAGATAGTAAGCTGTATATATATACTGACATAGAACTTATAATATCTGTGAGTTGCTATAATGGAATGAATTAGTGCTATTTTGTAAACTGAGACCAACTACTTCAATCAACCACTCTACCTAATCCTCTTAGTTATTTTACTGATAAATTATCCCTCCTCGTCAAATGGTTGATTATAATATAATAAATACTAATTACTAATCTTAATATAATATTAGTTCAATTACTTATTTATTAAAAATCTTTCCATTAAGGTCTTAAGTACCTAGATGAATGTAAGAAAATATAATGATGCCCTCGAAAAAACATCTCCATATTATTATAAGAGAATAATACCCATCGCTTAGTCACAATGCTTATGTCAATGATTCTCATTCATATTACAGAAAAATGTTAGCATCGTAATATAACATCAAGGTATTATGAAAGAGATGAATGATAGTTGGTGCATACCTCTAGTATTATCGTAATCGGCCTCATATTTTCTTACAAAGCGCTGTTACACTATACATAGAATACCAAAAGCAAAATGAGAGGTTGTCACATTGTCAAATAATATTGAGCAATAACCTTATTCTAGAACAATAAGACATCATCAAAAGGTTGTCCAGGGAATTAATCATATTCATAATTAAAATACAATAATCCATATATAATTGCAGTGTATATTATAAGCTCTAGGATTTAGACGAATGGGACTGAACGAGAGGAGTTTGAATGCCAACAGACTAAGTTTTAATTGCTCATATGAAAATACTCATTAGTGTGAATACTCTTCATATCTTATATAGTTAATTTTTCATGACGCTCGATATAATATAGAAAACCTTTTCCTTTACTTATATTCTGAACATAATGTGGGCAGGACATAATCTGTGTGAGTTATTACTTTAACCCTAAATCACTCAACTCATTAAAGCTATATTCTATTGATATCTTGTGCATCTCTCTGTATTGAAGTGCATCAAAGCTTCATGCCCGCATTTGCGTTATCCTCCAATACTGTGTGACTGTGTTAGAGTCGTATCCAGTCCCTCTGCAACCAGCCCAGGCACATTTGGCCGGCAACTTGGATTTTTCATCCCGTTGGCCTCATAGTAGAATGTCGATCAGACATCATATCAGTAGTACGAATAAATTGAGCTTCTACTGATCTCCTTTCACTTAACTGATTGACCTATACATACAACAGGTTCTCCTTGTCACCCGTGCTGCAAACTAAAATCTATGACAATCCTTTCAAGGAACACCACCACTGCTTATTCCTTGCCACCAACCTCGGTGAGTCCACCTACAAAACTCTAATTCTCATAACTAGTAAGTCTTGGCGTACGATTAGAGTGAAGGCAACAAGTATGTATATATTATGATATATATATATGTACCTAAAGGAGTGGAATAATCTAAGCCTACTTCCCACTTTATAATTCCGAAGCACCCCTACGCACGAGCAGGATACACACAAGGTCATATTTCTTTACAGCGGAGTAATACCTACACACAAGAGAGAGATATTGAACTTTCAAGTTTTCCTTCTCCTGTAGACCAAGCTTGCCTACCCATAACCAACGATAAAAGAGCCTGCTCTCTACCCATACTTAATCATTTACCCATAAGCTGGAGCGGAGAGTATGAAACTACATACCCTTCCCAAGGGTTTTTAGCTACTTAAGTGAAATGCAATTACCACGTCCAAGATTTGAACTCGGGCGACGAGTCCATTTCCTATGACTTTAACCATTACACCACGCGCTTTGTACTATTCAACAAGTGTAGTATAGGTTGTTCACTTGAGGTCAATTTCTGGGACTCCCAACCTCAGCTCTGGCATCAGAGAGTCCTAAGAACATTCTAAAGGGTTCTTTTTGCTGACCATTGATTATACATAACAACTGGTTTTAACAAAATCGTCTTTAATAAATAATTACTCAGCGATATTGATTTCTAATATTATTGCTTTATTCTCTAACATATCAAAAGAAATCCAATATATAATTTTATATTGAAATCAATTAGAATAAAGTAAAAAGTGCAAACTTTTTTGCGTTCTTATTTAATTTCATTAGGCTTTCTAATTCAATATCATACTTAATTATATAAAAATTTAAATATCTGTGCCCAGAGGGCAAATATTTTTGCTAGTAGTAATAATGGAGGTGCTTGTGGCGTAATGGTTATCATTGTAGGAAACAGACAAGGTAAGAAGGGTTCAAATCCTGGACAAGGCTGTTTGCATTTCACATAACGCTAATACCTGTGGGAAAGTATGACTCCAAATACTCTCCCTCCAGCTATGGGTAATATTAGGTCAGACTGGGATCTTTAAACTTGGTTAGGCAACCAGTCTAAAAGAAGGAAAACTGTGAATTCAAACATATTAAACTCCACTTAAGAAATTGACCTTGTGTCACATCCTGTTCATTCAGAGGTGTTGGTAAATATGTAAATATATGACAGCAAATCGCCATTATCAATAGATATGTGTTTTAACTAAAACCTGAATGAGGCTGTTTGCATTTCACATAACACTAATACTCTTGGGAAAGGTATACATCTAACTAATCTCCCTCTAGCTATTGGTAAATAGTAGGGCAGACTGTGCTCTTTAACCTTGGTACGGTAACTGGTCTAGGAGAAGGAAAACTCTGAATTCAAACCTATTAAACTCCACTTAAGAAATTGACCATGTGTCATATCCTACTAATGTGGAGAAGTTGGTTTGGTTTGGTTAATTTGTTTAATGGCATATCAACCTTCATGGGTTATTTAATGCCAAAGCATCCTGTTACATAATTATTAGATACCTAATATGTATGGCAATAGTATAGAAACATAATGGTGATTAGTGCAGCTGATGGCCTTGAGAGTGAGTGACGGCGCTTGACCTCACTCTCACCTTGCCTTCCAGGGATAAATCGTGAGAACCGGAAGGCATAGAAGACCCTGTCTTCCGGTTTAAGGATAGAAGTAACTCAGTCAGTTAGAAGTTAGAAGCCGAGCTCATAGGATGTGCGCAGATTGTCTGGTTTGGGGATTTACAAATAAAGTAACATCAACGTAAATCGAAGTCTTGTGTTTATTACCTAAAAACTAACAATGACACAGGGCTTCTGATAAAGAGAAATCCCCAATAGAAGACCAGACCGGAATCCCCAAGTCAACACCAGACGCTAGACCAGACCAAGTTAAGATGATAGAAGAAGAACCAAAGCCGGCTAGAAGAAAACGACTAGAAGTAAGAAGTAATGAAGGGTATACAACATATATCGATTTGGTACTGTGAAAACCTTCAGTATGCAATAATCCTTGTAGTAGAACAATAGTGGTACTATTCAAACCATTGGTGGGAAGATCAGAGGGTTTATACCTTTCCTGAAGATATTAGTCTGAAAGTGAATGTAATAAAGCAACTGGAGTTTGAACTCGCTTACAATGTTGTCACAGTCCGACACATTAGCCACTATACCACAACGACTTCCTCAATAGTATTAAGAAGAAAGAATACATAAACATGCTCTAACAACTAGAAATATACACATATTGTTTCATAAACAAGCAGTATGTGGAAGGGAGTACAAAAATGGAAAAAGGGTTTACTTAATGAGGGAAAGTAAAATAGCCATGAGGCTTAAATGTTCCCTGGCAGGGTCAGAGACACATCTCTCCTGTTCAAGGAACAAGTGAAAAAAGATAAAGAGTGGATTTCTGAGATGTCATGTGACATCCCATGAGGCACCCAAATAAAAGGACACTTACCCCTTGGAAGATCTTCAAACTCTGTAATTTCAGCAACTAAAAGGTGGAAGTATTTCTGGACTCCAAATCCATGTTTCTTTAAAACTAGAAAAGAAAATAGTAATATTATGCAGATTCTTGAATTATCACTGAATATCACTTTCATCCAATTGTTTACACGCCATGATTGTTTCTCGTTAGTCATTAGATCTAATGATTTGCTTGTTTTGTTTTACGGCATATCAACCTCAGTGGGTCATTTAATGCCGATAAAGTTTTGAAATAAATCAATTCTTAATGGATAATACAATATTTTATAAATACATTTTTCTATTTAACCCATAGATGGGACCCTAACAGGTACTACCACTCCGGGTCAGAGTGGACCAGGGAGCAATGGTGATGAAGGGGTGCTCCACATTCCCCCAAACCTCCAGAACTGGAACTTCACCATCAGATAGAGTTTAACGTCATTCCCAGAACATGTAGACCCGCAGCCACTGCCTTCTAGCACCCATATGATAAAAAGGGATTGGGGCTTGCCATAAAGGCAATAGGGTTGGGAAAATCATATAGGTGCTAGGGCTTGACATGACCAGCCGATTGATCAGAGGGGACCTCTCCGACCGCCCGTCTAGCCCAAGATAGGGCCAAAGTGTAGATCTAATAAATGCACATGGTGGAGGGGTTGGGTAATCAAAGTAATTTCATTATTCCACCATTTCTATTCATAATCTACCAACTCTGCGCGGATACTGGATGCAGTGCAGAGGACCTCCCTGGGACAATGAAAGGTTGGTGAGAGATTGTCGTGGATATCCATACTAATTGTGCGACATGATGATGATGATGTTCACTTTCCTCCAATTGTCCACACACCATGATTGTTCCTTGTTAGAGCTAATGAATGCCCATGGGGAGGGGTTTGGTAAATGCACACTTTTTAAGTAAAATGGTCACTTTATATATTCATTGATATTAATTGTTTTGAATAAAATATGTAACTGCATATTGAAAAAATTATTGATAGTTTAAAATAAGGAGTTACTTTTCAATCACCCTGTATATTAAGGAACATACATTAAAGAATTAAGAAAAATGTAACTGCATATAAAAAAAATCATAAATAGTTTAAAATAGGGAGTTACTTTTCAATCACCCTGTATATTAGGGGAACATACATTAAAGAATTAAGAAAAATATAACTGCATATAAAAAAATCATAAATAGTTTAAAATAGGAAGTTACTTTTCAATCACCCTGTATATTAAGGAACATACATTAAAGAATTGAGAAAAATGTAACTGCATATAAAAGAAATTATATAGTTTGAAATAGGGAGTTACTTTTCAATCACCCTGTATATTAAGGAACATATATTAAAGAATTGAGAAAAAAAGTAACTGCATATAAAAGAAATTATAGTTTAAAATAGGGAGTTACTTTTCAATCACCCTGTATATTAAGGAACATATATTTAAGAAATTAAGAAAAATGCAACTGCATATTAAAAAAATCAGTTTAAAATAGGGAGTTACTTTTTAATCAGCCTGTAGAAGTGGCGATTCTGTGTGGGTCATATACCAAAGTATACTCCAACACTTATAAAAATAATTTTCAACAAATATAATAAAAGAAAATTAGAAATACACTCACCCTCTGGAGTGATCTCAACTCGTTCACCCATCTGTTCATAAACAGCCAATTCCTGCAATTCGAATAAATAGTTATGTCAGAAAAAACAATAGTGCTAGTGAAAAGGGGATAGACTCCCTCAGTGTCTGGCTCTAGTTATGTCATAAAATACTTACACCCAGCGGAGAGCACATATTATTGCTAGTTTTTGAAAATGACATCTGGACACCTTACATAATGTAATTGCTAGCAAGATTGAGTTTGATTCTCACTGGGTGGTGGGGACCATACTTCTGGGCATGTGCCAAGCTAAACATTGGGATATCAATTTTTAAAGTGAAGGTGCAATATTTTAAATGTCTTTTGACAAGGCTTTCGAAGGCGTGAGATTCTCTATCCTGAAATTTGAGTATTTCTTTCTTTTCATGATTTTCATTCGTTCTTTATTTCTTTTCTTTTTAAATCATTCTTTTTTCTTCTCATTTTTTCATTCCTATTCATTCATTCATTCTCATTCATTCATTCATTCATTCATCTTTCATTATTCATTCATTCTTTTTTCATTTTTTTCATTCATTCATTCATTCATTTCATTTTTTGGTTATTTCCTAGTTGAGTAACATGATATGATCCAGAAAAAACAGAACCCAAATTATTTATTTATTTTCCCATTAAACTAACCCTAAACCCCAAGCCTAACCCCAACCCTAACCCTTGTTGAACTTAAACTTAAAAAAAAAAAAAATTAAAATTAACAGTTTTATTACAAAATTTGTGGGTTCTGTTTTTTCTGGGTCATCTGGTAATATTATGTTACTCAACTAGGATTAGAGTTTAGGGTTAGGGATAGGGTTTAGGGTTAGTTTAATGGGAAAATAAATAATTTGGGTTCTGTTTTTGGGGGGTCACCCTGTAATATCATGTTACTCAACTAGGAAATAACCCATTTTTTTCATTCATTCGTTCTTTTTTATCTTTTTTATTCATTCATTCTTTTTATCTCTTTCGTTCATTCTTTATTTCTTTTCTTTTTCATTCATTCTTTCTTTTCATCTCTTTCATTCATACTTTCATCTTTTTCATTCATTCATTGCTTCTTTTCATATTAGCTAAATCTAAATTTCTTTCTCCCTCATTCAAATCTGATCTCTAGATTTCCTTTCATTTCCAACACACAATCGTTTTGTAGGACAAAAAACAGAAAAATCTATTCCTATTAATGGTTGGCCGATTTCATAACAGCCGTTATATGACACCACATAATTATGTACTGTCATCAAACAAAGCACAAAAACATATATCGGGGTGACAGATGGATTTACCTAGCCCCCCCCCCCTCTGCCACAGGTTGGATACATCAAAAGAAAATTTTTTTTTTTGTTTTTTAAGTAAAGTGAAACATATTTTAGTGTCCGGTTAGACTGCTCTGATTCTTCCGGTCATAGTAGCATCCTCTCTACTCGCTCATCACTTCTTTTCCTCTTTATCCCCCCACCCCCTGGCCGACCAAAACCATCTACTCTTATGGGCTACATTAATGTGTATTGTGATTGCTATCTAATCGTTAATTTATATACAGTGATGCTGATAGCATTGGTTCATACTAGATCACCAATGTTAAACAGAGATAAGCCTGTTAAAAACTTAGATAGGTGACCATTTAAGCAACAGCAGGTACTGTAAGTAAACTTAATATAATGACTTGATTCAGTTTGTGCATCACTATATGTTAACACAGTCAAATCTTAATTTCTTGCACAGTACCCAGTAGATAAACTTTCCCACCCAATCATGCCTACAATGTTGTATAGGTTGCTAATTTTTTTTTTTTTGCATTTGCTTATTTGATTAACTGTTTTGTCTCTGTCACTGCATAACATGAAACCCTGTTGGTAGTACCTGTTAGGGTTCCATGTATAGGTTAAATAGAAACAAATGTGTTTGAAAAAATTGAATACCCATTAAGAATTACACAGGATAGGTTAAAAGGTAGGAGCTAGATGACTTTAGTTGTTTACCCAGATCATAAATAAAAACCCTATAATCTATTAAGAAACTTTAGTTGGGACTCATAAATAATCCCAGGGACTCATTCAAAGCAAATATGTGCATCTCAGGACGCACTAAATCAAAAAGCTATCAGCATCACTATATATATATATATATATCCCTGAATAACCATCTTATATCACCACCATCAAATCTATAACTTTTTAACCTTTCTAGGGTCAAGGCCTCTTGGTCAATTTTTTAAAAATCTATTTCTTTTCCACTGACTAAATCATGTGACTCTAAAAGTTACTGATGATAGGTAATGGTGTTATTATCCCCCACCCCACACCATGTTGCTCTTCCCACCACACTCCTTTATTCTATTCACTTGACATTAAAATGGATGGTTGAACTCTGACCTTTTCAAATTAAACATCAGGAAAATTGATTCTCTTCATCTCATCATCACTGCCGACAAATTGAGGGGCATTCAGAAAGTATCGAGATTGAAGTTGTATTTACCAAGACAGGTTGGTCGATTCATTGGATTTTACAGCATGTCAACTCTTGTTGGGTTATTTTATGCCAAAGATATTTTGTTTCATTCATTGACTTGACCATGGGTACTCAATTTTTATAAACTCATTTTTTTTCTATTTAACTCATACATGTAACCTTAACCTTAACCATCCCCCACTCCATCTCACTTTTGGCCTGCTGTGCCTCTGCCCCAGGACATAATGACCTTTTTGAGAACACAGCTGTTGGCTGGTTGGTTGGATTTTACAGCATGTCAATCCATAGGATCATTTTATGCTGAAGATGTTTTATTTGATTCATTCTTGTTGGGTACTCATTTTTTTTTAAACTCAATTTTCTTAAACACATTTTTTTTCTATTTAACCCATAGATGGGACCCTAACATGTACTACTACTCCAGGTCAGAGTGGACCTCGGAGTAATGGTGATAAAGGGGTACTCCACATTCCCCACAGCTCCAGAAATGAAAATTCACCATCAGTTAGAGTTTAACATTATATCAGGACAATAAGACCCTCAGCTATTGCTTTCTAGCACATATATGATAAAAAGGGTTGGGCTTGCCATAAAAGCAATAGAGTTGGGACAATCATATAGGTGCTAGGGCTTGACGTGACCAATTAATTCATTGGAAGGGGCCTCTCTGTCTAGCCTAAGTAAGGGCCAAAGAGAACGTTGCTGTAAGCAATATGGGCATGTGTACGAGATTTTTTAAAATCTTAGTAAATAATAATAACAACTCAAAGACACAAACATCAATTTCAATACATAAGACACACACACACAAATACACTAACACACATACAAGGTGTGTCTGAAAAGTAATGAGACTGTTGTCACAAACAATTCATTTAAAATCCAAACAACAAAGTAAATGTTTTCTCCTCCAAAGTAGTCCCTCTTAAATCTTATGCCCTTTACCATCCTTCTCTGTCACGCTTCTCTACCCTGCTTGAAGGATTCTTCTGGTATGTCTCTCAGCTCCGTCATTACTGACCTAATGATGGCCTCAACGCATTCAAGTCTAGAAAGGAACAAGTCATTGTGTCCCGATTATGCATTGGTCATACAAGACTTAACGCACTCCTATATATTCAAACAAGAACAACAACCACAATGTGAAATATGTTAAACACCTTTGACAGTTAAACACTTATTCGTGGAATGCAGGTTTTTTGCTCACATCAGAAACCGTTATTTTAAAGCAAACAATATGAAAGATCTGTTTGAAAATGTCAACATGGAGGATATTCTCTCTTTTGAGGGAAATAAAATTATACCATAGAATATAGACATGAAACAAATCAATACCTTACAACATAATCCCCAATAATGCTAACACATTGTTAAAACCAATTACTAAAAAGTATAAATATAAATACACGATATATGTTACTTCCTAACCGTTAGGCATGACATAACCCCAGACGGGTTGATATGCCGTTAAAACCAATAAACCAACCAACCATTGATGAGCCCTTCACCTTGGGAAATGCCGGAAGGGACGATAGTTGTGGCAGGACAAATCGTGACTTTTTTCTTTTTCCCATTCCAAATCAAATTTTACTTTCAAAATTTTTATTTAAATATTTATTTCCTTTTTCTTCACTCATATTTTATTTTTACTAAAACTGATTCTGGAGATCAAAAAGTTGCTCAAAGTTGCCGTTGGTAAAATGGTTAATGACCTTATGAGCATTTACCAAATCAATTGCTCGATTTTGCCTTTCTTTGATTGATTGAAAAGTTAAATCTCCAAGAAAATGCAGCTGCCTTTTTTATTTCAAGAATCAATAATGTCTCAGAATAAACAATTGAAACAAATTCAAAGAATAATTTTAATTAAAAAAATGAGCACAACAACAAAGGTCTGCAGAATGTAACACAAGATCAAGTTTATTATGTAAACTCCTACGCACATGTGTGCTATGGACAAAATTGCTTCTGTCGGGGTTATTGGGTTCTGACTTCCTGCTTCTTTTAGGCTATTGGGTTCTCAGAGCTTTTTTCCTCTTTTTGCAATTCCTACCTGATTTTTATTGGAAATTGGGTTATCTGCTCCTATTAGTTCCTGGAATCAGACACCAGGGGCGGACCCCTAAAATTCCACAGAACAGATACAACAGGCACGATGGTAAGACCCAAGTCGGCACCCGTGAGAAACACGTCAACAATGACTCGACAGAACAGGCCCAACAGGCAAAGGGTGCAGTACTAGCTGAAACTAGCAGAACAACTGAAACACAGCGACTTTACTGGACAACATAGAGACATTGCAAAGATTAATATAATTAAGATAAGTGTATTTGAATCTCTTGTATTACCTATAAATATACACCCGCCAGGAGAAGTTCCTCTGGCAACTCTGAAAGACAATTACACTACTCTTAAAGACATTTACAAAAGAAATGTATACACTCTAACACATTATTACTAACCCAGAATAAACTGTTAACCCAAATATACATCCTATATTTGCCTTGTACCTTTCCTTTATACAACAGTCTTAAACGTAACTATTTGTCTACTTTATTTCTGTTATTTTGGGCCATACCCATTCTTTGCATAAGTGGAATCATCTATTAATATTAGGCAGCCCTGTCAGAAAGGGGTAAGACTCACACCCTAATGGTGCCACCTGTTGGCTATGAGTGGTGACCTGTGATGCTTAAGTATGGAAGCCTTGTGGCTGAACAGTCCATGACATGCAACACTCTTTTTATTTCTTATTATGAGTGTTGTTACCTCAGCTAAATAATGGACCATTCCATTTTTATTATGAAGAAATAAAGGTAAAAAAAAGGATATGCTACACAAAAAAATATAATGAGAAAGAAAGAAAGAAAAAATGGAAGTGGGGGAATATAGAGACAGGGGGTGAGCGCGCAGAAGCGATAATGCAAATCTGTTTCAATCGATCATAATGAAAAGATGAAAATAAAGAAAAATTGAAAAAAAAAGAGAGATAGTTAAATCAAGATTATTATATTTACATATTGAACTATATTGCATTAGCTCTTAAAGTAAACATATCAAACGTACTAATCAAATTATTATACTGTGGTATATCCACAGATCCTACTAGTAAATATCTTTTGGTGCATATTGCATAAATGCATCCTGGACTAAAAAACACTATGCGGTGCCTGCTGAAAATCCGACCATTGCTACCTAAAAATAATGTATTGATTGTTTTTATTTTCAAAACTCGGTTGTATTTATTTAAAATTCATGACAATTGTTTTGAATTAAAATAAAATGAAAATACTGAAAAAAAAAATATTTTAAAGGGGAGGATAAAATATTTACATTTACTTGTCAATAAAAAAACCTGGGGATGGCTTACTTTTAACTCCTTCAAACCACTAAAAAAAACTTATTAGACGATAAAAATGGCTTCAAACCGCTAAAAACAAATATTTTAAGTGTGTGTGGGGGGGGGTAAAATATTTACATTTACTTGTCAAGAAAATACTTGGGGGGAGGGTAAAATATTGCTTTCATATCGCATTAACTTTTCGGGAAAAACGCCTTCAAACAGTTAGGGAGTTCATAAGTAGCACAGATCGGATTTTCAGCAGGCATCGCTTAGTGTTTTTTTTTTTTTGTTTTTTTTTGGGGGTTTTTTTTTGGGGTTTTTTAGCAGGTGGCCAGGACGCAATTATGCGATATGCACGTATCTCTTTTTTTTTTTTTTTTTTTTTTTTTTTTTTCCAAATAAATTCACGGAGATAGTCGCTTGTTTCTCAAAAACTCGAATCATGGATGAAAAACGTGGAGGTTTATTTTTGAGATCGAATATCGAAGTTAAAGAGAAACAAGCTTTGTTTTTAATATTTCTTTCTTCTTTCTTTTTTTCTTTTTTTTTTTTTTTTTTTTTTTTTGGGCAGAGAATAAAAATAAGAATTTTTAATCATTTAATTATTAATAATAAAACAAATATATTTCATGCCTGCAAGATAAATAATTTATAAGGAAGAAACATTAAATATATGTAAAATACTGCGGGAGTAAAGTAGCCTTTTTAGCTTCGAGCAGAAATATATTATTCAATAATTACACACAAATGTTGACGATTTTTATTGATATTCTAACCTAACCCATTTATTCTTAATTTATAATATTGGACACCTGTTTATATAAATTGGGTGGGTTAAAATCGGAATTAGATAAATCTTTAAAATAAAATTATACCGATGAAAAAATAAAAAAATAAATAAATAAATAATCGAATTTTGTGTAAATTTGTAAATAAATAAATTAAATGATTTTAATAATTTTCTTTTAATTAGGTCAAATTTACAGCGTCTGTTTCTTATTGATATTGTAGTAAATTTTTTTTTTATTTTGTATTGTTTAGTTAAAATATAGTTTGACGTTTAATAAACCTTAAACTTACTAAACAATACAACATAATATAAATATTTAAAAATAATAATTATAATATAGATAATACAAATAATAATATAAATAAATAATATAAATAATACAAAAATATATACATAAATAATATAAATAATACAAAAATATATACATAAATAAATAATATGAAATACATAATAATATTTTTGAAATACATAATATAAACATCGTTTATAATATAAAAAAAATACATAATATAAACTTTATATTATGTAATTTTTTTTCTCTGGCGATGGAAACGAAAGTAAGAAAAAAAAATAAATAACATTTTCACTTTTTTTTAATTCAACAAAAATAATTACAATAAATAACTCTATTATTTTCTTTAAAATAATAAAACTTTTTTTTTTATTAAATGAATGTAAATCGTATTTCTTAAAATATATTTTAGGATTTCAATTTTTTCTATCTCCACGTTTGCTTAGATTTTGAAAAGGTAAATTTTTAAAAATTATCGAGATTTTTTTTTTTTTTTTTACTCTTTTTTTTAGGTCCTCACTAAATTAGAAAAAAAATAATCAAAATTAATTAAATTAATAAATAAAATCGGTCACGACAAATTTATACCCAAAATAATTCAACAATTCTTTGTTTATTTTCATAGTTTTTGTTTTTGTTTTTGTTTTTGTCCTCATTCTGTCAGTGATTTGGGGGAGTCGATTATAAACATTCGCATTTTCTTTGTCATTTCATAAATATTCTTTTTTATTATTAAATGAATATAAATTATATTTATTAAAAGATTTCTAAAAAGATATTTTAGAGTTTCATTTTTTTTTTTTTTCTGTCTTCACTTTTGCTTAAATTTTGAAAAGGTCGATATTTTAAAAATTATCGAGGATTTTTTAAAAAATTTTTTACACTTTTAGGTCCTTTTGAAATTTAAAATAAAATAATAATAATCTAAATTAATTTAATAAATATAGTCGATCACCACAAATTTACACACAAAACAATTTTTGTTTATTATTAGTTTTTTTTTTTTACCTCTACTGTCAGTGCTTAGAGGGAGTCGACTATAAACACTTGCATTTTCTTTGTCATTATCACATCTGTTATTCTTATTTACTAACGAAATAATTTTCCTTACAGACCTCTATCACGATTATTCAATGATTAAACGTTTATTTTAAATAAAAATAATTTTGTTACCTTAATTAACCTATGCACTTCATCGCAATCCTCAACACGGGCAGGTCGAACGATAAATTTCTCCGACGTCGACATGCTGTCTGTTCATCAAATGTGTGAGGAGTTTAGTTTTAAAAAATATATAAGCAGCTTTGTCAAGGGCAGATAACTCTAACGGTTTATTGGTCCAGAAATATCAGGCCACATTAGACCCAATTATTGTGGTTGCTTTTTCACGGCTTCACTGTCATAAAACGTACAGTCGATATGCATGAAGTATAAAAGCAGATCAATCTGCTAATGCATGTATCAGTAAGTTTGACTAGCAGGACCTGTCGATATACAACAGTATGATAATTTAATTATTACAATGTTTGATATATTTACTAACTTTAAGCGCTATTATATGTTCAATTCACGGACTTCTCAAACTTGCGGAAATTGTTAAAAAATATTTTAAAACGTCAATAAAAAATAGAAAATTAACTTTTAAATGTTTTCTTTTACGTTTAATATAAAGAACAATTCCAAGTTTATGTGTTAAAAAAAGAAAAAAAAATTTCTGTTACATATAACCTAAATTTTTGCATTTTAAATTAAATTCCCGTAAATTCTTAATCTTTGTTATTGTTGACATAGTTATCGCATCTTGACGCAAACAATTAGACCCAAGTAATTTTCTATAAAGGATCAATGATCCTCTATAGAAAATTACTTGGGATCATACATGTATTTTTTTTTTATTATTCTTTTTATTGTTACTGTTTGAGCTCTACAGGTGTCACGGATTTGAACTTATTTGAAATTATTCACAGCAGTAGCAGCAACAACAACAGTTTTCCCAAAAAAAAGAATAGAATATTATGTTTACTACATACTTCCATAAATAAAAATGACGACAATTTTTAATTCGAACATTATTTTCAATATTTTTTTTTTTTATAAAGACTGTTTTAGCTAAATATTTCTAATACAATATTTTTTTTCAATTAAATAAATACGATTTTGCTATACACCCTAAGTATTTATTTTACATTTTATAAATTTTTTAAAATCCCTAAAAAATTTAAAAATTAAAAAAATAGACAACAGGAACTTTTAGTATAAAATTTCTTAGTTACTAAATAATCTAACAATTTAGACAAAAAAAAAGATACATATTTTTTTCTTATTTACGAGACTTAAGTTTCAAGTTTTAAAACGCCCTACTACCAAACCTGTTCTAGTATCGATTTATTTATTTTTTACACATGTTCCGTCATTGAATTATCTTTCCAAAAATGTAAAATTTATTTTCATACAGAAAAATAATTATGGGGGATCAATGCGCAAAGTAAAAACTAACGAAAAAAATGATTAGCCTTTTCAATTTAGTAAACATTTATTTACAATAAAAGTTTGTCTTTTATTACTTCATATACAGAAAGTTTTATCAAAATTGGATAGTCAGTTTATTTTAGATGATTTTTAGAAGAATTTCCTGTGATCCCCTGCAGTAGCAAGTGCATAAAAAGGAGCAACCCTTAAGTATAATAATCTTGATTTAAGTCTCACTTTTTTTCTTTCTTTCCTTCTTTTCATGTTAAGTTCAATTGAAACAAATTAGCTTTATCGCTTCTGCATGCTTACACCCCCTCTCTCTAACTTTCTTCTACTCTCTTTCTTTCTTTCTCTCTTATTATATTTTTTTCTGTATAGCATATCCTTTTTCTTCATTTATAATAAAAGATTGTTAGCACCTCCCCAGGCAAATGACTTTTCAACTCCTGACCAAATTTGTCTGTGTCATAAGTAGTCCCTGCTACAATCCTAAGCCTGCCTCTGATTGGCTGAAACAGTCTTATTTAAATTAAACCAAACTACAATTTGTTATGAGAAGGTCTCAGGTTCAATTCCTGACAAGTCACAAGTTAACAGTCCATTATTTAGCTGAGGTGACAACACTTATAAGAAATAAGAATTCTGCTGCTAAGTAACACCAGATAATCAGGATTTACATTTTTACATTTCATTTTGGGTAATTTGGACGGTCTTATTTTTTAACCAAAGAGTGTTGCAAGATGATAACATGAGGAACATGAGTATTAATATATTGATTACCACTTAGTGCTCCATTATTAAGGATCTTATAAGATGGTTTGGTTTGTTTTGTTTTACGGCATATCAACCTCAGTGGGTCATTTAATGCTGATAAAGTTTTGAAATAAATCAATTCTTAATGGATAATACAATTTTTTTATAAATACATTTTTCTATTTAACCCATAGATGGGACCCTAACAGGTACTACCAATCCGGGTCAGAGTGGACCAGGGAGCAATGGTGATGAAGGGGTGCTCCACATTCCCCAAACCTCCAAAACTGGAACCTCACCATCAATAGAGTTTAACATCATTCCCAGGACATGTAGACCTGCAGCCACCGCCTTCTAGCACCCATATGATAAAAAGGGGTTGGGGCTTGCCATAAGGGCAATAGGGTTGGGAAAATCATATAGGTGCTAGGGCTTGATATGACCAGCCGATTGATCGGAGGGGGCCTCTCCGACCGCCCGTCTAGCCCAAGATAGGGCCAAAGTGGAGTATTGCATGTCATGAACTGCTCATCCACCTGGGCTCTATCCTAAGCATCATGGGTCGCCACCCACGACCAACAGGTGGCCCCATTGGAGGAGGATCTTATAAGAGACTCAGGTATAAGATAAAGACAAATTACCATATGAAAATTACGATTGCATAAATAGTTCGAAATTATGTCTCACAGACTTCTTCACTCATGTAGAAACATTGATTCTCAATGAGTGCTCAATTAGTGTGTCCTTATGCCAGACTAAGGTTTGTAGTGGGCAAAGTATGGTTTCAACGTGTGAAAGTTGTCTTGGTATGTTTTGTAGTTTTTGGTAACCACAACTCATCGCTAACCTTTTTAGTTGAGATTTGTGGGGATTAAGATAAAATTAAAATAAAATTAGATTAAAAAGATTTAAAAATAACAATCTCCCAGCAGCCCTCAGACAGGAAGTACCATCTAGGCATGCACCAAACAGAAATCTCTTTCTTTTTAGACTAGGAATTTCACTGGGTACACATGCTATTAACTAGCTCCGGAGGATATCTCCTCCCCAAGAAATCGTTGGGAATCTACAAATAAAAAGTATTATTTCTATTAATCAGACTATTGTTCTCATCTTTATTGTTATCTGTACAACATTTTGGCTGATGTACCCTCCAGCCTTCTTCAGGTATTTCTTGTCAGACTCGGGAGCCATCTCGAACTTGGGAACCTTCTTATCGAACTTAGGAACCTTCTTGTCATAATCGGGAACCTTCTTCCAATTGGACATATAGCGTAGTGGATAAAGGAGTTAGGTTAAGACAGTTCTAAGTGATAGTTATCTCAAGGCTGCTAGTTCAGTCCTGGTCAAGGGCGACAGTGACATAGAATAATAATTAACACAGCTTAACACCTGTACCCCAGCTATGGTTAGCGGAATGAGAATAGGATACCCCTGTGGATTGAATAAAGGGTTGGGTTCAAAGTTCCATGATGGCTCCCAATAACAACAAGAAGGTTCCTGATTATAAGAAGGTTCCCCAGTTTGAAATGAAGGTTCCCCAGTTTGAGAAGGCTCTTGAGTTTGACAAGAAGTACCTGAAGAAGGCCAGAAGGGAAAAATTGGCCAAAACGTTGTACAGATAACAATAAAGATGAGGACAATAGTCCGAATAATCCAAACAATACTAATTATCAAGCCTCATCTCAAAAATTCAGAGAAATAGTGTAGTAACCATAAAGATGAGGACAATAGTCCAAATAATCCAAATAATATTAATTATCAAACCTCATCTCAAAATTTCAGAGAAATAGTGTAGATAACAATAAAGATGAGAACAATAGTCCGAATAATCCAAATAATATTAATTATCAAGCCTCATCTCAAAAATTTAGAGAAATAGTGTAGATAACAATAAAGGTGAGAACAATAGTCCGAATAATCCAAATAATACTAATTATCAAGCCTCATCTCAAAAATTCAGAGAAATAGTGTAGATAACAATAAAGATGAGGACAATAGTCCGAATAATCCAAATAATACTAATTATCACGTCTCATCTCAAAAATTTAGAGAAATACTAGGAATAAAAGTCTAACCCTAAAAGTATCTTTGTTTTAGTTTATACCAGACACAGGTATAACATAAGGAAAATAATGATATCTACTATGGCATGAATGCTTAGAAAAGACATCTCCCAGACTGCTTCGCTATGGAAAATTTACGGTATCCCAAATACCAATAAGAAAGGAATGAAAACATAGACATGTTGATAATTCAGAAAAGGTTTTTATCATGCGAATATGTTGTTCTTCCTTCTGCAGGTTGTCAAACTGAAAATTAACTAAAAGAAGGGAAAAGAAGAGACAAAAACAAAAGATACTTTTAAGGTTTCAAACTTTATTTCTAGGTTCATAGCTAATTCGTGGAGAAGAAATTTCTTCCTATCCAGTTGTAGTGTCTGTTCCCAGTCAAGGCCTGAGTTTGAATGGCCAAGGGACCTCATGGTTGTAGGAAGTGGGTCCTTTTCTCTGCACATGCCCAGGGGGTTCTTCCTGTCTGAGGCCTTCTGGGAGATTGTTTTTATTTAATCTTATTCTAATTTAATTTTAATCCCCCACAGTTTCAACATGTGAAGGTTGTATCGGTCTATAGGTTTTTTTTATGTGAGATTAAGCTTTAGTTATTTAGTAGGATTTGTTGTTAGTTTTGCTAATTTATTTTTAAGGTTTCAGATTTTATTTCAAGGTTCATAGTTAATTCATGGAGGGGAAAATTCTTCCTGTGCCAATTGTAGTGTCTATTCCCAGTAACGGTCTGCATTGGAATGGTCAAGGTTTCTTTTTGCGCATGCTAGGAGGGTTCTTCCTGTTTGAGGGATCCTGGGAGATTGTTACTTTTTTGTTTTTCATTTAATATAATTTTAGTTTCATTTTAATCCCCACATTTGTCTTGGTATGCATTTTAGTTTTTGGAAACCACAAGCCATCACTAACATTTTTAGTTGAGATTAAACAAATCTACACATTTTATTGTTTAAACTTATGTGTAAAGTCGTAAAGTAAAGTCGACGGGGCGGCCTAATGTCGGTATCAGCCAGTCAGCGAGGGAGTCTATCCCCTTTTCAATAGCGCTAGACCAAGGAGATTGTTTTAGCATCTGAGGTGGAGCGCAACACCTACCATCGGCTCCTTACTTTACCGCACAGATCCCTGTGCTACTCATACGCTGAGTTGGCGAGGACCGGTATCGAACTAGGAACCTTGTGGTTTCTAGCTGAACGCTCTAACGATGTGTAGTATGATATATATATATTTATCAACCCCTCCACATGAGCAGGATGTGCCAATTTCTTAAGTGGAGGCTTGAATTCAGAGTTTTCCTTCTCCTAAACTGATTAAAAAGCCCAGTCTTCCCTATTATTTACCCATAGCTGGAGGGAGGATAGTTGGATTCATACCTTTCCCAAAGATATTAGTAGTATCAATCAGCTGATCACATCAAGCCCAAGCACCTATATGATTGTCCCAACCTTGTTGCCTTTATAGCAGATCCCCAACCCTTTTAATCATATGTGCAAGAAGGCAATGGTTGAGGGTCTTAGTGTCCTAGGTATGATGTTAAATTGTATCTATTGGTGAAGTTCCAATTTTGCAGCTCTGGAGAGTGTGGAATACCCCTCTATCACCATTATTCAAAGGTCCACCATGATCTGGAATGGTAGTACCTGTTAGGGTATCATCTATGGGTTAAATAGACAAAGATGTATTTAAAAAATTGATTTTCCATCAAGAATGAATAAAACAAGAACTTCTTTAGCATCAAATGACCCAACAAGAGTTGACATGCCATAAAAATCCAACCAACCAACCAACAAAGAATGTAAATATGAGTATAAAATGAATCCTAACCTTTAGGCATAAAATAACCTAAGATGGGTTAACATGCCATTAAAATCAATCAAAAAGGTCTAAGTTCAATCAATATTCCTCTTTATAGTAGGAGGCACATGGCGTAATGGTTAGAGTCGTAGGAAATGAACATGTCAACCCGAGTTCAAATCCTGGACGAAGCTGTTTGGATTTTCACATACCCTTGGGAAAGGTATACATCCAAGTTTTCCTTCTCCTAGACTGGTTGCCATACCAAGGTTAAAGGTCTAGTCTGTCCTACTATTTACCCATAGCTAGAGGGAGAGTATCCCTCTAGCTATGGGTAAATAGTAGGACAGACTGGACTCTTTAACCTTGGTATGGCAACCAGTCTAGGAGAAGGAAAACTCTGAATTTAAACCTGTTAAACTCTGCTTAAGAAATTGACCTTGTGTCACTACTTGCTCATGTGGAGGGGTTGGTTAATATATAAATACAAGGTGTCATAAAAATGCCGAGATTGAAGCTGTATTTACCAAGTTAGAAATGAACAATGAATGAAACGTTAATTTTCTTCAGAATACAAGGTGTGTCAAAAAGTACAAAAAATCTCAATACTTTTTTGTGTATATACACCATGTGTATATATATATATATATGTGTGAAAATAAAATGGAAATTAATCCGACAGTATGAAATATGATATAATGAAAAAACAAACACAGCGCATTTTTTGATTAATTCCAACATTTGACTAGCAGCGTTCTGTTTTTGCTAACGGTCATTTTTCCCGTCTTATTTTTGTTGATGACCGACCCACGTGCGGTCGATGCATTATATTGCGAGGGTCCTCATATCAGTGAGGTAGGGCCGGTGTTGCTTTTTAAACTGTCGAGAGATAGGCCCCGAAACGGTTTGCACATTCTCTCCTGATGAGTCCATGCAGTTGTAAACATCTTTTGTTCATTTTTTCATTATATCATATTTCATATATATATATATATATATATAATATATAGGGTTTCTTCAGGTCTCAAGCAATACAACTAAACCTTACTCTTTTTAAACAGGGGAGAGGGTAGGTGTTATTTAAAACAGCAATCCCCCCCCCGAGACTGGACATGAGTAAGTATGCATCTCTCAGCACCATCACCCACGACCGCCACCACCACGACAAAAAAAAAAAAAAAAAAAACTGCAGCAGTGTAAGCCAAAAAGAAGGACAATTTTAATGTGAAAGAAGATTAAATTTCAATTTTTAAAATGAGGACATGTCCGCCTTTTTTTTTGTTGGATATCATAGATTTACTCACTGTAAACTGACTCACAAACTCAAATCGTAATGACTTGTAATGTTATATTTACAACAATTGCATCATAAGTGTTGAAGTGAGTTAGTATACTGTTGGTTTAAACAACAGCAACAACTAGCTAAGCATAAATGACCTGGTACCCAAAAAAACGCTGGTACTTATTGAACTCAGGAATATTCCATTCATGCATTTGGGTGATTCTATTCCATGAGTCCTGATTGGCTGCTTGATTTCTGTGTTGTTATGGTGCTTGATGAATAACCTAACATTATGCAGTAGGCTTGCAACAAGGTAAGATCCATATTTGGTTACGGCTTCCTTGTTGCCTTGTCAGCCAATTTGATGGTAATTGGAATTCTACAATAAAAACATGACCAATAGACAAAAAACAACATTGATTGGCTGCTTGATTTCTGTGTTGTTATGGTGCTTGATAAATAACCTACCATTATGCATCTCTCAGCACCATCATAGATTTACTCACTGTAAACTGACTCACAAACTCAAATCGTAATGACTTGTAATGTTATATTTGCAACCATTGCATCATAAGTGTTGAAGTGAGTTAGTATACTGTTGGTTTAAACAACAGCAACAACTAGCTAAGCATAAATGACCTGGTACCCAAAAAACCGCTGGTACTTATGAAACTCAGGAATATTCCATTCATGCATTTGGGTGATTCTATTCCATGAGTCCTGATTGGCTGCTTGATTTCTGTGTTGTTATGGTGCTTGATGAATAACCTAACATTATGCAGTAGGCTTGCAACAAGGTAAGATCCATATTGGGTTACGGCTTCCTTGTTGCCTTGTCAGCCAATTTGACGGTAATTGGAATTCTACAATAAAAACATGACCAATAGACAAAAAACAACATTGATTGGCTGCTTGATTTCTGTGTTGTTATGGTGCTTGATAAATAACCTACCATTATGCATCTCTCAGCACCATCATAGATTTACTCACTGTAAACTGACTCACAAACTCAAATCGTAATGACTGTAATGTATATCTACAACCATTGCATCATAAGTGTTGAAGTGAGTTAGTATACTGTTGGTTTAAACAACAGCAACAACTAGCTAAGCATAAATGACCTGGTGAACTCTGCATGGGTGATTCTATTCCATGAAATTTCTGTGTTGTTATGGTGCTTGATGAATAACCTAACATTATGCAGTAGGCTTGCAACAAGGTAAGATCCATATTTGGTTACAGCCAATTTGATGGTAATTGGAATTCTACAATAACTGAAACTCAGGAATATTCCATTCATGCATTTGGGTGATTCTATTCCATGAGTCCTGATTGGCTGCTTGGTTTCTGTGTTGTTATGGTGCTTGATAAATAACCTACTATTATGCAGTAGGCTTGCAAAAAGGTAAATGGTAAGATCCATATTGGGTTACGGCTTCCTTGTTGCCTTGTCAGCCAATTTGACAGTAATTGGAATTCTACAATAAGAACATGACCAATAAACAAAAAAACAACATTGATTGGCTGCTTGGTTTCTGTGTTGTTATGGTGTTTAATAATAACCTACCATTATGCAGTAGGCTTGCAACAAGGTAAGATCCATATTAGGTTACGGCTTCTTTGTTGTCTTGTCAGCCAATTTGACAGTAATTGGAATTCTACAATAAGAACATGACTAAAGACAAATAATAATGGAAGTATGTTTAAATATAGAATTATATGAAGAGGTAAAAACAACAACAACAACAACCAAAAAAAACACTGACTGAAGAATAATTAAAGTTCCAATTACTGTTGAACTGGGAAGACAAGGCAACAAACGGTTGTAGCTCAAATACAAACCCGAATGCTACAAAGTCCACTGCAAAATGACAAAGTATATATAAGACTCCACAATGTCATTCAAATCAAGCAGTCAAGCAGCCAATCAGAACTCAAGGAATGGAATCACCCAAATCACCCAGATTCATGGATGGATCATTCATGATTCCTATTTATACCAACTGTCTTGGACACTGCTTGAGTTGTACTTAGTTAGCTGCTGTTATTAAAACCAACAGTAGACTAACTGACTTCAATACTGGCAATGTGAGATCTTTTTCTCAACATATTTCCAATTTACACTGGTTTCAAAAAGACTGATTATACATTAAATAATATAATCTTAATATTAATACTCATGTTCCTTAATTGTACAAACATCATCTTGCAACCCCCTCTGGTTAAAATGAGAGCGTCCAAATCACCCAAGATGAAATGCAAAAATGTAAATTCTCTTTATCTGGTGTTGCTAAATAATGGACCATTCCATTTTTATTATAAAGAAAGAAAGGGAAGAAATTGGACATGCTACACAGAAAAAATATGATAAGAAAGAAAGAAAGAAAGAGAGTAGGGGAAAATAGAGAGAGGGGTTGAGTGCACAGAAGCGATAACACTAATCTTTTTCACTTGGTAATAATGAAAGGATGAAAAGAAGGAAAGAAAAAAGAGTGAGAATGTTAAAGACAGATTATTATACCTTTTTACATATTGAAATATTTTACAATAGCTTTTAAGTAAACATACCGAACGTTTTAATAATTAAACTATCATACTGCTGTAAATCCACAGGTCCTGCTAGTATGTTTAAATATAGAATTATATGAAGAGGTAAAAACAACAATAACAAAAAAAAACACTGACAATTTTTAATCTTTTTCTAAACATATTTCCAATTTACATGCAGTCCTGTCATCTGGAGCTTTAGAATACACCGACTGCACCTCTGCAGAGGGGTAAAATGACTCTCAATGGGGCCACCTGTTGGACGTGGGTGTTGACCCATGATGTAACATTCCACTTTGGCCCTTACTTATCCTAACAAGGTGTTCAGAGAGACCCTATCCTACCAATCACCTGTTCATGTAAAGCCCTAGCACCTACATGATTGTCCCAACCTTATTGCCATTATGGCAATCCACAACTCTTTTTTTAGCACATACAAGGCGTGTCAAAAAATTATTAAGATTTTTTGTACTTTTTGACACACCTTATATTCTGAAAAAAATAACATTCCATTTAATAATTTTTTTCAGAATATAAGGTGTGTCAAATAAGTACCAAGTTTAAAGCTGTATTTACCAAGATAGAAATGAATAATGAATGGAATGTTAATTTTTTCAGAATACAAGGTGTGTCATAAAAGTGCCGAGTTTGAAGCTGTATTTACCATAGAAATGAACAATGAATGGAATGTTAATTTTTTCAGAATACAAGGTGTGTCATAAAGTGCCGAGTTTGAAGCTGTATTTACAAGATAGAAATGAACAATGAATGGAATGTTTAATTTTTTCAGAATACAAGGTGTGTCATAAAAGTGCCGAGTTTGAAGCTGTATTTACCAAGATAGAAATGAACAATGAATGGAATGTTCATTTTTCAGAATACAAGGTGTGTCATAAAAGTGCCGAGTTTGAAGCTGTATTTACAAGATAGAAATGAACAATGAATGGAATGTTAATTTTTTTCAGAATACAAGTGTGTCATAAAAGTGCCGAGTTTGAAGCTGTATTTACCAAGATAGAAATGAACAATGAATGGAATGTTCATTTTTTCAGAATACAAGGTGTGTCAAAATGTACAAAAACTTCCGATACTTTTTTTTGACACACCCTGTATGTGCTAGAGGGCAGTGGCTGAGGTTCTTGGTGTCTTGGGTATGACATTAAAATCTATCTGATGAAGTTTTAGTTTAGAAGATTCATCGCCATTACTCCTAGGTCCACTCTGACCCAGAGTGATGGTGCCTGTTAGGGTCCTATCTATGGGTTGAACAAAAAAATTAGTTAAAAGAAAGTGTTAAAAAATTGAGTATCTATCCAAATTGAATAAAACAAAACGTTTTCGTCATAAAAATAACAAAACAAGGGGCATGCCATAAAATCCAACCAACCAATTTACACAGACTTCAAAAAAGACTGATTACACATTAAATCTTATTATAAATATAGATTCGGTGTCTGTCTATCAATAACTGAAACTATGTCACTGCTTACATCACAATACCCTCAGGAATTATGTAAGTTTATCTATGTGTATTTAATTTGTAGTCAAAATCCTTGATATATAGAATAAATCTTATTTATCAATGATATCACTATGAAAATCTGAGTCAGATTTGCCTCAAAACAGCCCATGTTATTAGCGCATTTTAAATCCTGCAATGTGTCTTATATATCACTAAGAAAAAAGGTTTACATAATATTTGGTGTGGTTAATTTACAGACTGGCTTTTAACAAAACCGGTTTAATAAATAATTACTTGGTGTTATTCATCTCTAATATTATTGTTTTATTCTCCAATGTATTAAAATCAATCCTATGAATGATTATATAGAGACAAATTTAATATAATTAAAATAAATGTGATCTTTTTATGTGTGTTCTTATTAATTTCATTAGTCTTTCTAATTTGATATATTTTTATTACATTAAAACTTTAAAACTTAGAACCTGCAGAGGCACATTTTCTTGCTAGTATTGCCAATTTACATGAGTTTTAAAAAGACTCATTATACATTAAATGATGATAAATATAATTAGATGTCGTGTTTCAACATCATGTCCGCTGATTTCAGTTGTAGAGTAATATTATGTCTTACGAGAATTTGGATTGAAAAGAAAACAGGTATATAATAGAGAGAGAAGAGAAACAGACAGATAGATAATAGAGATATCAGATTATGTTTGGTTTGGTTTGTTTGTTTTACGGCATATCAACCTCAGTGGGTCATTTAATGCCAATAAAGTTTTGAAATAAATCAATTCTTAATGGATAATACAATTTTTTTTATAAATACATTTTTCTATTTAACCCATAGATGGGACCCTAACAGGTACTACCAATCCGTTCAGAGTGGACCACGAGCAAGTGTAGAAGGGTGCTCCACATTCCCCAAACCTCCAAAACTGGAACTCACCATCAGATAGAGTTTAAGTCAATTCCCAGGACATGTAGACCCTCAGTCACCGCCTTCTAGCACCCATATGATAAAAAGGGGTTCGGGCTTGCCATAAGGGCTGGAAGATCATATAGTGCTAGGCTTGACGTGAACAGCCCGATTGATCGAGGGGGCCTCTCCAACTGCCCGGTCTAGCCCAAGATAGGGCCAAAGTGGAGTATTGCAATTCATGAACTGTTCATCCAACTGGGTTCCTTAAGCATCACGGTCACCACCCACAGCCAGCAGGTGGCACCACTGGGGAGCCTTACCCTCTGCAGAGGTGCAGTTGGTGCATTCTAATGACCCAGCCGACAGGTGGGATGAGATTATGGTACTTACATTCTGCTTACTGGTTCCTGAAAACTCGGTCCCATGTTCTTATCGCATCTAGTGGCGCGTTTTATCTTATGTTGGTTCTTCTTCGTGTTGGCCAGATCATTTCTTGTTTGAATTAATCAATTAACAAACTTGGTTGTTTTCTGATAAAGCTTTTATTTCACAACTCTGCCCATATTATTCCTCCACGGGGGAGATGTTTACTCAGAGGGGCGACCTACAGGTCCACTCTCTCTGAATTCTGAAACTAATTCTCACGCGTCTGTAATGGTGCGTTTTCAGGAGACAGTCAAAAGGTTACTAACCATCAAATAACTGTCAGGTAACTTTCCATAGACCTAAATCTAACGGACGCTATTCAAAATATTCTAACACAGGTATGTACATAAATCATAAGCTGCTTATGAAATTATGTAACATTACTCCTTGTGTTAGCCATATTGTTAAGATATAATATAAACAGCAACAATTTTCCTCTCCTAGACTGGTTGTTTAAAGGTTAAAGAGTCCAGTCTGTCCTAAATATTACCCATAGATGGGGGAGAATACTTGGACTTTGTTGGGAGACAAAATAAAATTGTCTCCTGTTGACTTTTCTGTGTATAAGGTGTGTCTTAGATGCCTACTCTTATTTATAGACTCGCCGATAATCATGTGACCAACCTATTGTCCAATCACTGCAGTGCTCTGCTGCTGATATACTATTTATACTGGCTATTCTGATCTTAGCCACGTTAATTTGCCTTTGAGCCTTCGTGGACGACGAATCATAAATTATATCACTGGACCTTTTGACACTACGTAGGATTCCAAACTCATGGACTTATTCACTTACCAAAGGATTCTATAGTTCAGGACTTACTTACTTTAGGTCCTTTTCAACTGGCCAAGGATGGCGGTCAGAAACTTAACATCTCCCTTTTTACATTAAGGAGGGTCTTTCTCACATCATGTGCCCATTTTGGTCACATGACTCTTTTATGAACACTACCAATGGTACCTGTCTTTGTTTCCAGACCTCCTGAGATATAGTAAATGGCTTCCACCCCTTTGTTGTTTAACCCTTCTTCATGTTCCTTGAACACCTTGACTCTTTATGTTTGGGACGGAACCTGATTCCATCTTGTTATGAAGGAAGTATGAGTGACAATAAGTTTCCTCAGGTCTCCAAGACTCTTCTACATATTCAAGTCAATCATAAGAATGCTTGTCTTGGATGGTCTACATCTTCCTCTGATTTCCAATTTTTCCATTTTTTTACCAAATCCTTGGGGACTCTTCCTAAGGCACCAACTACAATTAGTATCAACTTCACCCACATTTCCATATTTTTTTTTTAGTTCTGTGGCAAGGTCCAGTTATTATTATTATCATAATTATTTCTTATTGTTATTATTATCATTATTTTCTTCATAATCATATATATATATATCTATTAATAATGGAATTTGCTTCGTTTTTGTCTTGAACAAAAATTACTCACTGCTTACATCACATTACCCAAAATCGCTCATAACATAGAAAAATACACTCAAAATTTGAACATGCAACATTAGACAGTCCTCATTGTTTTTTTAAAACAATTTTAATAAATACATGACTGTATTATATATCTATATATAGTTTGTTTTATTTTAATACATATTTAAAGTTTACATTTCAAATTGTTTTATTTTTAATCCTTTAATGAATTTGATGATTTTACTTACTTAGGTACAAACTCGCTGACATTGAATTTTTTACTCCACCCTCAGGCAATATGTTTCAAAAATTATTTTTACATCCCCGGAGGGTGTTTTTTTTATTGTACTAGTATATAGAATTGAGTGAATGGAGGAAAAAACGTTAAATTTTTTCATTGTAATAATTTATTTCAACTGCATCAATGCAGCGTAATCAGATATGAGCAAGAACACGATTATTACTGAAGAATTCCTGAGAATACAGGGGTTAAAATTTCTAAATTTTGTGAGAGGTGTCTCAGTTTGAGGAGGGGGCGGAGGAGGGGCGGGGCTAGAAATCTGGATGAGGTGAGGGAATGGGAGAGGATATATGTTATTACATGGGTGACTTATTATTTGGGGGTGGCTTACAATTGAGATTGGAGGTTGAAACAGGAAAAAATATATAAACCCCAATAAAAAAAAAAGTATTGGGTTTATATATATATTTTTTTATTCACTGAATTCCATCATATATAATATAACACACATTGTAGATTTTAAATGCATTAATAACATGGGCTGTTTTGAGGCAATTTGAACTCAGCTAGACTTTAATAGAGACATTGTTAATAAATAAGAAGAATGATTATTTAATAACCATTTAGAATATAATGTAAAAACTAAGCGAAATTGTGACATAAGTTTTGGTTATGAGATAATCAAATAATCTTCCATTATAATAAGACTAGCAGCGGCTACCTGGCATTGCCTGGGTAGAGGGGGATTTTTTAAAAGTTAGCCCTGCAGATCCATTATTACTTAATCATGAGTTGAATCCTCGTGGGATGCCCCATTTAAATCCCTATGTAAAAAAAAAATAGACCTTGCATTAATCCAGCTACTTTGAAAAGAAATGTTAATGTCTACTATCTAAAATATTAATTTTTTTTTAAATCCATGCTGTTATCATTTAAATTTAATTTTTTAATTATTTTCACGAATATAAATCAAATCTCTATTAGTTTTACTCAAAAACCAAGCCCTGGTGATATTTAATATGTATATATATTTGTTGTTAATTGTTTTATTTTTTTAAGTTTCCTCTGGAAATACATATACACACAACTTCCCTTTATATATGTATAGATGTGCAACATTTTAAAAGTGTAAACATAGGTGCAGATGATTCCACAAAACCTAACATATGTGGCACTCTCTTCTGAGCTAAGACTTGATAAATAAGAAACAGTCTCACTGTACACTGCGTGGAGGGGTGGGTGGGTGTTAGTTTATATTGACGATAGATTTCTGGGACCATATTACCTTTAGGCACCCCTTTTTGATCTCGATTAAGAAAGGACATGTTTTTCATTTACACCGTCAATATCCGGTTGTTTGTTAGGGGTTAGGGTTAGGGTTAGGGTTAGGGGTTAGTTTTATAATTTTTTTTAAATCTAAAAATCGTCTGTTAAAACAACCAGATATTGATGGTGTAAATGAAAAAAGTCCTTTCTTAATCGAGATCAAAAAGGGGTGCCTAAAGGGGTCATATGGTCCGATTTCTGTATTAAATAAAGCTAATTTTAACATGTCTGCTTAAATACTTTTTATTCAAAGTTTAACAAATTCTTTAATTTTATACACTGGTCCATGCATCAATCAAAAAAAATGTCAACCAGTCCACATCTTCCAAAAGTTTGAGAAGCACAGGTGTAGATGACGATTTAAAAAAATCAAAGGTGCTCCAAGACAGGTGTAAATACACCTGTTATTCAGTTTCTCAAATTACCATAGTTTATTCTTCCTTGGTGTTGGATATCACCCCTTATTTAGTGGACCGATCCAAGAAGTCACGAGAAGTGACACGAGTATCATTTATTTTTTTTTTTTTTTTTTTATGCCTCATTGGGCATCTTCCCTTTTTTTTTTACTATCCTTTTACATCAACCTTGAAAAAAAAAATGACAAAAAAAAAAAAGAATCTTTACAAAAAAAGAAAGTAAATAAAATCTCACCTTCTTACTATTGTTTTATTAACTCTAAGTTTCTTGTATAGAATAGAAGGCAATCATCAAATGAAACTTAAAAGTTATATATATATACTAGCAAATATATGCACCCTCAGGGTGCAAGTATTTAAGTTTTAATATAATGAAATATCGTATTAAATTAGAAAGTCTAATAAGAAGGCAGATAAAAAGATTTGAAACAGAGTGGGGGGGTATAATAGAAACATAGAAATGAAACTTACTCTTCCATCACTGCCGTCTTTCATTGCTGAATTTTACTTATTTAACTATTTAGTTAAATTAGGAAATAAAGAATAAAATTACACTTATTTTTTCTTGTTAATGGATTTCATTTAAGATTCATTGGAGAGATTTTTTGCTTATATTCATTAAAATAAAACCAAACAGTTAGAAATCAATAATACTAAGCACATATTTAATAAAATCACATTTTTAATATCAATATGCAAATTAGCCTTCCGTTCACACTGCAAACCGCTATTTTTGTATATATTAATACAATAGCATGTTATTAGTTTTGTAGATATGGACAACACTAATAAAAAGGTGAAGCAATTTTATTAATAATTGAGGTTTAAATATAAATAAAATCATGAAGAATGTGATGAAAATAACTATGTTAATTGTGACTCGATTAGTAATATAGTTTCGGTTACAGACAGAAAAAACACACAATCTCCATTATAATAAGATATATGTATATATATATATATATATATATATATATATACTAGAAGTGGCTACCCATTGTCACCTGGGTAGAGGGGGGATTTTTAAAAAGTTAGTCTCGCAGATTACTTATTGTGAGATCCTTGCTGGTTGCCCCATTAAAATCCCCACGGAAATATATAACAATATAGTAAGAAATAAGAAATTTCCATTGAATGATTTACAATTTAAAAAAAAAATATGAATGATGCAATTAATTCAATCAATCAATATTATATTTCAAAGCGAGAAGAAAAAACATACAAAAAAAAAGATTAACAAAATAATATGCAAATGACTTTTCCTTCTGTTACTTTTCAAATAGGACTTAAACTTTAAAAATAATTAAAATTAAAATTAACAGTTTTATTACAAAATTTGTGGGTTCTGTTTTTTCTGGGTCACCCTGTAATATTATGTTACTCAACTAGGGGGGTTTAGGGTTAGTTTAATGGGCAAATGAATATATCATTTGGGTTCTGTTTTTTCTGGGTCACCCTGTAACATCATGTTACTCAACTAGAAAATAACCATGTTTAGGATGATATTTTTAATTAGCTGATGCTACAGTGTTTAGATTTGTTCAGCAAACCAATGGGGCTATTTATTTTCCCATTAAACTAACCCTAAACCCCAACCTCAAACCTAACCCCCAGTTGAGTAACATAATATTACAGGGTTACTCAGAAAAAACAGAACCCACAAATTTTGTAATAAAACTGTTAATTTTAATTTCAATTTTTTTTAAAAGTCCAACAAGGTTTAGGGTTAGGGTTGAGGTTTAGTTTAATGGGAAAATAAATAGATAATTAGGGTTCTGTTTTTTCTGGGTCTAAACACCTTTTTTCATATACTTAAACACATTATATACTTTACTTATTTATTTATTGGATCCTTTTCGTCTACATAGTGTCCAGAAAAAAATAAATAGATAAATAAATAAATAAAAATAAAATAAAAAAATAAAAATCTATTGGCATCTGTGCAAGTGACTCTGCAGGCCAATTCTTGAGTGACAGTCTTTGGTGCACTGAATGCACACAAACTGTGATGCTTTCTGGGTCTGCTGGCTTTTCTCTCTCTTTCTGGCTCTCTTTTCTGTTGAGGCTACTCTCCTCTCTGCCTAACCTCTCTCCATACCTTGCTTAACGTTGAGGTGCCAACAAGGTTTAGGGTTAGGGTTGAGGTTTAGGGTTTAGGGTTAGTTTAATGGGAAAATAAATAAATACTTTGGGTTCTGTTTTTTCTGGGTCACTCATGTTACTCAACTAGGAAATAACCATAAACACTTTGTTTCATATACTTAAACACATTACATACTTTATTTATTGGATCCTTTCCGTCTACATAGTGTCAAGAAAAAAAAAAAAAAAGATAAATAAATAAATAAAAATAAAATAAAAATATTAAAATTTTATCTGCATCTGCACAAGTGACTCTGCAGGCCAATTCTTGAGTGACAGTCTTTGGTGCACTGTTGAGGCTACTCTCCTCTCTGCCTCACTTCTCTCCGTGCCTTGCTTAACGTTGAGGCGCCAGGCCGCTCTATTTTTTGCAACTACCTCCCACGTATTTGTGTCAATATCAAAGCAATGAGAGTTAAGTCTTTTTGCGAGAAGAAGCTTGTAAACAATGGCATCCATCTTTGATTCAACGTAATTTTCACAGAGAAAACTTGACGCTTTTCAAATTCATTTTAATGCATGTTTTTAACTCCAAAATATCATAAAATGTTTTTTAATAACAATTAAATTAATTTCAAATAATGTGCAAGTACAATTTTTATGGTAGGAATTTAGTCCCTTAAAGTTCAAGATTACCGCAACTGGAGTCTTTTGTTTATGAAAAAGGGTTTATGTGCTGTAAAACAAAGCAACCAATCAACAACTTGGTCCTGGCAGTTTGTTGATTGGTTGGTTGGTTGGTTGGTTGGCAACCCTTGTTGGGTTATTTTAAAGACATTTTGTTTCATTCATTCTTGATGGTACTGAATTTGTTTTTAAATTCATGTTTTTCTATTTAACCCATAGATGGAACTCTAACAGGTACTACCACTCCGGGTCAGAGTGGCCCAGGGAGCAATGGTGATGAAGGGGTACTCCAGATTCTCCAGAATTGGAACTTTACTTCAGGGTTTAACATCATACCCAGATCATTAAGACCCTCAGCCACTGTCTTCTAGCAGATATGATAAAAAGAGTTGGGGGTTTGTCATAAGGACAATAGGGTTGGGACAATCATTTAGATGCTAGGGCTTGATGTGACCAGCCAATTGATCAGAGGTGGCCTCTTCTGCCGCCTGTTTAGCCTAAGTAAGGATCAAAGTGGAGTGCTGCATCTCATGGTCTGCTCAATCACCGAGGTCCCATCTTTAAGCATCACGGGTTGCCACCCACAGCCAACAGGTGGCCCCATTGGGGGAGTCTTACCCCTCTGCAGAGGTGCAGTTGGTGCATTCTAAATGTCCTTATGAATCGAGATCGCAAAAGAGGTGCCTAAAGGTCATATGGTCCGAGTTTCCTATTCCATGATAAAAGCTTTTTAAATTTTCAGTTGAATCCCAGCAAATAAGGCCCTTACTTAGGCTAGATAGGTGGTCAGAGAGGCTCCTTCCAATCAGCTGGTCACATCAGTCCTATATGATTGTCCCAACCCTATTGCCTTCATAGCAAGCTTCAACCCTTTTTATCATATGTGCTAGAAGACACTGGCTGAGGGTCTTAGTCTCTTGGGTATGACGTTAAACTCTATATGATGGGGAAGTTTCAATCCTGGAGCTCTGGGGAATATGGAGTATCCCTTCATCACCATTACTCCTAGGTCCACTCAGAGTGGTAGTACCTATTAGGTTCCCTCAGAGACACTACACATTTGCTGTCAAGCCTGTTGTTTCAGACACTACACAGGACCTAAATAGTAGTTACCATACCATGAGGGCAGAGAATATGCCTACTACATCTCCCACACACCCTAAAAAAGAGGATACTAAATTTAACCTAGGGGTGAGGCTTCAGTTCTGGAGCTCTGGAGATACATAGTCAATCCTTCATTGTCATTACTCTCAGTGACACACTAATTCCAGTGAAAGAGTATGATGTGAGCTTGTTGGTTTTTATTCAATTTTGTGTTAATTACTTACCTAATGGCTAAAATTAGTTTTATAGCTTCATCCAAACACTTCCAGTTCACCTGATTTAAGCATTGAAAATAACATTTTCTGGTAGGAGACCAAAAGCATTATGCTGAATATTTTTGAATGCAATCTCCTGAATTTCAGGATTTAGAGGAGTGTTCAAATTATAATGGTAACTTATGTTAAAATCATCTGTTGTATACTCTCTTTACTTCTATTATTCTTCTGCTCATCTTTTGTATCTTACGTTCTTCTTCTAGCGTCTGGACTTCGTCTTGGGGACTTCGTGTCTGGTCTTCCATTGGGGATTTCTCTTTGATTCTTTGCAGCATATTGAAAATATACAGTTGCTAGTTATGAAATTTATTGTCTCTTTTAATTTCAAACCAGCTAACTGCATACACTGCAACAATAATAGGCTGTGTAGTTTTGATATGTTTTCAGTGTAAATTCCACAAGTCCACAAACACATTAGTCTGGTGGCTAACGTTAACCATCTTGCCCAATTTTCCATGCAGCATATCTTTTTTTCATGCTTATTTTTTATTTAATTCTTCTACTTTTTCTATTTTCTTCCTTCTTCTCCCATTGTTTTTTTTGTGCTTTTGCTTTTTATTCTTTCTTTTTCTTTTATTTTTTCTTTGTTTCTTTTTCTTTTCCTTTTTCTTATTTTTTATTTCCTTCTTCTTCTTCTACTCTTTCTTTTTTCTTTCTTCTCCCTTTAGTTTTTTTTACTTTCTTTCTCTTTTTCCATTCTTTCTTTCTTTTTTTCATTTTGCTTTCTTTTGTTCTTTTTTCACTTTTCTTTCTTTGTTTCTTTCTCTTTTCTTTCTTTTTGCTTCCAGTTTCTTTCTTGGATTCTTTTTACATTCTTTGTCTTTTTCCTTTTCTTTCCCCCCGTCATGAAATCCCTACTGCATATTCTAGAAGAAATGTCTGATCACTATTCAGATCATCTGTCTGTTTGATGCAAGAATATTGGCTTTTCAGTGTTTTCTAAGACACTAATTAGATTGATGATAGATATGTTCATCTCTGTGAAAGAAGTAAATGTTGAAATATGTAGATATTCTTTGGAGTAGATGAAGTGGCATGGGGACAAGTAGCATGGTGTTTGTTTAAAGGAGTAGCCAGTTTTTATCTATCTATCTTATTCTGTTCATATTTATCTATCTATCTATCTATCCATCTCCCCCTGTTCATATCTATCTATCTTATTCTGTTCATATTTATCTATCCATCTATCAATCTATCCATCTCCCCTGTTCATATCTATCTTATTCTGTTCATATTTATCTATCTATCTATCTATCCATCTATCTCCCCTGTTCATATCTATCTATCTAACTATCTAACTATCTTATTCTGTTCATATTTATCTATCTATCTATGGTGAAGGAAGTGTGACACAACTACAGGAAGAATCGATCCTTATTTTACTTTTATCCCCTCGTGATGGCTGGTTCACTGTTCTTTCTTTGTTGATGAACATGTCTGTTCAGACGAATCGTCGGCAATGGTTAAAACGTTGCTGAAATACAATGTTAAGTGCAAGATAGCATATATATATATATATATATCGGTATAAATTTGACCTGGGGCAAATAATGATAGTCATTTGCACACAATCTCTTTAGTGGACCAATAAATGATGTTTGACTTTTTGTACTGTCATCAATTTGCTTAAAAACAGCTTTGAATGGAAGATCATCTTGATGTAGAGAGCAACCAATGGTGTGTGTAGCATAACTCTAGAACGATATATGTATCAGGGCAATATGTGTCGCCTAGGCCAACTCAAGTTGTAGTAGTAGTCGTCGTTATTAGTAGCCGTTAGGTCAGAAACAACATACACGCAAGTTGTATAGTCACAAGGGGCTTTGTATTTATTGCTAGACTCGTGGGCTATTTTTCAGAGAGAAGGAAAGACAGAGAGAAAGAGAGGGAGTATTGTCAAATTATTCTATGTTCATAGTATCATGCTCTGTACTGCTGTCCGACACCCACAAGAGAGACCGGGACCAACGTCTGACTCCTACTAGCACCAAAAGGAAAAGAAGCAGATTTTCTCTTCTTCCGTTTCTCGTCCCTGCATCACATCCGTTTCCGGTCAACACCCGGAACTTCCGTTTTTATTTTTAAATCTATTTCCGGGGTTATTCTTCAGTCAAATTACTGGCACCCCGTTGTGTGTTTACTCTTCTAAATTTTAACCTTTGTTTGTTCTTATTTCTTTTTCCCCGCTTTCTCTAGAAATCCGAATAGTTTTATTTTTAATCCCAAATTCCCGGTAGACCCTTATAATTATGCTATATGTGTAATTTTCATTTTCTTTGTTTCTCTAGACCTGAAATTAGCCCAGCTTCACAACCAGTATTTGTATGGGTGTTGTCTCATAAAACAACATTTAGTGTATCAACATTGTCATATTCCTTAAAAACACTAACACCCACCGCTGCTAGAACAGCACAAGTTGCTCCAGTTGTAAGGATAACGGTAATTTATGAGGAAGTGAGTCCCATTCCCCTGCCTCCGAAATTGCTGCCCGGTGAATTTTAAAATAACGACCCCAAGCTTTGGCGCCACAGCCGTGTTACTTGAAAGAAAACAACCAACTTAGGGCGTTAAATGTATTTTAGGGGGGGGGTCTCCTTTTGTCTTAATTCTTGTTTATTTATACAAATTTGTCGTAATTCGTGTTTATTTATCATAATTTGTCATAATTCTGGTTTATTTACCACAATTTGTCATAATTCTTGTTTATTTATCATAATTCTTGTTTATTTATCGTAATAAAAGAAAATCTTAGCATTTAATAGATAGATAGATAGATATGAAGATGGATAGTTTTAAATAGACTGAGATAGATAAATAATAGGTAACACCTATTTTACCCTGTGAAATTTACCTCCCCCCTATATTTAACACAATGAAACTTGCAGAAGCTTGGGGTTGTTATTTTAAAATTCACCGAGCAGCAATTTCGGAGGCAGGGGACCGGGACGCACTTCCTCATAAATTACCATGATAACTCTAAGTGAGACATTTTCCACTTTTATCATAACCCATCTTTGTGAATGACAAATGTTGTTCTATTCCCTTCATTTTCTTTAATTGATTCTTTTCATCTGGCCCCACAATCTATTTATATAAGAAAGCATCTTTATCATACTATTTCTCTGAATGTTTGAGATGAGGCTTGAAGATTAGTATTATCTGCGTTATTTGGACTATTGTCCCCATCTTCATTGTTATTGGACACATGGCCGAGTGGATAAGGCAGTTAGGTTAAGACAATTCTAAGTGATAGTTATCTCTGGAATCCGAGTTCAATCCTGAGTGAAAGCAGTTAGAAAAATAATTAATTAACACAACTCCTACCCCAGCTATGGCTAGCAGAATGAGAACAGGATACCCCCGTGGAATAAATAAAGGGTTAGGTTCAAAGTTCCGTGATGGCTCCCGAATACGACAAGAAGGTTCCTGAGTTCGAAAAGGTTCCTGAGTCCGACAAGAAATACCCGAAGAAGGCAGGAGGGTATATCGGCCGAAACATTGTACAAATAACAATGAAGATGGGGACAATAGTCCGAATAACGCAGATAATATCTTTATCATGTCTTCCATCAACCATCAGTACAAATATTTTTTTCTGTTTTATCAATGTGTTTTTGATGGGCATTTTGATTTGATCTTTTTTTTTGCACAGTCTATTTTAGATTTATCCAAAATTATGTTTGTGATATTAACACTCGGATTAAGAAGGTCCATAGACTACAAATCTAAATGAAAGGCATTTGCAAGGCTTAATATAATAAAATAATATATATTTACTTACCTTATGAAATAAATGCTAATATAAAATTAAAACTTAAAAAACTCACTATTAGTAACCAGTAGATATTTAGAGGAGTGTTCAAATTATAATGGTAACTTATGTTACAATCATCTGTTGTATACTCTCTTTACTTCTATTATTCTTCTGCTCATCTTTTGTATCTTACGTTCTTCTTCTAGCGTTTGGACTTCGTCTTGGGGACTTTGTGTCTGGTCTTCCATTGGGGATTTCTCTTTATCAGAAGCCCTGTGTCATTGGTAGTTTTTAGATAATAACCCAAGACTTCAATTTAACTTAGATCATATTTTATTCCGAAATCCCTACCAGACCACCTGCACAGATTGAGTCGGCCATGTGCTAAACAAGACTTACCACCTTCGTGGTTTAGCCGATACTGATACTAAACTCTCTTTCTAATCTAAACCGGAAAAGGGTCTTCTCCACCGATTCTCACGGTATCCACCGGAAGAAGGATCAGGATGAGGTCAAGCCGTGTCCCTCAATCCTTCAAGGCTGCAACTTATAACAGCCATTTTGGTTTCTACACTACTGTAAATAAGTGTTAGGTACTAACAATTATGTAACACATTATCCCTTCATTTGTTCCTAGCAGAGTTCATATTTGTTTGCTTTTGATCCATTGATGATATAGAAAAATTAATTCTACAACAATATCTTGCAATGTTATTACTAACGTATCTCAATTAATGAGGTAAAATGCAGCTAGTCTGAGCTGTTAGGGTGGGGTGGAGGTTATAATTTCACTTTAAATGTTACTTTCGATATATTTTGTTCATTTTATTTGAATAAGATAAATTGACAAACTTTTCTGGATTGAAATTATAAATTTTTTAAGCAATTTCATATGTAAATGTATCAAAAACAAGAATTTTGGAAGGACTTCATATTAGACAATCTTTAAAACTAAACGGTCCAAAATTGGTGCACATTAGAAACCTATGTTTTGGTGTCAGTACTTATTATACCAATACCCAACTTTCCCTGGTTGAATCATTTTAATATTAAAAAAAAAGTTGAAAATTGACCTACCCTAATATACATGTATATAGAACAAATTCTAAACGGATGGAGACAACTTGTCTTTTGTTCTGAAGGCTGGAAATTCTAGAAGAAAAAGAGTCACTTTTGTGGGACTGCCTTTAAATATCCAGGTCACAACGCCACCTAACAGCAAACCATAGCAGCAAGGGAAGATAATCCCTACAGAAAGAAAGAAAAAGAAAAAGAAAAAGAAAAAAAAAAGGAAACCCTGTTAAAGGAGATAGAAAGAGACAGAGAGCATGTGTATAGAGAATTATTTTTATTTATTTATTATAAATATTAATGATACAACGGACATTTTGAACATGAGATGAATTTCTGTAGAATTGGTGCCAAGTCTGTTGAATGGTAACCAGAAGAATTTGGTCAGCAAGGAACTCAGGCACCAATGCAAAAATGGACCCATAATTCATTTTCAAAGTGATGAACCGGAGATCTATGTTTTTTTTTGTGTGTGGTAGGTGGGGGGTTAAAGTTTAGGTACCAGACATGTATACCGAAAAGGGGGAGTCCCCTTTAGGAAAAATTGTGATATTATAAAAGTATTCAGTACCTCTAATGGGGGTTGGAGGTCATTCCTAAAATGAGGTAACCAAGTGAGTACCCAGTACTATTACTATTTTTGTAACTTAACCATTGTTGTTCTTTAAGACAATAATAAAATAGACAGAATTATTCTAATCAATTATTATTCTGATAATTCCACTGCAATCTATTAGATTTCCATATGCCACAGTTGAATTGTTACGTACTGAGTTTTCACAGTACCAATCGATACGTGTTGTATACCCTTTTCTTACTTCTTACTCTGGTTGTATTTTCTTCTCTGGCCGGCTTTGCTATTCTGATCATCTATCATCTATCTTGGTCTTGTCTAGCGTCTGGTGTTGACTTCCTTGGGGACTTCGGATCTGGTCTTCTATGGGGATTCCTCGTTATCAGAAGCCCTGTGTCATTGTTAGTTTTTAGGTAATAAACACAAGACTTCGATTTACGTTGATGTTACTTTATTTCCAAATCCCAAACCCAGACATAACATAGCGCGCGTATGCAGAGTTACAGTTTTAGACAGAGCATCATGGCTGACTGCTCTGCCCGACGTACAACTGCAAACTGGGGACTCTGAAAAAGGTCCCACGTGACTTCACATATTTGGCGGGCTTCTGTAATTTTCCATAGAAGGACCCGGCCATGGTATGAAAGGGGTCATCCCCTCAGAATTACAGGGGATTGACAATAATCTTATGCAACCGCATAGATTATGTAACAGAATGAGGTGTATATTTTTATTAGACAATAAAATTATTTGATTAGTTGAGCTAAAAGTTAAATTTGATAAAAAGAAAATTTAATATTGAATTAGTGAAATAGATCACTAATTGGGACTGAGCCTTTTCTAGTAGTGACCACCCCAAGCAGAGTTTAACAGGTTTGAATTCTGAGTTTTCCTTCTCCTATACTGGTTGCCTAGTCAAGGTTAAAGAGCCCAGTCTGCACTACTATTTATCCATAGCTGGAGGGAGAGTAGTTGGATTCATACCTTTCCCAAGGGTATTAGCACTATGTGAACTGTAGCTTCATCCAGGATTTGAAATCATGTTGATGAGTCCATTTCCTACGACTCTAACCATTACACTATGTGCCTCCAGCTTAGAATTACGGGATGACTTGCATTGCAACAAAATTTAAAATAATCTATACATATATAAAGGGCAGTTGTGTGTATGTATGTCTGGAGGAAACTTCAAAAATAAAACAATTAACAACAAAGTAATTCGCTATCACCCGAGCTCCGATTTTGTTTTGAAAATTATGAAGATTTGATCCATACTTTCAAAGAGAGTTAGCATTAGAATTACTAGTACAAAATAAAAAACACCCTCCGGGCGATGTAAAAATAGATTATTGAAACATATTGCTTGAGGGGTGGGAGTAAAAAATTCAATGTCAGCAAGTTTTTTACCCTTAGTAAATAAATTAATCATCAAATTTATTAAAGGATTAAAAAATAAAACAATTTGAAATGTAAACTTTAAATATGTATTAAAATAAAACAAACTATATATAGATATATAATACCAGTCATGTTTTTATTAAAACTTGTTTTAAAAATAATGAGGACTGTCTAATGTTGCATGTTCAAATTTTGAGTGTATGTATTCTATGTTGTGACAATTTTGGGTAATGTGACGTAAGCAGTGACGTAATTTTTGTTACAGACAAAAACTGGAAGCAAATCTCCATTATTAATAGATGATAAGATAACATTAAAATGGTGGAGCAGAGGTGTTCCTAGCTAAAATGTCATCAAATAAACTATGGAAGATCAAAATAATCAATTTTTTTTCACGTTAACTACTGTTTATAAAAAAATCTATTACAAATATTTTAATCTATTTTCAAGTTATAAAAATGAATTATTTATATTATATCTACATCTAGATAATAAATGTAAGTGATAGGTACCGAGTACTTTTTACAAAATAACAATTATGGAGACTCCCTCCCCCTTTTGGCATACATGTCTGGTACCCAACTTTTACCCCCTCCCCCTGGTGCGGTGGGGTGAGATATCAGTCTCTCTGATCAATATCTGTTTATAGCAATTTTTACAGTGAACTTTTGAAGAAATCATTTGGTTGGTTGGATTTTACAGCATGTTAATCCTTGTGGGGTTATTTTATGCCAAAGAAGTTTTGTTTTGTTCATTCTTGTTGGGTATTAAAAAATGTTCTTTTTATCTCAATTATTTTTTAAACATTTTTTAAACTCATTTTTTTTTCTATTTAACCCATAGATGTTAAACTATTTTTAATAAGTTCATAAAATGTATATTTCTTTCTTTCTTTTTTGGATTTTATGGCATGTCAACCCTTGTTGGGTTATTTTATGCCGAAAACATTTTGTTTTATTCATTCCTGTTGGGTATTCAAACTTTTTAAAAACACATTTTTAAAATTCATTTTTTTTTCTATTTAACCCATAGATTGGACAATAACAGGTACTACCACTCTGGGTCAGAGCTGAGCTGAGAGTAATAGTGATGAAGGGGTACTCCATACTCCCCAAAATCATTTGGTACAATTTTCCAGACAAGTAAGATAACAATGACGGAGGCTTCCACCCAGACAACTGTGACATATCAGCCAGCACAAGCATCAATCATTGTTTGATAGACCCTGGTTTACAAAAATACAATATTCACCCTGTTACGATTCTGGCCGCCATTTTAGGCCTCCTATTGTTAAATCCAATGGTAGAAAAGGGTTGTAGTCTCAGTATTAGAAAGTCTGTTGTATTCCTTGAAATCCTAGGTAGAAAAAGAGTGTAGCTCCTTGTAGCAGAGAATCCAGTTGTATTCCTTGAAATACAATATAGAACAAGAGTATACTTGTAGAAGAGAATCCAGTCATAGTCCTTCTGGTATTAAGTCCAGTTAGCTACTAATTTTAGGACAATTACCAGTGATCTTAAAAGCATTCTATGTCATTATTGATTGGTCAATGCCCGTTCCTGTTGTTGGTAAAGTCCATAAATATAAGTGGTGACGTTTTGTACAGCTTATACCTCACGTGGTGTAATGGTTAGCAAGCTCGCTTCGCAAACCATTGTTAGTGAGTTCGATTCTCATTGGGCACCCCATACTTCTGGCCTCGTGCCATATCTAAGCTAAGCTTAGTAAATAACTATACCTCACGTGGTGTAATGGTTAGCAGACCATTGTTAGTGAGTTTGATTCTCACTGGACGCCCCATATTTCTGGCCTTGTGCCACATCTAAGCTAAGCTTAGTAAATAACTATACCTCACGTGGTGTAATGGTTAGCAGACCATTGTTAGTGAGTTTGATTCTCACTGGACGCCCCATATTTCTGGCCTTGTGCCACATCTAAGCTAAGCTTAGTAAATAACTATACCTCACGTGGTGTAATGGTTAGCAGACCATTGTTAGTGAGTTTGATTCTCACTGGGCGCCCCATATTTCTGGCCTTGTGCCACATCTAAGCTAAGCTTAGTAAATAACTATACCCACAGATAATCCAACATACCCTATTCACCAGAGGTCACTCCCTGCAAATCTTTCTTGATTCCAAAGATTCTAATTGAAAAGGCAGTTTTTTTTTTGGGGGGGGTGGGTCCCCACACACACAAGGAGATCCTAAAAGTATCACAGAAGTTGCTTGGCACAGTCAAAACTGAAGAATTCTATTATCAATCAATTAATGTAGAATTAATGTAGAGATACTAAAAGGATACTTTCCTCACCCGGTTTCGACTGGCGGTCCGGCGAGCTTCGGCCGCTGGACCGGTTAGGTTATAATAATAACGTCGATCCCAGAGGGCCATCCCTCCAGGCAATACCTGCCCCCTTTGGGGACAGGGCTGGGTTTATTGCCCAGCGCCTGAGGTACCACCTTGAGGGGGAATGCCGATGGGATCGACGCAATTTTTGTTCTCTCCCACCCATTAGCTTCGGCTTGTGGGTGGGCCCACGTTAAAACGGAGCCTTGTGCCCAGTCCATACAGGTGGGGTATGAGACAAATAAATACTAAAAGGATACTAGTTGGAAAGAGATACTGGAAATTAAGTGTTATGGATTTTTTTTCATAGTAAAATTCCCTATACAGTTGGGTAGCACTTTGTGTGTGTGTATATATGTATATATAGATATATATATATATATGTGAAGAAAGGAAGTGAATCCGACGGTATGTAGTATATTAAGAAAAATGAAAAAACACAGGTTTAAATGGGTTAAGTGGTGAGTTTATTGGCCGACGCTGCAGTGTTTCGATCTATTAATTAGATCATCTTTTAGATACCAACAAATGCCCTGAAGATGAAGATGACGCTGCAGTGTTTCGATCTATTAATTAGATCATCTTCTAGATACCAACTCATTTTTTAGATACCATCAAATGCCCTGAAGATGATCTAATTAATAGATCGAAACACTGCAGCGTTGGCCAATAAACTCACCACTTAACCCATTTAAAACTGTGTTTTTTTCATTTTTCTTAATATAATATAATATAATATATATATATATATATATATAGTTTGGAGGTTGATTTTGAAGGCTATCACAATGCAGGTGTAAAGAAAAGAAAAAAAATAATAATACGGTAACAATGGTGTTGTGTGTTAACCTGTATTTTAAAATTTAACCTGGAACCTTGGGATGCTGCAGTGTTTCAATCTATTAATTAGATCATCTTCTAGATACCAACTCATTTTTTAGATACCATCAAATGCCCTGAAGATGATCTAATTAATAGATCGAAACACTGCAGCATTGGCCAATAAACTCACCACTTAACCCATTTAAACCTGTGTTTTTTTCATTTTCCTTAATATATATATATATATATATATATATATATATATGGTTTGGAGGTTGATTTTGAAGGCTATCATAATGCAGGTGTAAAGAAAAAAAAAAAAAAATAATAATACGGTAACAATGGTGTTGTGTGTTAACCTGTATTTTAAAATTTAACCTGGAACCTTGGGAATGCTCTACCAACTCAGTTAAACTGGCCCCTATACTTATATATTGTGTGAGTGTGTGTATTATGCACATTTTAAAATACAGGTTAACACACAACACCATTGTTACCGTATTATTTCTTTTTTTTTTTTTTCTTTACACCTGCATTGTGATAGCCTTCAAAATCAACCTCCAAACCAATATATACACAAATATATATGCTGATGAGGCCTAATAGGCCGAAATGTACATACAGAGATTGATTTTTCTCGATTTGTTTAGCCTTACATTTGAATAGGTATGCCCGCCTAATTAATTAATTATTAATTAATTAATTTTCAAAATTAGGTATGACTTCAATTAAGCACATATTCTCCAAAAAATTGTCGGCTAAAAAAAGCCATATCAAAACACACCGTTTGTTTATTCACTTCTCATATATATAATTTTGAAAAAATTTATTTTTTGTAAATCCGAGCTATAATAGCGTCCGCTGAACTAACCGACGTTATTTGCAATCCAAAATGTGACATTGAGTAAAGAACTTCAACAAACACCATAGGATCTTGCTCGACAGCCTGATGATTGCTATTTAGCATGAAACCTGGGTCGCTGTTAATAATGAACATTGATCTGTGAAAACTTTGTAAAATAAATAAATATTAGCTCTTACAATTTGTGATTGAGCACTGTATTTTCTTTGTTTCATCACAAAAAAAATTTTGTTTTTACATATACCTATATATATATATATTAGTTAAGTTAGTTGAATTATCACTTATGCAATCTTCATTCAGACAATGCTTAGTCAAGAAACTGTCAGTAACCAGGTGTTGACTCCATGTCCATGCTACCTTAACTCAAATAGAAGTTTGTGGAGTGGTCTATTGTCTGTATCTGCCAAACTGCAAGGGAATCTATCCCGTTTTTCACTAGCACTAGACCAAGGAGATTGTTTTTTGATGACATGGAGTGCCACACCTTCTGTCAGCTTCGGTATCAAACCTGAAACCTTGGGATACCTAGGCGAATGCTCTACCAACCGAGTTAAACCGGCCCCTATATTGTGTGAGTGTGTGTATTATGCACGTTTTATGCCTGTTCGTGTGACACGTAACATATCGTTAATATTATTCTGAAAGAGGAAGGACCTTAACGAAAAAAAAAAACAACAAAAAAACGCACAGACGATCACGTCGGAAGAGAGGGTGAAATGCATCAGTGACCAGGAAACGATTCTAGGTAAGCCACCCTGTGCGGTTCTCACTCTTGAGCAGTCTCACATAAACAGCACTTCTGTGGGATCTTGTTAATATTATTCTGAAAGAGGAAGGACCTTAATGAAAAAAAAAATGAAAAAAAAAACAAAAAACGCACAGACGATCACGTCGGAAGGAAGGGTGAAATGCATCAGTGACCAGGAAACGATTCTAGATAAGCCACCCTGTGCGGTTCTTACTCTTGAGCAGTCTCACATGAACAGCACTTCTGTGGGATCTTGTTGATTGTTTGCTTCTTCTTGTACAAATATAAGATCAGCATTGGTAGTATACAAATCACAGACATTAAGGAAACGATATAAAAGCTGATCACATAGCTGCCATTGTTGTACTCCGTTATCAAACCTGTTCAAAATATAAAAAAAAGACAATAATTGAAAATTAGGTTAATACGATCGATTACGGTTGTTTTTGATTTATTTTATAGTAAGATCTTTTTTTTTATCTAAAAGAAAGAATGACCCATAATGCCCATTTTTTTTACATAATTGTTAGAAGAAAATTTAGAAGCAAATTTAAAGTTACCAAGAACAAACGGGGGTGAAAATCACCAATCTTTTCTCAGGTAGAAGAGGTTTATTTTCATTATAATTATCCCCCCCCCCGGTTGAAATCTACACTTTCTACCTCTAAAACACGACTATATGTAACCCTTTTTGGTTTGGTTTATTTATTCACTTCATGTTCATACTACCTTAATTCAAATTTTATATATATATATATATATATATATATATATATATTGCTCTGTATATAATTAATTTATTAATTATTATACATTGAGTTCTCTTAGGGATTTATAATAACAAAGAAATAGAGAAGGGGGAATGGTGCAGGGGTAGTACATGGAAGCGATAACGCTAATCGCTTCCAATTGAACGTGATGAAAAGAACTAGAGAAATAGACAAAAAGAGCAAGGGAAAGTGTTAAATCAAGATTATTATACTTTATACATATTGAACTATTTGGAAATAGCTCACAAGTAAACATAGCAAACGTTGTAATAATTACATTTTCACGCAGAAAATTAGGTTAATACGATCGATTACGGAGGTTTTTGATTTATTTTATAAATATAATAACAAAGAAATAGAGAAGGGGGAATGGTGCAGGGGTAGGGGAAGTACATGGAAGCGATAACGCTAATCGATCCTTAAAAAGTAATAAAAATGATTTTAACAGTCAAAATAGTTTAAACAGGGGCTGATTATTTTGTATTTAAACAATTTAAAGAAAGAATGACCCATGATGCCCATTTTTTTTACATAATTGTTAGAAGAAAATTTAGAAGCAAATTTAAAGTTACCAAGAACAAACAGGGGTGAAAATCACCAATCTTTTCTCAGGTAGAAGAGGTTTGTTTTCATTATGATTATCCCCCCCCCCCCCGTCTCTCTCAGTTTTGAGTCATGCAAACATTTCTACCCAAACACATGTCTACCCACTACAACACCTTGCCTGCTATTATTAAACAGACAATCTTTGAATGAAACCACTCCTTTTCTGTCTATCTAAAATCCATTTCACCACAGACGTTGAAATCTACACTTTCTACCTCTAAAAAACGACTATATGTAACCCTTTTTGGTTTGGTTTATTTATTGACTTCATGTTCATACTACCGGCTTGGCTATTCTGATCGTCTAACATCTTGGTCTGGTCTCTTCTAAAGTCTGGACTTTCTTGGGGACTTCGGGTCTGGTTTCTGTTAGGGATTTCTCCTTATCAGAAGCCCTGTGTCATTGTTAGTTTTTAGAGGTAATAACACAAGACTCCGATTTGTTTTGATCTTACTTTATTTTCAAATCCCCAACTAGACAATCTGCGCAGTGAGACTTACATCTTACGAGCTCGGCTTCTAACTTCTGAATGACTGAGTTAATTAGTATCCTTAAACCGGAAGACAGCATCTTCTATGCCTTCCGGTTCTCACGATTTATCCCTGGAAGGCAAGGTGAGAGTGAGGTCAAGCACCGTCACTCACTCTCAAGACCATCAGCTGCACTAATCGCCATTATGTTTCTACACTATTGCCATAAATATTAGGTATCTAATAATTATGTAACAAACTATTATCATTCTTGTAAAATTTATCAATTTGAATACAAGATTTATTTATTATTTAATTGAATATTTGTCTTTCTTTTCTTACTTGTTCAATTTTATGAAGGTTTGGTTATAACTAGATATCAAATATATACATATACGAAACTACCATACAGTCATCCCTCCAAAATATGGTAAAAAATTGTTAATTATAAAGTTCTTGTGCATAATTCACCCCCCTAACTTTTGGGATGAAAAATTTGGTAAAATAATTATGATAATATCAATTCAGATAACCAAAGAAATAATTGTAATAATGTTTACTAGCAGGACCTGTGGATATACCACAATATGATGATTTAATTATTACATTTCATAAGTTTACTTAAGAGCTATTACAAAAAATTTTTCAATAGCTCAATGGGTTGACATGCTGTGAAACCCAACTAAATAGCTGAACATATCTGGACATGTTCCAACCTCTTATTTCTGGACATAGAGAGACCAGATAAGACATTTGTTGTTGAGCAGTAGAGAAAGAGTTTTGTTTATATTGAGTAAAGAAAGTCCTAAGTTGTAGAAATGACAGAAATAAAATATGAGCCTCATTAAGTTTTGCTATTATCTTATATTTTCCCCTTTTTGTTATTCTTTTTTTTTTCCTTTTCCTTATTCAACATGCTCAAATTGTTTTTATATTCATTGACTGTAAAAAGAGGCAAAAACTATCAAAATTGTAAAAAAAAAGAATAAGATAAAAGGAAAAAGAAAGGAAAAGGGAAAAAAAAGAAAAGGAAAAAAAAAAAAGAAAAAGAAAGAAAGAAAAGGAGAAAACAAAAAAAAGATGAAAAAAAGAAAAAAGAAAGAAAAGAAAGGAGAAAAAAAGAAAGAGAAAAAAAAAAAAAGAAAAAAGAAAAAGAAAAGGAAAAAAAAAAAAAAGAAAAAAAAAAAAGAAAAGAAAAGAAAAAAAAAAGAAAAGAAAAAAAAAAAAGAAAAAAGAAAAAAAGAAAAAAAAAAGAAAAAGAAAAAAAAGAAAAAAGAAAAAAGAAAAAAAAGAAAAAAGAAAAAGAAAAAAAAAAAAAAAAGAAAAAGAAAAAAGAAAAAAAGAAAAAGAAAAGAAAAGAAAAAGAAAAAAGAAAAGAAAAAGAAAAAAGAAAAGAAAGAAAGAAAAGGAAATGAAAAGAAAAAGAAAAAAGAAAAGAAAGAAAGAAAAGGAGAAAAGAAAAAAAGAAAAGGAAAAAGAAAAGAAAAAGAAAAAAGAAAAGAAAAAGAAAAGAAAGAAAGAAAAGGAAATGAAAAGAAAAAGAAAAAAGAAAAGAAAGGAAAGGAGAAAAGAAAGAAAAAAATGAAAAAGAAAGAGAAAAAGTGTCTCTCAGTTAGTTACCAGGAGAGTGACAAGTCATAACCTAAATTTCAGGGCTAAGCAAAACACCACCACCCCCCACTAATTGAGGATTGGCTAAAATTTGTCAAAGAATTAAATCTTTCCTTGATTGATAAGCATTTTCCTAAAATATCCTCAACCGATAAGTATTATAATTATTTTCAAACCACTTCCTTAACCGATAAGTATTTTGCTATCATTTCATTAACTGATAAGTATTTTCATAGCACTTCAAATCTTCCTGTTTCTGAAACTGATTCACAGGAGAGTTGTAACATCAGCAAAAAAGTCAGTTGGATTTTTTTGTGACTACATTGTCGTCTTTCTTTTTCTGATATAAACAATGTCATTTCGTCATCTTTCTTCAGAATGCACACAACACCATACTTGTCAATGTATATACATATATGTTTAGTTTGTTTTGTTTTACGGCATATCAACCTCAGTGGGTCATTTAATGCCGATAAAGTTTTGAAATAAATCAATTCTTAATGGATAATACAATTTTTTTATAAATACATCACCATCAGATAGAGTTTAACGTCATTCCCAGGACATGTAGACCCACAGCCACCGCCTTCTAGCACCCATATGATAAAAAGGGGTTGGGGCTTGCCATAAGGGCAATAGGATTGGGAAAATCATATAGGTGCTAGAGCTTGACATGACCAGCCGATTGATCAGAGGGGGCCTCTCCGTCCGCCCGTCTAGCCCAAGATAGGGCCAAAGTGGAATATTGCAAGTCATAAACTGCTCATCCACCTGGGTTCTATCCTTAAGCATCACGGGTCGCCACCTACGGCCAACAGGTGGCCCCATTAGGGGAGTCTTACCCCTCTGCAGAGGTGCAGTCGGTGCATTCTAATGCGCCAGCCGATAGGGTGTTATATACATATATGTATAAACTTTTATGGTGACATGTGGTCTAATAGTTAGAGTCGTAGGAAATGGACTCATCAACCCGAGTTTAATTCCTGGACAAAATTGTTTCTATTTCCCATGGCGCTAATACCCTTGGGAAAGGTATAAATCCAATTCTCCCTCCAGCTATGGGTAAATCGCAGAACAAACTGGGCTTTTATCCATGGCAAGGTAACCAGTCTAGGAGATGGAAAACTCTAAATTCAAACCTGTTAAATTCCGCTTAAGAAATAGACCTTGTGTTGCATCCTGCTTATGTGGAGGGGTTGGTAAATATATATATATATGTTAGGGAGAGTTATCTCCCCCTAACGATTCGAACCGGACTCTCTAAAGAGGAGGGGGAAAAAGACTGCAGAGCAGATCAGAACCAAGCAGGTCACACATATATCCTAACATCTAGCCAGAACTCTAATCCAAAACCATCCACTGTATTTCCCTGTGAGTGAGAATAAATAAAACAAGTATTGTTATTGTTAACAATTTCCCTGTTTTTATTATCATTTCTGTTATTCCTACATCTCGGATACAACATATATATATATATATATATATATATATATATATATATATAAACTTGATTTAAAACAGACATTATGAACTTAGGATACATCAGGTCTGTCAACTACATGGCCCATGGGCTGCATGCGGAACTCAGCAAGTACAGGTGCAGCACACATGCAGACTGCACTCTCCAACAGCGCTTTTACAGTACCCTAGGTTTTTTAAAAAAATTTCAAAAAATTCTAGAGCAAAAGCAGTCATTTATTTTTATTAGTTCAATGTGTTGTTAACAAACAGAGTTTCTCACCCTTTTCTTTGAGTTGCGGAAGGAGGAGGTTAACTCAATCAATTAAAAGGAGTGATCCTTTCCTCTTGCCTTCTCCTGCTTTCAATCATAATAAAAGTTGATTGGTTTGGTTTGTTTTACGGCATATCAACCTCAGTGGGTCATTTAATGCCGATAAAGTTTTGAAATAAATCAATTCTTAATGGATAATACAATTTTTTTATAAATACATTTTTCTATTTAACCCATAGATGGGACCCTAACAGGTACTACCACTCCGGGTCAGAGTGGACCAGGGAGCAATGGTGATGAAGGGGTGCTCCACATTCCCCAAACCTCCAAAACTGGAACCCCACCATCAGATAGAGTTTAACGTCATTCCCAGGACATGTAGACCCGCAGCCACCGCCTTCTAGCACCCATATGATAAAAAGGGGGTTGGGGCTTGCTATAAGGGCAATAGGGTTGGGAAAATCATAGAGGTGCTAGGACTTGATGAATAAAAGTTGAGATATGGATGAGCATATCAAGTAGAACATCAGATCTATTACTAAGATTATTACATTACTAGTGAGACCTGTGGATCGGTGGATATACCACACTGTGGTGTGGAGCTTCACCTCAGATACTAAAAAACAATCTCCTTGGTCAAGCCCAAGTGAAAAGGGGATAGACTCCCTCGCTGATACTGACTTTAGGCCACCCCAATTACTGATTTACTTCCCAATATAAGTAAGTCGACGGGGCGGCCTAAAGTCGGTATCAGCCAGACAACGAGGGAGTCTATCCCCTTTTCAATAGCGCTAGACCAAGGAGATTGTTTTTAGCATCTGAGGTGGAGCGCCACACCTAACACCAGCTCCTTACTTTGCCAAACATATCCCTGTGCTACTCATACGCTGAGTTGGCGAGGACCGGTATCGAACTAGGAACCTTGTGGGCGGCTTAGGCATCGGGCAATAAACCCAGCCCTGCCCCCTTGATTTAAAGGGGCAGGGGTTGATCCCATCAGCATTCACCCTCAAGGTGGGCGGCTTAGGCATCGGGCAATAAACCCAGCCCTGCCCCTTTAAATCGAGGGGGCAGGCCCCCTGGGATGAACGTTATAAATTTAACCTCTAGCAGGTCCAGTGGCCGAAGCTCACTGAACCCCTACAAAAAAATGAAATAAAATTTACTAAATATATATATATATATATATAGTGTGAACAAAAATTATTTTTAAGACAATCAGGAATATTTCTTGTTTGTTGTTTAATCTCAATGCCACTTACCAATTACGTATCCAAAAAGTACAATTCCTAATCCAGCAACGGTTTCTGAAAGTCCTATGGCAATGGCATATCTGCGGATATCAAAGAAGTCTAAAACAACAACACTGTATACCGAAAATAGCAGACCGGAATGGATCATCACAAAAAAAGTCAACAGGCTGATGAGGTAGAACGTTGAGAGAAATGGATAAATAGAGAGTAGTAGACCCATGATAATTCCTGAGATCATAAAGATAACCAGGCTGGATATCTGGCTCCGAAAGAGGAGCCAGCCACCAATGATTCTTGCAATGAAATCACCAGAGGCTCCAATTGCGTAGACATTGGCACTTTCTGAAAGCGTCAGACCCTTTTGTACACAGAAGTCTGGCAAAACGGTCAGCGCTGTATTGATGGAACCAGATATAACAAACACGGATATCAAAAATAGCACATACTGCTTATCAGTCACTATCAACAAGAAGGTGTCCCTTTGTCGAACTTTTGGTTCCTCTGTTTTCGAACCGCTCTCTAAGGGTGCATTTGTTTCCGATTCCGAGTTGGGTACCGGGTCCAGAAGACGATTTTCAACTTCGGAGATTACACCTTGAGTCCCCGAATCTCTTAGAGATCCGTCGACAGGATCCTCGAGATTCTTTTCCTTCTGCTCCGTACTGCTCCGCTCGGCGTTCCCTTCTATCAACGCAGATGGATCGAGTTCTTCCAGGGAGGGTTTTCCAGAGGCTCGTTCTGGAAACGTCGAGTCTAGATCAAGAGACTCGAGTGTGTGTTGTGTCGGTGGGTTGGAATTTGAGAGATCGTCCGACAAGTTTTGGTTGTCGCTTTTGCTGTGGGATTTACCATTCTTCTTTTTGTCATGGCTTCTTTTGCCTTTCGGATGATGATGTCGATTCTTCACAGAATACATCATCGCACAGACTGTCATCTGCAACAACACACCAGACATCATTAGTAAGCTTCCACGCCAATAATAAATGTCAATAAGATAAGAGGTAAGTGGGGGGAAGATGATAGTTCCAACTGCTTCACCCAGAGTCACCAGGGGCATCAATAAACGTCCCTTGGTTTTAAAGTATGAACACAGTCCCATTGTGACGGAGAGATAAACCAAGGAACAGCCGGTCCCTGAAATAAGAAAGAAAAGGTAGTTTTACTCGGATTTTTGAAAATGAGGCTTGATAATTTGGATTATTCAGACTATTGTCCTCATCTTTATTGTTATCTATAAATAATGTATATACATTTTTTAATCTATTTTTTTTTCATTTTATTTTATTATCTTATTATAATGGAGATTGTCTGTCTGTAACCGAAACTATATTACTATACAAGTCACAATTCCCTTTGTTATTTACATCACATTTACCATGATTTTATTTTTATTTATACTTCAATGAACTTATGAATAACTTATGAACTCCCTAGCTGTTTGAAGGCAGTTTTCCCAAAAAGCTAATGCGATATGAAAGCGATATTTTACACCCCACCCACAAGTTTTTTCTCGACAAGTAAATGTAAATATTTTATCCCCCACCTCTTTAAAATATTTTTTAGCGATTTGAAGGCATTAAAAATAAGCCAACCCTAGGTTTTTTTATCGACAGCTAAATGTAAATATACCCCCCCCCCGCTTTAAAATATTTTTCTTTTCTTTTTTTCCATATTTTTTTTTATTTTAATTCAAAACAACTGTCACAAATTTTTTTTAAAAATACGACAAAGTTTTGAAAATAAAAACAATCAATACATTATTCATAAGTAGCATGGGTCTGATTTTCAGCAGGCACCGCTTAGCGTTTTTTTTAGGGCAGGAGGCCAGGATGCATTTATGACAATCATCAGGAGGTTGGTGGTTCAATCCTTGCTACAGGCAAAAATAAAATAGAATACTTAACATAGCTTTACACTTGTACCCTATCATCATTAACGGAATAAGATCTACCTCAATGGATTAAATAAAGGGTTTGATTCTGTTAGGAAGACCCAACAAAAATAGAGTTGCTCCCCTTTGCTTTGTCAAAACTGGAATTGGGGTTTCCGCCATGTTACTTGTGGATTGGTATTTGTTTATGTTTGGACGCAGTGTTTGAACTGGTTAAGTCATTTTTAGGGTAGAAGGGCCGGGTTAGCTCAGTCGGTAGAGCGATTGGCTAGAAACCACAAGGTTCCTAGTTCGATACCGGTCCTCGCCAACTCAGCATATGAGTAGCACAGGGATCTGTGCGGTAAAGTAAGGAGCCGATGGTAGGTGTGGCGCTCCACCTCAGATGCTAAAACAATCTCCTTGGTCTAGCGCTATTGAAAAGGGTATAGACTCCCTCGCTGACTGGCTGATACCGACATTAGGCCGCCCCGACGACTTTACTTTACTTTAGGGTAGAAGCATTCTCTACCCTGTGTTAATGCAAGACAACCTGGTCTTGCATTATCATTTCAGTCTTCCGTATTTTATCTGTATGTTAAAAACATAACAGGTTCAAAGTTCTATGAAGGCCCTCGTGTTTTACAAGGAGGTTCCAGAGTTCAACAAGAAATACCTGAAGAAGACCGGTGAGAACATCGGTCGAAATGTTGTATATGTAAAGATGAAGACAAAAGTCCGAAAAATATAAATAATACAAATATATCAACTTTTTCTGGATTATTACTTTATAATTTATAAGATAGGTATACTAGATACCATAAAACAGCTTACAAATTATTTGTATTAGAAATACTTGATACCATATAACGTTGTGCAAATTATTTGTACTAGCAGGACCTGTCGATATACCACAATATGAAAATTTTTAATTATTACATTTGGTTTGGTTTGGTTTGGTTTGTTTTACGGCATATCAACCTCAGTGGGTCATTTAATGCCAATAAAGTTTTGAAATAAATCAATTCTTAATGGATAATACAATTTTTTTATAAATACATTTTTCTATTTAACCCATAGATGGGACCCTAACAGGTACTACCACTCCGGGTAGGAGTGGACCAGGGAGCAATGGTGATGAAGGGGTGCTCCACATTCCCCAAACCTCCAAAACTGGAACCTCCCATCAGATAGAGTTTAACGTCATTCCCAGGACATGTAGACCCGCAGCCACCGCCTTCTAGCACCCATATGATAAAAAGGGATTGGGGCTTGCCATAAGGGCAATAGGGTTGGGAAAAATCATATTACATTTGGTATTCTTACTTAACTCTTAACATCCTATACCACCTCATTCCACCCGGCCAGAAGTCACATTCGTTTTCCTAATCTACCCCAAACGATAGCCTTTGTTTAAAGGAACGGGACTCTGGACTTAGGAAATTATCAACAGGATGTTAATAGTTAAGAGCTATTGCAAATAGTTCAATATGTTAATGGTATAATCTTAATTTAACTTTCTCTTACACTTTTTTCTTTCTTTCTGTTGTATCCCGAGATGTAAGATATATAGAATTGATAATAAAAACAGGGAATATGTTAACAATAACAATATTTGTTTTATTTATTCTCACTGACAGGGAATACAGTGGGATGGTTTGGAATTCAGTCCCGGATTGATGTAGGATACATGTGTGTCACATACCATGCTCGCTTCTTGTCTGTATCTGGCTGTCAGTATCTTTCCCCTCCTCCTTTTTTCCGAGAGTATCCAGTTCGAATCGTTAGGGGGAGATAACTCTCCCTAACACTTTCATTCTTTTCATTATGTTTACTTGAAACAGATTAGTGTTATATATAATATATATTTATTTCATTATTTACATACAACCAATGACATACCAATCTGTGTTTGTAAGTGTGTACGCACACATGCATGCACACACACACACACACATGATTCATCTTTTCTTATTTTTAAATGTCATACCTGCAAATGCCCCAAGAAAGATGAACAAAAAGATGACGCTGTTCGCATAAGAACATGCACCAACACCAATTCCCAAGAGAAGACTTCCAGTAAGCGCTGTAATTCTTACTCCAAATTTGTTCAGGAATAGTCCACTTAGCAAACCTGAAATACAAAATATCCAAGTTTGTTTTCATTCTGCGGAGAGTAAATTTCACATGGAAAATTTGTGGTACCAAATAAACAGAAATTACGAAAAACGATCTACATATTATACAGAAAAAAATATAATAAGAAAGAAAGAAAGAAAGATAGTAGGGGAAAGATAGAGAGAGGGGGGAGATAAGACTATTTTTTTTTCAATCGAACATAATGAAAGAAAGAAAAAAGAGTGAGAGAGATTTAAATCAAGCTTATTATACATTTTACATATTGAGTTATTTCGCAATAACTCTTAAGTAAACATATTAAACGTTGTCAATGTTTTAAGAGCTTCAAGTTATATTAATACATCCCAACACTACAAGAATGAATAAATGAAAGACTGCAGTGCTGTAAAGATCAGCTCGAATACTTAGAAGTGTCCTGAAGATGTGAAGATGTTAAGTATCTGGCCGCCATCCTTGGCCAGATGTAAAGAACTTAAAGTAAATAAGTAAGTAAGTCAATAAGTCCTGTGGTATAGTATCCTTTGGTAAGTCAATAAGTCCTGTGGTATAGTACTACGTTCCGTCATCCAAGAAGATCCAAGTAGTAATGAGCTAAGATTAAGAATCAGGCCAGTATAAATACAACAACAGCAGCAGCAGCACTGCCAGTGATTGGATAAGAGGTTGCCTTCACTGGTCACATGGTAGTCGGCAAGTCTATATTTAGAAGTAGCCATTTGCCACACGCCTTATATCACAAAATTCTGGGCACCTCATGTGGTGTAATGGTTAGCAAGCTTGATTCGCAAACCATTATTAGTGAGTTTGATTCTCATTGGGCGCCCCATACTTCTGGCCTTGTGCCATATCTAAGCTTAGCTTAGTAAATAACTAGGGCACCTCATTTGGTGTAATGGTTAGCAAGCTCGCTTCGCAAACCATTGTTAGTGAGTTCGATTCTCATTGGGAGCCCCATACTTCTGGCCTTGTGCCATATCTAAGCTAAGCTTAGTAAATAACTATATCACAAAATTCTGGGCACCTCACGTGGTGTAATGGTTAGCAAGCTTGATTCGCAAACCATTGTTAGTGAGTTCGATTCTCATTGGGCGCCCCATACTTCTAGCATTGTGCCACATCTAAGCTAAGCTTAGTAAATAACTATATCACAAAATTCCAACAGACATGCAGTCATTCAATCTCCAGTGTGTCCGACTTCCCAGTCCGCTCCTGCTTGAAATTAGCCGTTTTAAAAAGAAATGTCATCAAATTTTACCTACTATTTGCCTCTAGCAATGGCTGCCTTTTTTTTGTGTTGCAAGCGTTTGCTGTTGTGTACATTATACAAAACTATAGTGTTGTCTATCTGCTGTGTAATGACCAATGAACAGTTTGGTGATCTGAACAAGAAGAGCATATTGAAAAAAATTTAAGTGGTAGATTGTTTGGTTTGGTTTTATTTTAGGGCATATCAACCTCAGTGGGTCATTTAATGCCGATAAAGTTTTGAAATAAATCAATTCTTAATGGATAATCACATTTTGTTTATAAACTCATGTTTTTCTATTCAACCCATAGATGGGACCCTAACAGATACTACCACTCCGGGTCAGAGTGGACCAGGGAGCAATGGTGATGAAAGAGTGCTCCACATTCCCCAGACTTCCAGAACTGGAACCTCACCATCAGATAGAGTTTAATGTCATTCCCAGGACATGTAGACTCTCAGCCACCACCTTCTAGCACCCATATGATAAAAAGGGGTTGGGGCTTGCCATAAGGGCAATAGGGTTGGGAAAATCATATAGGTGCTAGGGCTTGACGTGACTAGCTGATTAATTGAAGGGGGCTTATCCGACCACCCGTCTAGCCCAAGATAGGGCCAAAGTGGAGTACTGCAAGTCATGAACTGTTCATCCACCTGTCGCCACGCACGGCCAACAGGTGGCCACATTGGGGGTGTCTTACCCCTCTGCAGAGGTGCAGTCGGTGCATTCTAACGCCCCAGACGACAGGGCAGGGTAGATTGTTGTTAAATGATAATAATGAAATTATTGTGTACAATGCTCAGTTGCACTTTTCTAAAATTCTATGCATTAAAATTACATATAAAATAAAGTCATCAGGGTGGCCCAAAGTCGGTATCAGCCAGACAGCGAGGGAGTCTATCCCCTTTTCACTAGCGCTAGACCAAGGAGATGGTTTTGGCGTCTGAGGTGGAGCACCAGACCGACCATCAGCTCCTCACTTTACCACACAAATCCCTGTGCTAGTCATGCACTGAGTTGGCGAGGGCCGGTATCAAACTAGGAACCTTATGGTTGCTAATCGGATGCTCTACCGACTGAGCTAAACAGGCCAAGCCGTAGTTGTATCAGTGCTACTGTATAGCTGCACCACTTGAACCCTAACGAAGCACCTAGAGAATATACTAGATGTGAGCTGCACAAGAATGCTACATGCAACCATGGAAACAACACCCCTACAAGGAAGCAACTGTATGGCCACTTTCCCCCCATCATACAAATCATCCAAATGAGATGAACAAAACACGTTGGGCATTGTTGGAGAAGCAAGATATGAACTCATACAGGGCTCAACATTAACGTCGTCCCGGGGGACAATAAAAATTACATCCGGGATGATCAATACGTCATCCGGGACAGTTTGCCGGGGATGGTAAAAAATTTTCATAAAAGTTAGTGCTACATTCCAATAATGCCCGTCAAGAGATTGCCCGAATGCTGACCTCAAAATGAGGCTACGGCACCGCAGATCTATTCTCAAAGCCATGTAATGAATAATGGTGGAGGGAGATAGTTTAAAAGGACCGAATTATGTATTAATAACCCTACTCAGGGTAACTTAAAGTAAAAAAAGTATTTTTTAGCTCAAAACACACTAGGAAATGAATTTTTTGTCCAAATATCCAGAATTATCACTGCTTCAGCTTTTCTTAATGTTTTATTACATGTTATTATGCTACTGATGACTGACAAGTATAGATGATGCTAATGAATTAAACAAAAATATTTTGATTTCGGGACGGTCCAAACCTCATTTGGGATGGTTGATAATTTTTGTTCGGGACGGTCATGAAAAAAGTTAGTGTCAGAGCCTGAACTCATATTGACATTCTCCTAAAATATCCCTAGATGTGTTGCAATTTATGTGGTAGCATAAATTGTTGACAGACCCTGTAGCTAGAATTCAAAGGGGCCATTGGCTTTCAGATCAGGGAGTGGAAAATTACCAGTAACAGTTATAGCTCTATGACCCCTAGAGGTGCGAATCTCGCGCGTTACATGATTAGTTAGATTTAGATGCAACCAGGGATTGAAGCAGAGCAGACGTGCTACTGCGAGGTTGATCTCATCCCTGCGGAAGAACATGTGTACCGTTGTGGTATATTTTCACGGTACCAAAATGATATAAGTAACGTTGTCCTTTTTTTTCGAGCGCTACTACAATAATGGTAAGGTGGCAGCGTATATTGTATAGCGGGTCTCGTCCACGTGCCTCCAAATTCACAGTGCTAAAATGGTGTTGATAGAAATTACAACACGAGAAATATGTAGTCACAACTGCTCCTTTATTATCGTGCTCGTCTAGTGGGCTCATACCAGAGAGGAGGAAAGGTAGAGAGAAAGAGAGAGAGAACACTACTTGATTATTGTGACCCCACACTAGCCACTAGAGGCCCCATCCGTACCCTACGATGGCCGAAGGCAAAAAGAGACCGATCCCTTTTCTCGTTGTTCCACGTCACCAAGTGACTTCCGGTCAACACCTGAAGCTTCCGGTTCCGGTCAACACCCGACTTCCGCCTGACACTCAATTCTCCATTCGGGGTCACGCTGCGGTCAAACCATCGTTCATCCTGTTTTGGCTCATCACTATTTTTTAAACCTTTATCATCTCTTATTTATTTATTTCTTCCTCCCCCTTCCATTAGTAGTCCTAGCTCACAAAAGTCAGGATAATGTACCCATCTTGCAACACATGGGCTAGACTAAATAAAATCTTGATCGAGAAATATAAGTCTTGTTGTTCATTTAATTAATTACAATGTCTAAAGTTAGCCCAGAAGAAGCCCTTAGTTAGAGACAGCAACTACACAGCAAGATGATGGCCAGACAAATCAGCAAAAGCAATAACCAACTTGTTTGAATTTTTGTGGATATAAGGCGTGTGGCAAATGGCTACTTCTAAATATAGACTCGCTGACTACCATGTGACCAGGGAAGGCAACCTCTTGTCCAATCACTGGCAGTGCTGCTGCTGCTGTTGTTGTATTTATACTGGCCTGATTCTTAATCTTAGCTCATTACTACTTGGATCTTCTTGGATGACGGAACGTAGTACTATACCACAGGACTTATTGACTTACCAAAGGATACTATACCACAGAATACTAAACCACAGGACTTATTGACTTACTTACTTACTTATTTACTTTAAGTTCTTTACATCAAAGGGAAAAAAATGATTAATCGATTGATTATTTATTATTTCTCTGAATGTTTGAGATGAGGCTTGAAGATTAGTATTATCTGCATTATTCGGACTATTGTCCCCATCTTCATTGTTATTTGTACAACGTTTCGGCCGATATGCCTCTGGCCTTCTTCAGGTATTTCTTGTCAGACTCGGGAACCTTCTCAATCCTTAGTAGAGACAGTTAGAAAAATAATTAACACAACTCCTACCCCAGCTATGGTTAGCGGAATGAGAACAGGATACCCCTGTGGACTAAATAAAGGGTTAGGTTCAAAGTTCCCGAGTTCGAAAAGAAGGTTCCCGAGTCCGACAAGAAATACCTGAAGAAGGCCTGAGGGTATACCAGTCGAAACGTTGTACAAGTAACAATGAAGATGGGGACAATAGTCCGAATAACGCAGATAATACCGATTCATTATGGTTGGTTCGATTTTACAGCATGTCATCCCTTGGGTTATTTTATGCCAAAGACATTTTTTTTATTCATTCTTGATGGGTACTCAATTTTTTTTCTTAAATACATTTTTTAAACTCTTTTTGTTCTATTTAACCCATAGATGGAACCCTAACAGGTACTACCACTCCAGGTCAAAGTCATCTCAAAAATTCAGACAACTAACAACAAATGTATAATGAATGCATTTAACATATATATTTACCAACCCCTCCGCACAAGCAGGATGTGACACAAGGTCAATTTCTTAAGCGGAGTTTAACAGGTTTGAATTCAGAGTTTTCCTTCTCCTAGACTGGTCGCCTAACCACGGTTAAAGAGCCCAGTCTGCCCTACTATTTATCCATAGCTGGAGGGAGAGTAGGATTCATACCTTTCCCAAGGGTATTAGCGCTAAGTGAAATACAATTACCACGTCCAGGATTTGAACTTGGGGCGACGAATCCATTTCTTATGACTTTAACCATTACACCACCCGCTTCCTTCTTATATATATATATGCTAGAAGGCAGTGGCTAAGGGTCTTAATGTCCCGGGTATGCAGTTACAATTCTGGTGCTCTGGGGAATGTGGAGTACCCCTTGATCAACATTTCCCCTAGGTCCACTCTTACCCGGAGTGGTAGTACCTGTTAGGGTTCCATCTATAGGTTAAATAGAAAAAATGTGTACACTTGAATGAATTAAAAAAAAAGTCTTTGGCATAAAATGACCCAATAAGGGTTGACATGCCATAAAACCCAACTATTCCTATGACTTTAACCATTACACCACGCGCTTCCATGTAAACATTTAACATATAGATATAAAATAACTCAAGATGGTTTGAGATGCCTTTAAAAATCAAGCAATGAAAAGAGTAATTGACTTACCAACTGATCCAAAAACACCAGTAGGTAAAAAGACACTAAGTGTTATTAGGCCATGACTGGCAGAAAAGGCTTGTTTGAATTCTACATAGTAAATTGCAAGACAAGCAATAAAACCCATAAGGATAACATTGGCAGCAAAGGCAGCAAATCCCACCAGGAGGGCTTCGATATTCTCCCCCCATGGAACTTCGGTAATTCTGAAAAATAGTTTTAAAAAATAACAAATATTTTTTAAAAAGACATACACAAATAAAAATGTAAACATTTACATTTAAAAAAAAACAACAAATAAATAAAAATGTAAACATTTACATTAAAAAAAACAAATAAAAATGTAAATATTTACATTTTTATTTGTTTTTTTTATGTATATGTTTACATTTTTTTTAAACATAAATAAAAATGTAAACATATACATTAAAAAAACAAACAAATAAAAATGTAAACATTTACATTTTTTTTTAAATGTAAACATTTATATTAAAAAAACATAAATAAATAAAAATCTAAATATTTACAAAAAAAAAATAAAAATGTAAATATTTACATTAAAAAAAACAAATAAAAATGTAAACATTTACATTAAAAAACATAAATAAATAAAAATGTAAACATTTACATTAAAAAACATAAATAAAAAAAATGTAAATATTTACAATAAAAAAAACAAATAAAAATGTAAATATTTACATTAAAAAAAAAATACAAATGTAAACATTTACATTAAAAAAAAATTTGGTGTAAATTTGTGGTGTAATGATTATCATCACGAGAAAATGGACACGGCAAATGGAGTTCAAATTTTGGCAAATGCAGAGTTTACTTTTATGGAAAAAAAAAAAAAAACAATTTGTTTTTTTTTCATAAAAATTTCCCTTATTGAATGAGCCTCATAAATACAGAATAAAAATGTAAACATTTACATTAAAAAAAAAAAATAAAAATGTAAATATTTACAATAAAAAAAACAAATAAAAATGTAAAAACATTTACATTTTAAAAAAACATAAATAAATAAAAATGTAAACATTTACATTAAAAAAAACATAAATAAATAAAAATGTAAACATTTACATTTAAAAAAACATAAATAAAATGTAAACATTAAAAAAAACATAAATAAATAAAATGTAAACATTTACATTAAAAAACAAATAAATACAAATGTAAACATCTACATTAAAAAAAAAATTTGGTGTAAATTTGTGGTGTAATGATTATCATCACGAGAAAATGGAGACGGCAAACGGAGTTCAAATTTTGGCAAATGCAGAGTTTACTTTTATGGAAAAAAAAAAAAACAATTTGTTTTTTTTTCATAAAAATTTCCCTTATTGAATGACCCTCATAAATACAGAATATTTCAATATTGTTAGTGACAGAAGATTAAGATTGGTTGGTTGGTTGGTTGGTTTCTACGGCACGTCAACCCATGTTGGGTTATTTTATGATGATGATGTTTTTGTTTTATTCATTCTTTATGGGTACTCTGTTTTTTGTAAACTCAATTTTTAAACAATACCTCTTTTAGAACTAATTTTGTTCTATTTAGCCCATATATGGGACCCTAAAGAGACGGTTCTTCCAGGCCATTGTCATATCAATACTGCTGTATGGCTGCACCACATGGACCCTAACTAAGCGACTAGAGAATAAACTAGATGGGAGCTGCACAAGAATGCTGCGGGTGATCCTGAACAAGACATGGAAACAACACCCTATGAGAAAACAGCTGTACGGTCACCTGCCACATATCACACAAACCATCCGAGTAAGACGGACAAGACACGCGGGACACTGCTGGAGAAGCAAGGACAAACTCATAAGCGACGTCCTCCTGTGGAAGCCAGCACATGGACAAGCCAGTGTGGGCCGACCAGCAAAAAACGTACGTTGATCAGCTCTGTGCGGATGCAGGATGCTGCATAGAGGACCTCCTGAGAATGATGAGCGATAGGGACGGATGGAGAGAGATTGTCATGGATATCCGCGCTGAAAGCGCGACATGATGATGATGATGATGGGACCCTAATAGGTACCACCACTCTGTGTCAGAGTAGACCTGGGAGTAATGGTGATGCTAAGATTCTTAACATTTTGCAGAACTTCTAGAACTGGAACTTCACCATCAGATAGTTTAACATCATACCCAGGACAATAACGAACCCTAAACCCTAACCCCGTCTTCTTTTTTCCTAGTAGATCAATAAATAGATAAATAAATTTTAAAGATTTTTGGATGTTTGTTTATTTAGAAGCATTGTTGAGTAAAGTATATATTATATTTTTACTTGAAGGCACTTACAATGCATGTAGCGCATAAGAAAAAGTATCGAATTTTATGCGATACATGTATTGTAAGTGCCTTCAAGTAAAAATATAAAATAAATAAATAATTCATCAGTCAAGAGTGGTTCCCCTTTGTTTATCTTAGACTTATAGGAAATAGCCTTCCATTTTTTCTTCTTTCTTTCATTCATTATGAATGGGTATAATGTGCATCTTCTAATGCAACCTTTATTAACACCCTGGACATATCATTAGACTGTTCCACACCTATCTACTGTCTTTATGTCCTCATATATCTATCTATACATATATAGTTATTACTAAGCTGAGCTTAGATGTGGCACAAGGCCAGAAGCATGGGGCGCCCAATGAGAAGTAACTCATTAACAATGTCTGCAAATCTAGCTTGCTAACCATTACACCACGTGAGGTGTAAAGGGCAATTGTGTTTGTGTGGATGTCTGGAGGAAACTTTGAAAATAAAACAATTAACAACAAAGTAAATATATATACACATTAAATATCACCAGGGCTTGGTTTTTGAGCAAAAATAATAGAGATTTGATTATATTCGTGAAGATAATTAAAAAATAAAATTTAAATGATAACAGCATGGAATATTTTTTTTCATTTAATATTTTAGATAGTAGACATAAACATTTCTTTTCAGAGAAGCTGGATCAATGCTGGACTAACTTTAAAAATTCCCTTCTACCCAGGCGACGCTGGGTAGCCGCTGCTAGTTAATGTATAAAGTACTCATCCTTTAAATAGAGATCTATTGACACACACACGATATGTCATCCAACCTTTTTATCAGAGCACACAAAAAACTCCTATTACAATTATTAACTAACAAGCATGATAAACTCAACATAATTTGCAACAAAAGGTCAATGTTTGTATTTACATTAAAAAAACAACAAATAAAAATGTAAACATTAACATTTAAAAAAAACAAATAAAAATGTAAACATTAACATTTAAAAAAACATAATAAATAAAAATGTAAACATTTACATTAAAAAAAACATAAATAAATAAAATGTAAACATTACATTAAAAAAAAACAAATAAAAAATGTAAATATTTACAATATAAAAATGATTTACATTTAAAAAACAAAAAAAAACAAATAAAAATGTAAAAAAACAAATAAAAATGTAAACATTTACATTTAAAAAAACAAACATTTACATTAAAAAAAAACATAAAAAAAAAATGTAAACATTTACATTAAAAAACAAATAAATACAAATGTAACATCTACATTAAAAAAAAAATTGGTGTAAATTTGTGTGCAATGATTATCATCACGAGAAAAGAGACGGCAAACGGAGTTCAAATTTTGGCAATGCAGAGTTTACTTTTATGGAAAAAAAAAAAAACAATTGTTTTTTTCATAAAAATTTCCCTTATTGAATGACCCTCATAAATACAGAATATTTCAATATGTTAGTGACAGAAGATTAAGATTGGTTGGTTGGTTGGTTGGTTTCTACGGCACGTCAACCCATGTTGGGTATTTTATGATGATGATGATGTTTTTGTTTTATTCATTCTTTATGGGTACTCTTTTTTTGTAAACTCAATTTTAAAAAAATACCTCTTTTAGAACTAATTTGTTCATTACCCATATATGGGACCCTAAAGAGACGGTCTTCCAGCCATTGTCATATCAATACTGCTGTATGGCTGCACCACATGGAACCTAACTAAGCGACTAGAGAATAACTAGATGGAGCTGCACAAGAATGCTGCGGGTGATCCTGAACAAGACATGGAAACAACACCCTATGAGAAAACAGCTGTACGGTCACCTGCCACATATCACACAAACCATCCGAGTAAGACGGACAAGACACGCGGGGCACTGCTGGAGAAGCAAGGACAAACTCATAAGCGACGTCCTCCTGTGGAAGCCAGCACATGGACAAGCCAGTGTGGGCCGACCAGCAAAAAACGTACGTTGATCAGCTCTGTGTGGATGCAGGATGAGTGATAGGGACGGATGGAGAGAGATTGATGAGTGATAGGGACGGATGGAGAGAGAATGATGAGTGATAGGGACGGATGGAGAGAGATTGTCATGGATCCCGCTGAAAGCGCGACATGATGATGATGATGATGGACCCTAATAGGTACCACCACTCTGTGTCAGAGTAGACCTGGGAGTAATGGTGATGCTAAGATTCTTAACATTTTGCAGAACTTCTAGAACTGGAACTTCACCATCAGATAGTTAACATCATACCCAGGACAATAACGAACCCTAAACCTAACCCCGTCTTCTTTTTTCCTAGTAGATCAATAAATAGATAAATAAATTAAAGATTTTTGATGTTTGTTTATTTAGAAGCATTGTTGAGTAAAATATATTATATTTTTACTTGAAGGCACTTACAATGCATGTAGCGCATAAGAAAAAGTATCGAATTTTATGCGATACATGTATTGTAAGTGCCTTCAAGTAAAAATATAAAATAAATAAATAATTCATCAGTCAAGAGTGGTTCCCCTTTGTTTATCTTAGACTTATAGGAAATAACCTTCCATTTTTTCTTCTTTCTTTCATTCATTATGAATGGGTATAATGCGCATCTTCTAATGCAACCTTTATTAACACCCTGGACATATCATTAGACTCTTCCACACCTATCTACTGTCTTTATGTCCTCATATATCTATCTATACATAAAGGGCAATTGTGTTTGTGTGTATGTCTGGAGGAAACTTTGAAAATAAAACAATTAACAACAAAGTAAATATATATACACATTAAATATCACCAGGGCTTGGTTTTTGAGCAAAAATAATAGAGATTTGATTTATATTCGTGAAGATAATTAAAAAATAAAATTTAAATGATAACAGCATGGAATATTTTTTTTCATTTAATATTTTAGATAGTAGACATAAACATTTCTTTTCAGAGAAGCTGGATCAATGCTGGACTAACTTTAAAAATTCCCTTCTACCCAGGCGACGCTGGGTAGCCGCTGCTAGTTAATGTATAAAGTACTCATCCTTTAAATAGAGATCTATTGACACACACACGATATGTCATCCAACCTTTTTATCAGAGCACACAACAAACTCCTATTACAATTATTAACTAACAAGCATGATAAACTCAACATAATTTGCAAGAAAAGGTCAATGTTTGTATTTACTTTTTAAAAGTAAGACTATTAAAGTATTTGCAAAGAGATATGGATTAGTATATTAAGTCTCCGAGTTAGCTCAGTTACTGATTGGCGGAAACTGACTTTAAGCCTTCACAACGACTTACATAGTGCCGGGTTAGCTCAGTCGTAGAGCGTTCGGCTAGAAACCACAAGGTTCCTAGTTCGATACCAGCTCTCATCAACTCAGTGTATAGGGATCTATGCAGTAAAGTAAGGAGCTGATAGTAGGTGTGGCGCTCCACCTCAGACACAAAAAAAACTTCTCCTTGGTCTAGCACTAGTGAAAAGGGTATAGACTCCCTTGCTGTCCGGCTGATACAGACATTAGGCCGCCCTGATGACTTTACTTTTTTTTTAATATTAAGTAAAGTAAAGTCGTCGGGGCGGCCTAAAGTCGGTATCAGCCAGTCAGCGAGGGAGTCTATCCCCTTTTCAATAGTGCTAGACCAAGGAGATTGTTTTAGCATCTGAAGTGGAGCGCTACACCTACCATCGGCTCCTTACTTTACCGCACAGATCCCTGTGCTACTCATATGCTGATTTGGCGAGGACCGGTATCGAACTAGGAACCTTGTGGTTTCTATCCGAACGCTCTACTGACTGAGCTAACCCGGCCCTTCTACCCTAAAATGACTTAACCAGTTCAAACACTGCGTCCAAACATAAACAAATGCCAATCCACAAGTAACATGGCGAAACCCCAATTCCAGTTTTGACAAAGCAAAGGGGCAACTCTATTTTGTTGGTCTTCCTAACAGAATCAAACCCGGGCCCATTTCATTATTAAGATTACCAATGAGTAAAAGTTTACTTCAAAGTCACTCATTGGTACAATTGCAAATATCTGTTATCAAAACGTTATCTTTTCCAAAACGTTGTCGATTTCACAATCTTTGTTGTCAAATATTTACACTAAACGGTTAGAAATGGTGAATGAAAAAAAAACCCGCCAAACAGAAAAGAGATTTACTATTTTATTTTATATTGTGAAGTTGAAAAATAAATAAAAAAATAAGACAAATTTATTATAGACAGTAATTCAACGTTAAAACGTTTCGGGATTTTTAAAACCTTCATAAGGACATTTGGATGAAAATAAGTGTTGTCTAAGAAAGTAATGGAAATATTTTCAAAATGAAACGAGAAATAAGAAAGTATTAGAGAAAAAGATGTTCTTTTTTTTTTGTTAACAGCATTATCATCTTATTATAATGGATATTATCCGGACATCTGTATGTAACCGAAACTACGTCACCACCACCGTCATAATTCTCTTAGATATTTACGTTATATTCTCAGTGATTATTATTAAATAATCATTATTTGATTAGCATCTTATCTATTAACGATGTCTCTATGAAGGTCTAGCTGAATTAGCTTTGCTTCAAAACAGCCAATGTTAAAGCTTTTAAATTCTTGCAATTGATCTTCTACATCACTAAGAAATAAAGGTTCACACAGTATAAGCCGTTGATAATTTGCATACTGGTTTTTAACGGAATCAATTTTACCTGGTGTTATTGATTTCTGAGATGATTAATTCAAACTCTTTTCTTCCTTTTTTATATACACAAAGTTTCAGCCATGTTTCTCACAGACCTGTCAGCTGGAGATTTAGAATACATCAACTGCACCTATGCAGAGGGGTAGGACTCCCCCAATGGGGCCACCTGTTGGCTGCGGTTTGTGATCCGTGATGCTTAAGGATGGAATCCTGGTGGCTGAGCAGTCCATGACATGCAGCATTCCACACTGGCCTTTAGGCTAGATGGGCTGGTCACATGAAGCCCTAGCACCTACATGATTGTCCCAGCCTTATTGCCCTTATGGCAAGCCCCAACCCTTTTATCATATTATATATATATATATATATATTTTTTTTTTTGTACGTGTGAGTAGGTTATTCATATGCACTCTCGCGCGTGGATACAATCATAACGTCACAGCCTACACGCATTTTTATGTACATGCGCATGTGTGTGTGTGTGTGTGTGTCTTTGTGTGTCTGTGTATGTATATGTGTTGTATACCCTTTCTTTCTTACTTTTTCTATTCTTCGGTCGTCTCTGACATCTTAAGTTCTTCTAGCGTCAGTCTCTTCTAACATCTCGACTTCGTCTTGGTGGTCGGTCGCACTTAACTCATTTATTTCTTCTAGATCAGTCTTGTTACCAAGACATTCACCAAGCACAAAACTGTGTTATTTTCTTAAGCTTTTATTTACTTATATATGTTATATATATATATATATATATATATATATATATATGATAAAAGGGTTGGGGCTTGCCATAAGAGCAATAAGGCTGGGACAATCATGTAGATGCTAGGGCTTCATGTGACCAGCCTATATATATACACATATATATATATATCTCACTGTTACTTGCCAATCCACAAAGCAAACAAATATATTTACTTCTGAATTTTATTAAAACCGATTTAAGAGTGCTCAATATAAAGAGCTGCAGTTTATATTGAGCACTCTTAAATCGACGGGAGAGTCCATATATATATATATATATATATATATATAAGAAATCCCGATTTTCGACGTATGAGGGTTCATACACACAATGAACTCCCACACAGGGATTTGTTTATAGTGGTGAAGGCTTGTGTTGGACCATCCACACTTTTTGGCACAGTCTATAGGAAAGAATTGGTGCATCAAAGGTTGCCACAAACCCAATCAATGACCGACCTCAAGAATTTTGAATTCAGAGTTATCCCTCTCCTAGACTGGTTACCTACCCAAGGCTGAAGAGCCCAGTCTGCCCTACTATTGAACTCATAGCTGGAGGGAGAATATATGGATTCATACCTTTCCCAAGGGTATTAGCGCTATGTGAAATGCCAACAGCTTCGTCTAGGAATTGAACTCGAATTGACGAGTCCATTTTCTACGACTCTAACCACTAGCCCACGCGCCTCCATATATATATATATATATATATATATATATATATCACTGTTACTTGCCAATCCACAAACCAAATAAATATATTTACTTCTGGATTTTATTAAAATCGATTTAAGAGTGCTCAATATAAAGAGCTAAATATACATTTTAAAAACGAATGGCTTAAAATATTCCGACTGCAGTTTCATGCAATAGCAAATCTTCAGGGAATTCTTATATATATATTAGAAGCATATGCATTATGTAAAATAAATTTTTTTTTCTTAAAAGAAAGGAAAAGGGTACCCTATTTGATTTAAAATCAGAAATAAATTTCTTCTTTTCGCTCAATACTCCTCAGAGAAAATTACTAAAAAAAAAAAGTGTGGTTGAAGACAACGAATAAGACAAGAAGCAGTGAGAACAAGGAAAAAAGTTTGTTCTTTTTTTATCTCTCAGAAAGAGAATTCGCAAAATATCTGACTCAGGAAATTACGGGTGCCCCCGTTAGATAAACTGAGGCTAGAAATGTAGCTGTTGTGAACGCACCTGAAGAGCGACTCAGTTCGCTATGGAACTACAAAGGACTGAGAACATCGCAGGATGTGCACAGCCTTAATAGGTGTTGTCCTATGGTGGAAGGAGTATTTAAGCCTGCAGCTGTGGGACAGTCCACGTTGCCTGAACGGATGTTGTAGGTATGTGCTGCTTGATTCGAGACTCCAGTCTCACGGCCGATGTAGCAAATCTCGCATTTGCAAGTAAACTTATAGATAAATGCAATACTATCCTTGAGATTCACATTGGACTTAAACTATTTGATGGAATTAAAGCAACGATACTTTTTAATTTTGTCTAACAGAGGAATGGAAGATTTGCCCAGCCAAGGAAGTCTTAGGTAGACTGGCATTTTTTTTCGGAAGGTTGAAAGCTGCGCACATTGTATCTTATAGTGGCATTGACCAAGTTTTCAGGGTAACCGTTCTTAATTAACGTAGTTTTAATAAAGGAAAATTCCTGCTGGAGTGGATTTGGAACAGATCATAAAGGCTCGATGAATCATTTTACGTTAATATAGGACCCAGAAGTAGGTTACCTATCTGTTCGTTCCACTAGAACGTTGAGAAAAGGTAAACAATTATTAGCAGTTATTAAGACGGTGAAAAAATAGTCTGCATTCAGATCTAGTAGAGAAAATGGCAAAAGTATCATCCACATATCTGTAGAACAATTATATATTTGCCATATATATATATATATATATATATATATATATATATGCTAGAAGGCGGTGACTAAGGGTCTTAATCTCCCGGGTATACAGTTACAATTCTGGTGCTCTAGGGAATGTGGAGTACCCCTTGATCACCATTACTCCTAGGTCCACTCTTACCCGGAGTGGTAGTACCTGTTAGGGTTCCATCTATAGGTTAAATAGAAAAAATGTGTACACTTCAAGAATGAATTAAAAAAAAATGTCTTTGGCATAAAATGACCCAATAAGGGTTGACATGCCATAAAACCCAACCAACCAGATGATGAATATAAAAGAAAAACACTTAGATAGTAAACAAAACGGTCAGCAAACAAAATGGCAAATTATATACTTAAAAAAAGGCCAAAGGTTAAGAATGTTTGATTTTGTTTTAGTGGGACAAAATAAGCCACATTCAAAAACCCACCCACCCAATCCCCAAATTCTCTAAAAATAATTATTAGAATAAAAAGGAGTGGTGAATAGGGTAAATAATTTCATACACATATGTATATATATATATATATATATATTATATAAATACATATATATATATATATATACAGTAAATAATTTGATACAATTAATTGATATTAGTCATTTGCTGTAGACAAATAGGGATGCCAGAGTCTTGCTTTACTAGGTAGTAATATCTCATCCACAGAAAGGGAAGTAATGGTCTACCATAGACAAATTATCAGTCATATGGAAATACGATCTCACTGACAAGTTAAAGTGAAAACTCTTCCAAGCCATAGTTGAATCAGTGCTACTATATGGCTGCACCACTTATTAATTGTGATAATTGTTTAAATGGTATTAGTCTCTTGCTTTAGACCAGTGTTTCTCAACCGAGGTCCATGTGGACACCCAGGGACCATATAACATTTTTTGGGACCCAGGCAAGGAAAATGGATTTAACTATAAAATTACAATGGGATTTTAAAACACCAAATGGCTACCACCACAGTAAAATAGGATTAAAAGGAGTCCATAGGTAAAAAAAAAAAAAGGTTGAGAACCATTGATTTAGACAAATAGGGATGCCAGTCTTTCTTTACTAGGTAGCAATATCTCATCTACAGAAAGCAGTGTTTATATACACATAGGGAAGGCATGGTTGGTTGATTGGCTTTTACGACGTGTCAACCCATTGGGTCATTTTATGCTGTAGACGTTTTGTTTTGTTCATTCTTGATGAGTACTCAATTTTGTTACTCAATCTTTTTAAATACTTTTTTTTAGAACTCATTTTTCTCTATTTAACCCATAGATGGGACCCTAACAGGTACTACCACTCTGAGAGTGGATCTGGGAGTAATGGTGATCAAGGGGTACTCCTCAATTCCCAAGCTCCAGAACGGGAGCTTCACCATCAGATAGAGTTTAACTCAGGACATTAAGACCCATCAGATAGAGCTTCACCATCAGATAGAGTTTAACTCAGGACATTAAGACCCATCTGCCACAGGCTTCTAGCACATATGATAAAAAGGGTTGAGGCTTGCCATAAGATCAATTAGGTTGGGACAATCATATAGGTGCTAGGGCTTCACATGACCAACTGATCAGAGACGGCCAAAGTTAAGGGCTGCAGGTCATGGACTGCTCAACCACCAGGATTTCATCCTTAAACATCACGGGTTGCTACCCACGGCCAACAGGTGACCCCATTGGGCGGATTTCAGCCCTCTGCAGAGGTGCAGTCAGTGGATTCTAAAGCCCCAGCCGATAGGATTTACATTTTTATAATTTGAACGGTCTCATTTTTAACCAGAGGGTGTTGCAAGAGGAATCCTAGGAATTGAAGTCAGCATCCTTGCAATAGTCGCAGTCGGACCTTATAACTTCTGACACTGCAACCCTGATTATAAAGTAAGTCAAGTCGTCGGGGTGGTCTACAGTTGGTATTGGTCAGACAGTGAGGGAGTCTATCCCCTTTTCATTAGCACTAGACCAAGGAGATTGTTTTTGTGTCTGAGGTGGAGAGCCACACTTACCATCAGCTCCTCATTTTATCGCACAGATCCATGTGCTACACATACGCTGAGTTGGCGAGGGCCGGTATCGAACCCGAAACCTTGTGGTTCCTGTCGGACGCTCTACCGACTGAGCTAGACTGTCCCTTGAAGAATACTTGTTAATATTCATGCCATTCACAGTTGATTTGTGCAATATATCTGAAAGTCAGGATTTGATCCCTACAATTATTCAGCTACAAACATCAAAACACGATCGAACATGTTTGGCATGAAATCTTATGAAAATCAATTATTATGAAAGAGAAAGAGAGACTCAAAGAAAACGTAAACTAGGAATTGTTCTCATATCAACCATTGATTCTAACCATTCTTAAAGAATTATTTTTTTGGTTTGTTTTGTTTGTTTATGGCATATCAACCTCAGTGGGTCATTTAATGCTGACAAAGTTGTGAAATAAATTCATTCTTAATGCATAATACAATTTTGTTTATCAACTCATGTTTTTCTATTTAACCCATAGATTGGACCCTAACAGGTACTACCACTCCAGGTCAGAGTGGACCAGGGAGCAATGGTGATGAAGGGGTGTTCCACATTCCCCAAACCTCCAGAACTGGAACCTCACCGTCAGATAGAGTTTAACGTCATTCCCAGGACATGTAGACCCACAGCCACCGCCTTCTAGCACCCATATGATAAAAAGGGGTTGGGGCTTGCCATAAGGGCAATAGGGTTGGGAAAATCATATAGGTGCTAGAGCTTGATGTGACCAGCCGACTGATCAGAGGAGGCCTCTCCGACCGCCCGTCTAGCCCAAGATAGGGCCAAAGTGGAGTATTGCATGTCATGAACTGCTCATCCACCTGGGCTCTATCCTTAAGCATCACGGGTCGCCAGCCACGGCCAACAGGTGGCCCCATTGGGGGGAGTCTTACCCCTCTGCAGAGGTGCAGTCGGTGCATTCTAACAGTATGTATTTATCCAATCCCTTTGCCACAACTTAATCAGGATGCGACACAATGATACATTTTAAGCAGAGTTTAACAGGTTTTAATTCAGACTTTACTGCTACACATTTACAGGTAGCCAAATAAATATTAACAGTACTAGCAAAAAAAAAAAAAAAAAAAAAAAAAAAAAACGCCTTTCAGGCAGTGTAAAAAATTGATTCTTTTTAAAATATTGCCTGATGCGGTGGGAGTTAAAAATTCAATGTCAGAGGATTTATATCATAAGTAAAAATCAAATTTATTAAAAGTACTAGCCAAAAATCTATTAAAAGTACTAGCAAAAAAAAAAAAAAAAAACGCCCTTCAGACAGTGTAAAAAAATTGATTCTTTTTAAAATATTGCCTGATATTGCCTGAGAGTTAAAAATTCAATGTCATAGGATTTATATCATAAGTAAAAATCAAATTTATTAAAAGGAATAAAAAAAAATGATAAAACAATTTGAAATGGAAACTTAGTTATCTCTCCTTCAAATAAAATATTGCATGCATCTATTAATTACTAATTAAATAATTATTTTGAATATTTTACACATAAATTTGACACAAAATCGTAGGTATTTGTTTATTTGTAAACTTTTTAGTAAACTTCTTGTTACTAAAAAAAAAGGGCAAGTCTAAAAATTATTTTTAAAATTGATAACAACTTTCACAAACCATTTTTTCAATTCCAAGTAATAATACAATTTTTTGATTAATTTCATAGTTTATTTATTTAAATTGTCATTATTACAATGGAATGAATTCAAATGTTGAATTTGGAGGAACAGTTTTTATTCATTTTATTATTATCTTTATAGTGAATATTTAAAAAAGATATAATAATGAAATTTATTGTGTACAGTGCTCAGGTGCACCACAACTCATCAAAGTCTCATGTCAAGTACACAGAATAATGTATTAGTGTCAGGAACATGAACAGTTTACAGTAGTAATATGCATGTATGTGTGCATATGTATGTGGAGAGTGGCATCAGGTATAGTGTTGGCAGACTACAGGAAGCATGAAGGCTTTGAAATATTCAGTGCTTCGGCAGCCTACAACAGACACGGGCAGTTTATTCCATGTCTCCGCAACTCTGAGCGTGAAAAAATGTTTCCGAAAGTCACGTGAGCAGTGCTGTTTTCTGACTTTGTAGGCATGCCCACGTGTGTTAGAAAGATGGAGATCAAAAAGGTGCTCAAGGTTGCTGTTGTTGAGATGATTAATGACCTTATGAGCGTTTACCAGGTCAGTTGCCAGACGCCGAATACAGAGTTGTTCTTTATTCTGTGAATTAATGATTTGGGGTATTGTGACATAAGCAGTGACATAGTTTTGTTTATAGAGAGACACCAAATCTCCATCATTAATTGGTGTATTTACCCAACCTCTCTACCGCAGGCAGGATGCGACACAATGTCTCTTTTTAAGCAAAGTTGAATTCAGAGTTTTAGATATCTGAGACCGCTTGCCATACCAAGGTCTGCCCTACTATTTACCCATAGCTGGAGGGAGAATAGTTGGATTCATACCTTTCTCAAGGGTAGGGCATGCCATCATGGTTGGCAAGTTAGACTCACAGATCCCTTACTATTGACCACTCTGTCAGCAAGGGCTGTAGAATATACCAACTGCACCTCTGCAGTGGCAACCCATGATGCTTAAGGACAGAATCCTGGTGGCTGAGAAGTCCATCTTAGATATGCAACACTCCATTTTGGTCCTTACTTAGACTAGATGGGTGGTCAGTAAGGCACCCTCTGTCACGTCAAGCCCTAGCACCTATATGATTGTCCCAACCCTATTGCCCTTATGGAAAACCCCCAACACTTTTTATCATATATGTACTAGAAGGGGTAGCTGAAGGTTTTAATGTCCTTTCTCTCTCTTATCATATTGTTTTCTGTGTAGCATTTCCCTTTTCTTCCCTTTCTTTATAAAGTGAGCTGACGAACTATAAGCAACCCCAGATAATCAAGATTTACATTTAAATTTCATCTTTGGACAGCCTCATTTTTAAGCAGAGGGTGTTGCAAGATGATAACGGTTGTACAATTAACTCTTAACATCCTGTTGAGAATTTTCTACGCCCAGAGTGCCACTCCTCTAAGAATTTATTTAAAAAATGGCTAAAAATGTCCTTTTCATTTAAAGCTACCTGTTATTTCTCTTAAATCAAAGACTTCTAAATATGTTTAATATTACATTTAAACAAAGGCTATCATTTGGAGTAGATTAGAAAATTAATGTGACTTCCAGCCGAGTGGAATGATTTTGTAATAAAACTTTTAACTAGGGGGTTTAGGGTTAGAGTTAGGGTTTAGGGTTAGTTTAATGGGAAAATAAATAAATAATTTGGGTTCTGTTTCTTCTGGGTCAGCCTGTACAGGGTGACCCAGAAAAAATAGAACCCAAATTATTTATTTTCATAATTACACCTGAAAGTATATTTGAAAAAAAAAATAAATAAATAAAATTAGTCTAAAAAACAAAAAAAAGTTTTCCACACTTGACAACAGAATACTCCGGTGTCACGTGACTAAAATGCTCATACTTACTTCACACTTTGTTTCCAGTTTATTTCGTAAATTCTTCAACAGGTGATTCATACTTTGATTAGAACTTATGGTAATTTTGATCTTTTGTCGTCCCGGTCTCCTGCCCTAATTGACGCTATGTTTTAGCGTGTCGGTGTCAGGCGAATTTTCGGCCCGACTTAGATATTTTCCGAGGTAAAGAAGAACAATTTCCTCGTAAATTCCTACCATAAAATAAAATGAACCCTTATTTTATGTCCGTGTTTTTGCAATAAATGTTTTATTTTTCTTGCACCCGTTATTTTACAATACTAAATATATTTTCTTTATTTGTTAAATTAAGTAGGAATTTACGAGGAAATTGTTCTTCTTTACCTCGGAAAATATCTAAGTCGGGCCGAAAATTCGCCTGACACCGACACGCTAAAAGATAGCGTAAATTAAGGTAGGAGGCCGGGACGACAAAAGATAAAAATATCGCAACTTTTATTTAAGGTAACAGGGTTTTGTTTTTTTTAACATCGAAGTCAATGAATTAAGTTTTAGTCTAAAAATTAATAAAGCTTTTTTTTTCTTATTTTAGTAAAGAAAAAATTACACAGAAAATTAGTCGTTAACCATATTTTTAAGGTAATCAAGGACTATTTGCTCGTAAATTCCTACCATAAAATAAACTGAACCCCCATTTTATGTCCGTGTTTTTTCAATAAGTGTTTTATTTTTCTTGCACCCGTGTTACAATACTAAATATATTTCCTTTATTTATTTTAATATTCACTTCAATGTGTTTTTTATTTTGTGAGAATGGTTAGTTTTAAAGTGGGGGTTCGTTTTTACACTTCAACTTTTTACTCGTAAATTCCTACGATAAAATGCCCAAGCCTAATTTTATGGCAGGAATTTACGAGTAAAAAGTTGAATATTACTTTTTGTTGTTATTTCTTTTCTTTTTGGCTTTGCTAAAATAAAAACGTCAGATTTTAATCATCGTCGACGAAAAAACAAAATTACAGTCATAAAAGGAGGATCCAATTTATGCCTAAATTGTAAAACGAGCTCCCACTTTAAAACTAAACAGTCTCACAAAATAAAAAAACTTTTAGAATATGCACATTGAAATGAATATTAAAATAAATAAAGAAAATATATTTTGTATTGTAAAATAACGGGTGCAAGAAAAATAAAACATTTAATACAAAAACACGGACATAAAATGGGGGTTCAGTTTATTTTATGGTAGGAATTTACGAGCAAATAGTCCTTGATTACCATTTTGAAGTTATAGAAAAAAATCCCAAAGAAAAAAAAATCACTCCACTTGTAGAGTAAATGGAATAAACTACCATCATCAATAGTGAATGCCCCATCTCTAAACTCCTTCAAGGCAATGTTAGATAATCTGTGGAAAGATTATAAATATTCTGAGGAACTAAGATGTATATAAGGAACAGCTGACAGGTCTCAGACCTAATATACTAGCTGAAAGGATATTATTATTATTATTGTACTAAGTAGAGTGTTGTTTTTTTTTTATCTTAAAGTGTCTACTTATTCGCACTTTAAGGTTTTAAAACTTAGATTAAACGATTTGTAGGAAAATATATTATCTTATTTAATCTAATCTGTAACGTTTAAAAAATGTTTCATTAATAAAAAAATTAAAAAAACTTTTTAAAGAGTCAGTGAAGTGACTCTAAATCGGGGTTCAATTTACAATAGACATATGATGCCAAACTTGACCCGACGTTATGACACCAGGTGTAAAATGTAAATTTAATGCTAAACCGGACAGTGTAGTTCTTTATGAATATATGGAAGTACAAAAAGGAAACAAAAAATAGATTCAATTTAATTTATGTACCCGCCGAAAGAAAAAAAAAGACCCCAAAAATACTAGATTCTCTTAATACAAATTTTAAGGAATTTTTTCATTTGCTCTTATTTGCAAACCGAAATTACATAACCATTTCGTATTTCTAATCGATTTTTATTAGATGGAATACAATACTAATAACATGCATGCGGTTATGGTGTTTCTAACATACTGGATTTGTAGATGGAAAATAAATGCAATTTTATCTTTTTGGGGCTTCTGTACATTAAAATTTTGAACGTTTAGAAAAACCAGAAAAATAGAAGAAAAAGAAAAAAACCTACTTCGGATATAAAAAAAAAAAAAAACGGAAACAAAGACAGGGTGCAATTATGCATTATACGTGAAGTAGAAATTGACCCTCCACTTTAGAACGCACTGACTGTAAGAAAAAAGTCAATACTTATTATCGAAGATGTGAAATTTCTAAAAAAAAAAAATTGAAGATAATTTTCACGTAGAGCAAATCAAACTAATATATTTTCTAATAAAATTATGTTGATTCGTTCAACCGAATCTTAACGCGTGCGTATATTTTTGTTTTATTTGGTTTTTTTTATGTAACGGGTAGCAGAAATTTCTAGGAAATCTTCGATTTTTCTTTCGTAATATACTGCAACTGTTAAATGCACATGTACTATTTAGTACGTGTGCATTGTACTAAATTGTAATAAATTAATTAAACTGCACTAAAATGTAGTACAATTTAAGTAGTAATTTGGGTTAAGGTTAGCTTTTAATCTAGTAAATAATTTTAAAAATAAAACTAACCTTACCCCAAATTACGTATGGTGCGTGCACATGTGTGTGTGTGTAATGTGTTTTACACCATCATAAGAAATAATAACAAACAAATAAATAAATAAATAAAATTTCTTTTATATAAAAAAAAGAGGGTAAGTAGTATAGTATACTAACCTGAAAATATTTATAGTCATTTTTAGATAATAATCTTTAAAAAATTAAATTTGTATGTATATACCTGGGAGTGAAAAAAATGTGCACTCCAGGCAAATACGTTGACTAACAAAACAAACACTTTAAATTTTGACAGTTTTAGTCATTTTGTAGTTGATAAAAATACAGAAAAAGAAAAAAGTGGTAAAAAAAACACGTCATGTGTTATTTAAATAAGTTTAAGAAATTCATTTAATTTCTTAATTATAAATAATAATAAAAAGAAATTAACAAAATTAGTTATTCCTTATTCAAATACTAAATGCATCATTATTATCTTAAATAAAACCAAGGTTAAATCAGTAACTAGTTTATTTTTCCAGTCAAATGAATAAAGTGAATATATATATTTCAAACTAAGTCCACCTTATACATTCTTTTCTTTTCTTTTTATTTTTTACATTAAACTTTCTTTGTCAGTAAGCGTTTGTTTTTTCTTTTTTCTTTTTTGAAATGCTGTCCCGGGTGAGTTGTAACAAAAAAATTTTTTTTTTTTTAAAGAAACTAAAATTAAAAAGATGAGAAAAAAAACTTCTTTTTACTGATTAGTGATTGATTTTTTAAAATATATTTTATTTTTCACAATATGAAATAGGGCAAATAATTATAAAAACACATTATTTCAAAAAAGGAAGGAAGAAAAAAATCCATAAATAAACAGGCGCGATATAATAATTTTTTTTTTTTTCAAAACTAACTAATTTTTTATTTTTTAAAAAAATAAATACTTCGTGTTTTATTTATTCATTTATTTTTTATTTTTTAATGACTATTTCGTGATTAATTTTCTCGCGATATGAAATTCGGCAAATAACCTTAGTGACGTGCGATAAAAAATATTGATTAATTTTTTAAAATATTTGATGAATATTTAATTCTTTTTACGGTTGAAATTACTGTTTAATTACTAATTAATCTTAGTAATTATTTTTTAATTAAGTTTTAAGAAAAATTTTTTTTTTTTTTCGCAATATAAAATTCGGCAAACTAACCAAACAGAAAATTAAAAAATAGAAAAAATAAATAAATAAATAAAAATAACAATTATCAACATTTTTTTAAAACATCAAAAAAAAAAAAAACCCTCAATAATTCAGGATAAAAAATCTAATGTTTACCTTTGCCATAAATTTTTCCTCTTCTTTTTTTTCTTTCTCCTCGTCAAAAAACGACGAAAGAATGGAAGTTTTTTGGTCGGGGTAGAAAACTTAGATGAGGATGCAATCGGTAATCCAGCCTCACCTTTATCTTCTTCTTCTCTTTCACTACTACTACTACAACTACCACTACAATCATCATCATCACTATTAACTGTACTAAAGCTTTCACGAAGTCTTTTAACATCATCATCATCACCATCATCATTATTATTATTTGGATTGTAATTAAAATCTACATTTAGACGGTCAATTGACTTATCACAATTTGCAATGGAAGGAATAGCGCAGGTGCTCGTTCCTTTCGTGCGCAACGTGCCCGTAGCCTGCACGCTATTTACCTGATGACACTCTCCACCATCTTCAACTATTTCTCCTTGGATCACAGTCATCATTATTAAACTTTTCTCTTTTTTAACAAGTTAAAATAAAGATATATAAAAAAAAAAATAGTCTTTAAAAAAAGCTAATTAAACCGACTTCTTTCCTTTTTCTTTTTAAAAAAAGAAAGAAAGAAAATGTAAAAACCGTCCTATCCATCCGTAGTTTTTTTTTTTTTTTGTATTTTTTTGTAGAGATCTTTTTTGAAATTAGTCCTTGTTTGTTTTTTGGTGATGTAGCCGTTGAGCAATGATATGCACTCATCAATAGGTAATATTAGTAGTACTAGTGTAGTTTTCAAAGACAAGAGAAAATGTAATACTAGTAGTAGTAGTAATATGAATTGCAATTGCTGCTGCTGATTTTACAGCATTTTTTTTCAGCACGTGGATCAACTGAACTTGGTTATGTTTGTCATTTATTCCTTCCTTCTCGTCAAGAATAATTTTAAAAGCAAACGTAGCCAATATATATTATATATAGATAGGTATATGAACAATTCAAGCGCAGATTTTCATTTTAAAAACGAATTAAAATTAATTAAATCGATTATTTAAGGTCAAATTTTTGTTTAAGTCGAAAAGTAGCATCAGTAAAAAATAAAAATAAAAATAAAAAATAATATTATGTATAATATAAAATTTATATTATACATAATATTATTTTTTTTTTAAATTTTTTTTTTACTGATGCTCCTTTTCGACTTAAACAAAAATTTGACCTTAAATAATCGATTTAATTAATTTTAATTCGTTTTTAAAATGAAAATCTGCGCTTGAATTGTATAAATAATATTTATATTATAAATATTATTTATTTATTTTTTTATTTTTTTATCCAAGAAATGAATCCTGTATAGTATAAAGTTAATGAAAAGGCACAACAGTACAGAACAGTAACAATGAAAGGTTCGTAATGACAGTTTTATAAAAGTTGAATTAACAAATAATCCCAAAATTAAAAGTAAACTGATTAAGATTTTTTTTTAACAGGAAAACTATTGAAAATAGACTAAAAAAAAATATTTTGAAAAATAGACTAAAAAAATATTTTGAAAAATAGACTGAAAAAAAAATATTTTGAAAAATAGACTGAAAAAAAAATATTTTAAAAATAGACTGAAAAAAAAATATTTTAAAAATAGACTGAAAAAAAAATATTTTGAAAAATAGACTGAAAAAAAAAAATTTAGAAAAATATTGAAAAGTAAAATAGACTATTTATTGAATAGACTGAAAAATATTCTTAAATAAATTTTAAATACATTTTAAAAAGTTTAAAATTACATATGTAATAATATTTTGATTTTTTTTATTGATATTCTACATTATGTTACTACTTTTCGACATAAATTTGACCACTTGAATAATCGATTTAATTAATCTTAATTAATTCATATTTAAAATATTAAAAAAAAAATGTGCCTGAATTGTTTATAGTACTTGTACTTGTACTAAGTACCTATTAGGTAGATTTAAACATTAAATTAGCCCGAAAATTTTACGAAATCCGACGTTGTAAGAAATGTAAGTGAATTTAACATAACACGTTATTAAAAGTTTTTTTTAATAACTTATAAGTTTCTTCTTAGAAATCAATAAAAAAAAATTAAAAAAACATTATATAGCCAGAGCCTGCTTAGATTGAATTGTTTATTTAATGTTTAGACATTAAGTTAACTAACCCGTCATATAAACCTACATTTTTGAGGGTGTTGTGTGCGAACGTGACACTCAAATCAAAAAAGGAGTCTAGACTCGTATATTATAGGAAAGGCTAAAAAGAAAAGAAAGAAAGAAGAAAAATACCCTTTTCTGATTGTTATTTTGTTGTTTTTTTTTTTTTTTCAGTGGAGAGGGAAAGAGACACCGCACTTTTTTTTAGGTATTGTACAACTGAAGAAGGCCGTTTTCTATTGGTCGAAATGTTGAGGCAAAAAATGACGCATCAGTTCAGATGACCGACACTTAGATTAAAACTCTTACGACTCTATAGTATTTTATTTATTTATTTATACTTTTTTGTATCTTTTTTTTGTATTTTTTATATTCTTAATTTATATGTTTATTTTTATTTTTCATATTTTTTTGGTAAAAAAGAACAATTTCCTCGTAAATTCCTACCATAAATTAAACTGAACCCTCAATTTCTGTCCGTGTTTTTGCAATAAATGCACCGTTATTTTACAATACTAAATATATATTTTTTTATTCTTTTATTCTTTAACAAATAAAGAACATATATTTAGTATTGTAAAATAACGGGTACAAGAAAAATAAAACAGTATTTGCAAAAACACGGACATAAAACGAGGCTTCAGTTTATTTTATGGTAGGAATTTACGAGGAAATTGTTCTTTTTTACCTTTTTTTTTGTATTTTTCATATTTTTATTTATTTATTTGTTTTTTGTGAGGTGGGATGGAAGAGACACATTTTTTTCTTTCCTTACGTATTGTCCACCTGAAGAAGGCTATTTCGAATTGGTCGAAACGTTCAGTTGACTAAAAATTAAAACCCTTATGACTCGATAGTATTTTATTTATTTATTTTTACTTTATTTATTTTTTGATGGGATGAAAGAGTCTCCTTTCTTTCCGTAGCCTTGTTGGTTGGTGCTTCAGTATACACCAGCTGCACCTCTGTAGAAGGTTGAGATCCCTCACCTCCAATGGGGCTACCTGTTGGTCGTGGCTAGCAACCCATGATGCTTAAGGACGGAATCCTTGTAGATGAGCAGTCTATCACATACAACACTCCACTTTAGCCCTTACTTAGGCTAGAAGGGCGGTCGGAGAGGCCCCCTCCGATTAATTGGCTGGTCATGTCAACCCATAGCACCTATATGATTGTCCCAACCCTATGCCCTTATGGCAAGCCCCTACCCTTTTTATCATATATGTGCTAAGTGGTGGCTGAGGGTCTTGATGTCCTGGGTATGGTGTTAAACTCTATCTGATGATCAGGTTCCAATTTTGGAGCTCTGGGGAGTGTGGAGTGCCCCTTCATCACCATTACTCCCAGGTCCACTCTGACCCAGAATGGAAGTACTTGTTAGGGTCCCATCTATGGGTTAAATAGAGAAACATGATTTTAAAAAAAGTATTTAACAAGAAATAAGAATTTGGCGGATAAACGACACCAGATAATCAGGATTTACATTTTTGCAATTCATCTTGTGTGATTTGGACGGTCTCATATTTAACTAAAGGGTGTTGCAAGATGATAATGGTTGGAAGATTAAGGAACAAGAGTATAGATATTTGTTGTATTGTTATATCATATATTTGTTATAAATTGGTAGACCAGTTCATGTACCAAGGTAGTAAATCTCATTCACAGAAAGTGGTATTAATGCACACATAGGGAAGGCATGGATGACTGTAGACAGATTATCAATCAGATGGAAATCTGATCTCAATGATAAGTTAAGGCAACGATTCTTCCAAGCCATGGTTGTATCAGTACTGCTGTATGGCTGCACCACTTGGACTATAATGAAGCACCTAGAGAATAAACTTGATGGGAGTTGCACAAGAATGCTGCGAGCTGTCTTAACTCTTAACATCCTGTTGAGAATTTTCTAAGTCCAGAGACCTGTTCCTATCAGGATTTATCAAAAAATGACTAAAAATGGCCTTTTCCTTTAAACTTACCTGTTATTTTCCTTAAATCAAAGACTTCTAAATGTTTCATATTACTTTTAAACAAAGGCTATCGTTTGGGGTAGATTAAGAAAACAAATGTGACTTCCGGCTGGGTGGAATGAGGTGGTATAGGACATTAATCTCCCAAAAATACCTACATATGTATGAGGGTGTGTCAAAAAGTAATGCCATTTTGTTTAGGACAGGTATAATTACCAACACAGGAACATGTATCATACATTAAAATGAAACTGGTCCTCTGTGAATCACATCTCAACTTCTCCACATAGTCACCGTTTCTCTCATATTACATTTAAACAAAGGCTATTGTTTGGGGTAGATTAAGAAAACAAATGTGACTTCTGGCCGGGTGGAATGAGGCGGTATAGGATGTTAAGAGTTTGAAACAAATCATATAAACAACACTCCACAAGGAAGTAGCTATAAGGCCACTTTCCCCCTATCACACAATCCATCCGAGTAAAATGAACAAGACATGCTGGACACTGCTGGATAAGCTGGGATGAACTTGTAAGTGACGTTTTTTTGTGGAAACCCGCACATGTGCCAGTGTGGACCATATATCGCAACGACCTATATCGATCAGCTCTGTGCGAATTCTGGATGTTCCACAGAGGATGTCCTTGTTTTTCTATTTAACCCATAGATGGGACCCTAACAGGTACTACCTCTCCAGGACAGAGTGGACCTGGGAGCAATGGTGATGAAGGGGTGCTACACATTCCCCAAACCTCCAGAACTGGAACTTTCCCATCAGATAAAGTTTAATGTCATTCCCAGGTCATGAAGACCCTCAGCCACCACCTTCTAGCACCCATATGATAAAAAGGACTGGAGCTTGCCATAAGGGCAATTGGGTCGGGGCAATCACATAGGTGCTAGGGCTTGACAGGACCAGCCAATTGATCAGAGGGGGTCTCTCTGACTGTCCGTTTAGCCTAATTAAAGATCTAAGTGGAGTGTTGCATGTCATGGACCACTCATCCACTAGGATTCCGTCCTTAAGCATTACAGGTCGTTACCCACGGCCAACAGGTGGCACCATTGGGGGGGAGGGGTCTCACCCCTCTGCAGAGGTGCAGTCAGTGTATCCTCGGGCCCCAGCCGACCGAGCTGAAATTATCAATTGAACCCCTTGCTAAAATGTTTTAAAAATTTTAGAATTTTCAAGCATGAATATTTTAAAAACATTCTCTGAGATCCGATTAGGCATCCTTGGGTTATATGTTTAATTCAAGTATTAACATAAACTTAAAATCAATTTTTCTATGAACCCCCCCCCCTTTTTCTTACCTCTTTATCTGATGAAGAATGAATTAACTCTTAAAGTCCTATACCACCTCATTCCACCCGACTGGAAGTCCCATTCATTTTTCTAATCTACCCCAAATGATAGCCTTGGTTTAAATGTAATATTAAACATGTTTAGAAGTCTTTGATTTATGGTAATTTGATTAAGGTAACTTTAAATGCAAAGGTCATTTTTAGCCATTTTTTTATACATCCTTATAGGAATGCTCTGGACTTAAAATATTCTCAACAGGATGTTAAGAGTTAACAGAAAGCATTTCTATGAATATTTCAACCTATTCTTCAATGAAATTATCTTTAGTCTAATGAATTTATATGCCATATATCATAACATTTTTTTCTTCTGAGGATTCCACTATTCTTACTCATCATCATTCAATGTGCCTTTATTATTGCCATTGAATTTTAATTTCAAATGACTAAAACAACTTTTGGCTTTTCACTTATCCAGTTCACTCATCTGTATCGTTTAGTATGTTTCAAGTTTCTTCTTTTATTGATTAATTGTCAAGACAAAAGCCCCCCCCACCTCTTCCCTTCCAGCCAAGTATTGACACCATTAAAGAAACAACAACATGCTTGTATAAATAAGTATTTATATATCATTCTTCACTGGTAGAGACAAAAAAAAAATAAAACTCAGTACTATACAATGACAGAAAAAAAAAGACATTTTTTTAATTTTTTATAGATCACTAATTAGGACTGAGCCTATTGTAGTAGTGATCACCCTGAGCGGATTTTAACAGGTTTGAATTCAGAGATTTCCTTCTCCTAGACTGATTGCCTAACCTAGGCTAAAGAGCCTTGTCTACCCTACTATTTACCCATAGCTGGAGTTAGAGTAGTTGCATTCATACCTTTCCCAAGGGTATTAGTGCTATGTGAACTGTAGCTTCGTCCAGGAATTGAACTTGTGTCAACAAGTCCATTTCGTACGACTCTAACTATTAAAGCATGCACCTCCAACAAAGACATTTTGGAATACAAAACTATTGAAGTAAGTCAGTTAGACAGTCAACAATTGGTTTGAGCAATGTGACTAGCCAAGCCTAACCATGAAGTTACCAGTTCCCAATGAACCCACTATAACAGCTTAAATAATTACTGCCACTACTGCCAGGAAGAGTCCATTAAGCTGAGGAGGTGTTTGACTGTTCCACTGTCCAATAGTTAACAATCTGTAACAGTCATTTCCAGACTGCAGGTTCAATCCTGGCCAAGGGCGAAAGTAACACAGAATAACAATTAACAGTATTCTACAAAAACATAACTCACTTTAATCAAAATAACCTCTATCAAAATAACCCCCAGACTACTGATCAGAGGGTGATAGTTGTGGGTAGGCTTTTGAATAACATGCTATCAGTGGGTATAGCGTTCGGTTAGGAATCACAAGGTTCCTCGTTCGATACCGGCCCTCGCCAACTCAGCGTATGAGTAGCACAGGGAACTGTGCGGTAAAGTGGGGAGCTGATGGTAGGTGTGACGATCAACCTCAAATGCTAAAATGATCTCCTTGGTCTAGCACTAGTGAAAAGGGGATAGACTCCCTCGCTGTTTGGCTGATACTGACATTAAGACGGTCCGGCAACTTTTTTTTTTTACGTTGGAGGTGCATCATGTAATGGTTAGAGTCGTAGGAAATGGACTAAAGAATGAATAAAGCAAAATGTATTTGGCATAAAATGACCCAAGAAGGGTTGGTATGTCATAAGATTCAACCAACCAGTAACCAGGATATACTGGTTGTGCAGTCAGTGCCCTTATAGTATGTGGCCTACCTTTTTGATTCTGTTATAATATGTGGCCTACCCGGTTTGAATGTGTCCTACCTCAGTAAGAGTATATTTATAGATATAAGTAGTAGGCGATTTATTGAAACTAATTATTCTTCACATATATTCAATTTCAAGAAATGCAATTCAGTCATAAGCTGTATATAGTAATTAAGAGTAATTAAAAAAATAATTTATCCATAATTTACATGAATCAGATATCTATTTAATTCTAAAATATTCTAAAATTCTGAAATAGGGTTAGGGTTAACAGTTATTATTATAACCTTATAATATGCTTTTTATGGCAGGCCCATACTATAAGAGAGACATGATTTCGTAGGCCACATTCAAAAGGTAGGCCACATACTATAATGGTACCGTGCAGTCTATCCTTGAGATGAATTCGCTGCTTTGAAAAATGGTCTGTTGAGTATGAAAGATGACGCACTTACATAATCCTGTGTTTCATTAAACATGCTGATCAGAAAGTATCACCATGGTACTATTAAATTTCTACTGCTTGGTTGGTTAGTTGGGTTTTACAGCATGTCAACCCTTGTTGGGTTATTTTATGCCAAAGAAGTTTTGCTTATTCATTCTTGATGGCCGCCCTGTCGGCTGGGGCATTAGAATGCACCGACTGCACCTCTGCAGAGGGGTAAGACTCCCCCAATGGGGCCACCTGTTGGCCATGGCTGGCGACCCGTGATGCTTAAGGATATAGCCCAGGTGGATGAGCAGTTCATGACATGCAATACTCCACTTTGGCCCTATCTTGGGCTAGACGGGCAGTCGGAGAGGCCCCCTCCGATCAGTCGGCTGGTCACGTCAAGCCCTAGCACCTATATGATTTTCCCAACCCTATTGCCCTTATGGTAAGCCCCAACCCCTTTTTATCATATGGGTGCTAGAAGGCGGTGGCTGTGGGTCTACATGTCCTGGGAATGACGTTAAACTCTATCTGATGGTGAGGTTCCAGTTTTGGAGGTTTGGGGAATGTGGAGCACCCCTTTATCACCATTGCTCCCAGGTCCACTCTGACCCGGAGTGGTAGTACTTGTTAGGGTCCCATCTATGGGTTAAATAGAAAAATGTATTTATAAAAAAATTGTATTATCCATTAAGAATTGATTTATTTCAAAACTTTATCGGCATTAAATGACCCACTGACATTGATATGCCGTAAAACAAAACAAAACAAACAAACAAACATTCTTGATGGGTATTCAATTTCCTTTTTAAAGTCAATTTTTTTAAAACTCATTTTTTGATCTATTTAACCCATAGATGGGACCCTAACAGGTACTACCACTCACAGTTCCACTGTGAGTAATGGTGATTAGGGTCACTCCACACTCTCCTGAGACCCATAATTGGAACTTCATCAGGAGATTCAGTTTAAATCATACCCAAGACACTAAGACCCTCAGCCACCACTTTCTAGCACATATATATATATATATTTACCAACCCCTTCACACGAGCAGGATGCGACACAAGGTCAATTTCTTAAGCGGAGTTTAACAGGTTTGAATTCAGAGTTTTCCTTCTCCTAGACCGGTTGCCTAACCAAGGCTAAAGAGCCCAGTCTGTCCTACTATTTAACCATAGCTCGAGGGAGAGTAGGATTCATACCTTTCCCAAGGGTATTAGCACTAAGTGAAATGCAATTACCATGTCCAGGATTTGAACTCGCGGTGACAAGTCCATTTCCCATGACTTTAACCATTACACCACGCGCTTCCTTTCTAGCACATATATGATTAAAAAAAGTTGGGGATTCACCATAAGTGCAATAGGGTCAGGACAATCATATAGGTGCTGGGGTTTGATGTTGTCAGCTGATTGATCAAAGCACACCTCACCAACCACCGTCTAACCTAAGTAAAGGCCAAAGTAGAGTGTTGCATGTCATGGACTACTCAGCCACTAGGGTCCAACCCTTAAGCATCATGGGTCGCCAAACTCAACCAACAGGTGGCTCCATTGGGGGAGGGGGGATTCTACCCCTCTGCAGAGGTGCAGTCAGTGTATTCTAAAGCCCCAGCTGACAGGGCTGTCCATGATGTACCAATATATTGCAAAACTCTTGATTAAGTCTATTTTAATATTTTAAGAAATCATTTTTCTTTTTAGTTCAAGAGGCAAAGAAAATTTCAAGCATTTAATTTAGTTTACATTTACTGTAGGTGGTAACCCATGATGCTTAAGGATGGAATCCCGGAGGCTGAGCAGTTCATGACATGCAACACTCCACTTAGTTTGCCCTACTATTTACCCATAGCTGGAGGAGAGTATTTGGATGCATATCTTTCCCTAGGGTATTAGCACTATGTGAAATGCAAACAGCCTCATTCAGGTCTAGTGCAACAAAAGGGGATAGACTAATATCCTTGGAAACGGTATACATCCAACAACTCTCCCTCCAGCTGGGTAAATAGTAAGACAAACTGGGCTCTGTAACCTTGGCTAGGTAATCAGTCTATGAAGGAAGACTGAATTCAAACTTGTTAAATTCTGTTTAAGAAATTGACCTTGTGTCACATCTTAGTCATGTGGAGGGGTTTACCCATAGCTGGAGGGAGAGTATTTGGATGCATATCTTTCCCTAGGGTATTAGCACTATGTGAAATGCAAACAGCCTTGTCCAGGATTTGAACTCTGGTCAATAAGTCCATTTCCTATGACTAACCATTACACCATGTACCTCCAACCAACTTAACTAGTTGGTCTAGATTAAATTCTTATTCCAATGTTAGTGATACTTACTTATGCTTCCCATTTAAAGTTATTAATCACAGACTGTTGTTCTAATTCCAAATTATTCTAGAGGCCTACACACCTTAGTCTTAAACCCGAGCCAAAAGATTCAAGGATTGATCTTATAGCCATAACAACTTTAATCACACCAATCTCATACATCCTTCCTTGTTTAAACTTATGTCTATTTTAAAACTGCGGCTAACAGCCAATTGAAAATTGATACATCAAATTATATATATATATATATATATATATATATATATATATATACACACACACAGGGTGTGACATAAGTAATGCCCTTTTTAATTTCATATCTTATAATGTATATTTACTTTATTATTTTCTTTAATTATTTGATTTCATTTGTATTGAACATTATTAAACCGAATAAGCATTATATCAATTTTGTTAATATATTATATTAATCCATTAACCTGTGGCAATTCATGTTCGAAAAAATAAAGGATAATCAAAAAGGCTTTAATTTTGTTCCACTTAAAAAAAAAGGGCATTACTTAAATATATATCTCATACATCCTTCCTTATTTAAACTTATGTTTATTTTAAAACTGCCAATTGAAAATTAATACATCAAATTATATATATATATATATTATATATTCATACCTTTCCCAAGTTTATTAGCGATATGTGAAATGCAAACAGCCTTGTCCAGGATTTGAACTTGGGTCGATGAGTCCATTTCCTATGACTCTAACCATTACACCACATGACTCCAGTTTTATTTATATAACCAGAACATCCGTAAAATCGATGGGATCCCATTGTAATACCTGTCCATGATGATATTGTTGCTTCTGTTTAGGAAGGAGTGGCGGATTCTAATTAGCTTTTTATAGTTAACTGTGGTTCATGATGTGCCAATATATTGCAAATCTCTTGATTTAGTCTCGTATAATATTTTATATATCACATAACACTAATACCCTTGGGAAAGGTATGAATCCAACTACTCTCCCTCCAGCTATGGGTAAATAGTAGGACAGACTGAGCTCTTCAACTTTGGTATGGCACCTAGTCTAGAAGAAGGAAAACTGAATTCAAACCTGTTAAACTCCACTTAAGAAATTGAACTTGTGTCACATCCTGCTTATGTAGAGAGGTTGATATATATATATATATATATATATATATATATGTGTGTGTGTGTATGAGGAAAAAGTGGAATTGAATCCGACAGTATGTAATATTATGAACAAATTGAAAAACGCAAGTTCATAAACGAGTAATGTTTATTTCATCTACGCTGCAGTGTTTCGATCTGTTTCAATAGATCTTCATTCATTATTTTTTTCTTCAAACTAATGAAAGCCCTGATGAAGATCTATTGAAGCAGATCGAAACACTGCAGTGCATTACTCGTTTATGAACTTGTGTTTTTCAATTTTTTCATAATATTACATATATTATGGACTCTCTTGTCGATTTTCGACACATGAGGGTTCATACAATGAACAACCCACACAGTGATTTGTTTACAGTGGTGAAAGCTTGTGTTGGACCATACGCACTTTTTGGCAAAGTCTATAGGAAGAATTGGTGCACAAGGAATGCCACAAACTCAATCAACGACTGACCTCAGCAATTTTGAATTCAGAGTTTTCCCTCTCCTAGACTGGTTACCTACCCAAGGTTAAAGAGCCCAGTCTGCCCTACTGTTTTACCCATAGCTGGAGGGAGAATATATGGATTCATACCTTTCCCAAGGGTATTAGTGTTATGTGAAATGCAAACAGCCTTGTCTGGGATTTGAACTCAGGTTGATGAGTCCATTTCCCACGACTCTAACCATTATGCCACCCGCTTCCATATATATATATATATATATATATATATATATATATATATATATATATATATGATACTTCAAGAAATCCTTTTTCTTTTTAGTTCTGGAGATGCAGAAAATTTGAAGCATTTAATTTTGTTTACATTTACTGTAGTTTTTTTTGTTTTTTTTTAAATGTAAAATTGGCATGAAAGGTGAGATCTATAACCTGACCTCAAAACCCATTTTTTTTCAATGCGATTCATTTACACTTTTAACCGACATTATGCTTTTTTTGAAAAACATTTGATTGCATGCGATTATTGTATAAATTTATATACAACAAACAAGAGCATTGTTAACATTGACTAGAATACTTAGGGTTAGTGTCAGGGTTAGGGTTAGGGTTAGGTTACTTTGAGATTTTATATAGTGTTTGAATTTTTGTCACCATAATAAAGTTTCAGTTGGTTAACCCCAGTCCGTTGGTTTCCACTGTGATATGTATCAGTCTCAAATCTACAGTTTTTCCTTGTAAATCCTAGTCTGTAGCATTTCTTTACAATCCACTGATGTAGGTTTCCTTGTAATCCCAGTTTGTAGTGTCCCATGTAATCCCCGTCTGTAGTGTCCCATGCAATCCCAGTATGTAATGTCCCTTTCAATCCCAGTATGTACTGTCCCTTGCAATCCCAGCCTGTAATGTCCCATGCAATCCCCATTTGTAGTGTCCCATGCAATCACAGTTTGTAGTAGTAGTATGTAGTGTCCTTTGTAATTCCAGTCTGTAGTGTCCTTTGTAATTCCAGTCTGTAGTGTCCCTTGCAATCACAGTCTGTAGTGTCCCATGCAATCACAGTATGTAGTTTTCTTTGTAATTCCAGTCTGTAATGTCCCATGCAATCCCAGTCTGTAATGTCCCATGCAATCCCCATTTGTAGTGTCCCATGCAATCAGTTTGTAGTCCAAGTATGTAGTGTCCCTTGCAATCCCAGTATGTAGTGTCCCTTGTAATTCCAGTCTGTAGTGTCACTTGCAATCACAGTCTGTAGTGTCCCATGCAATCACAGTATGTAGTGTCCTTTCTAATTCCAGTCTGTAATGTCCCATGCAATCCCAGTCTGTATTGTCCCATTCAATCCCCATTTGTAGTGTCCCATGCAATCAGAGTTTGTAGTGTCCCTTGCAATCCCAGTATGTAGTGTCCTTTGTAATTCCAGTCTGTAGTGTCCCTTGCAATCACAGTCTGTAGTGTCCCTTGCAATCACAGTATGTAGTGTCCTTTGTAATCCCAGTATTTAGTCTCCCTTGTAATCCCAGTATGTAGTGTCCTTTGTAATTCCAGTCTGTTGTGTGCGATGCAATCACAGTTTCTAGTGTCCCTTGTAGTCCCAGTATGTAGTGTCCCTTGCAATCCCAGTCTGTCGTGTCCCTTGTAATTCCAGTCTGTAGTGTCCCTTGCAATCACAGTCTGTAGTGTCCCATGCAATCCCAGTATGTAGTGTCCTTTGTAATTCCAGTCTGTAATGTCCCATGCAATCCCAGTCTGTAATGTCCCATGCAATCCCCATTTGTAGTGTCCCATGCAATCAAAGTTTGTAGTGTCCCTTGTAGTCACAGTATGTAGTGTCCCTTGCAATCCCAGTATGTAGTGTCCCTTGCAATTCCAGTCAGTAGTGTCCCTTGTAATCACAGTCTTTAGTGTCCCATGCAATCCCAGTATGTAGTGTCCTTTGTAATTCCAGTCTGTAATGTCCCATGCAATCCCAGTCGGTAATGTCCTATGCAATCCCCATTTGTAGTGTCCCATGCAATCACAGTATGTAGTGTCCTTTGTATTCCCAGTATGTAGTGTCCCTTGCAATCCCAGTATGTAGTGTCCCTTGTAATTCCAGTCTGTAGTGTCCCTTGCAATCACAGTATGTAGTGTCCTTTGTAATCCCAGTATGTAGTGTCCCTTGTAATCCCAGTCTGTACTGTCCCATGCAATTACAGTATGGAATGCTCCTTGTAGTCCCAGTATGTAGTGTCCCATGCAATCCCAGTTTGTAGTGTCCCATGCAATCCCAGTATGTAGTGTCCCATACACTCCCAGTATGTAGTATCCCTTGTAATTCGAGTCTGTAGTGTTCCATGCAATCGCAGTATGTAGTATCCCATGCAATCCCAGTTTGCAGTGTCCCATGCAATCGCAGTATGTAGTGTCCCATGCAATCACAGTATGTAGTGTTCCATGCAATCACAGTATGTAGTGCTCCTAGTAGTCCCAGTATGTAGTGTCCCATGCAATCCCAGTATATAGTGTCCCTTGCAATCTGAGTCTGTAGTGTCCCATGCAATCCCAGTATGTAATGTCCCATACAATCCCAGTCTGTAGTGTCCCTTGCTATCTCAGTATGTAGTGCTCCTTGTAATCCCCATCTGTAGTGTCCCATGCAATCCCAGTCTGTAATGTCCCATACAATCCCAGTGTGTAGTGTCCCATACAATCACAGTATGTAGTGTCCCTTGCAATCCCAGTATGTAGTGTCCCTTGCAATCCCAGTATGTAGTGTCCTTTGTAATCCCAGTATGTAGTGTCCCTTGTAATTTCAGTATGGAGTGCTCCTTGTAGTCCCAGTATATAGTGTCCCATGCAATCCCAGTTTGTAGTGTCCCATACACTCCCAGTATGTAGTATCCCTTGTAATTCGAGTCTGTAGTGTTCCATGCAATCGCAGTATGTAGTGTCCCATGCAATCCCAGTTTGCAGTGTCCCATGCAATCGCAGTATGTAGTGTCCCATGCAATCACAGTATGTAGTGTTCCATGCAATCACAGTATGTAGTGCTCCTTGTAGTCCCAGTATGTAGTGTCCCTTGCAATCCCAGTTTGTAGTGTCCCATACACTCCCAGTATGTAGTGCCCCTTGTAATTCGAGTCTGTAGTGTTCCATGCAATCCCAGTATGTAGTGTCCCTTGCAATCCCAGTCTGTAGTGTCCCATGTAATTACAGTATGTAGTGTCCCATGCACTCCCAGTATGTAGTGCTCCGTGTAGGCCCAGTCTGTAGTGCTCCGTGTAGTCCCAGTCTGTAGTGTTCCATGCAATCCCAGTGTGTAGTGTCCCATGCAATCCCAGTATGTAGTGTCCCATGCAATCACAGTATGTAGGGTCCTTTGTAGTCCCAGTCTGTAATGTCCCATACAATCCCAGTCTGTAATGTCCATACAATCCCAGTCTGTAATGTCCCATGCAATCCCAGTCTGTAATGTCCCATGCAATCCCCATTTGTAGTGTCCCATGCAATCAGTTTGTAGTCCCAGTATGTAGTGTCTCTTGCAATCACAGTCTGTAGTGTCCCATGCAATCACAGTATGTAGTGTCCTTTCTAATTCCAGTCTGTAATGTCCCATGCAATCCCCATTTGTAGTGTCCCATGCAATCAAAGTTTGTAGTGTCCCTTGTAGTCCCAGTATGTAGTGTCCCTTGCAATCCCAGTATGTAGTGTCCTTTGTAATTCCAGTCTGTAGTGTCCCTTGCAATCACAGTCTGTAGTGTCCCTTGCAATCACAGTATGTAGTGTCCTTTGTAATTCCAGTCTGTTGTGTCCGATGCAATCACAGTTTGTAGTGTCCCTTGTAGTCACAGTATGTAGTGTCCCTTGCAATCCCAGTCTGTAGTGTCCCTTGTAATTCCAGTCTGTAGTGTCCCTTGCAATCACAGTCTGTAGTGTCCCATGCAATCCCAGTATGTAGTGTCCTTTGTAATTCCAGTCTGTAATGTCCCATGCAATCCCAGTCTGTAATGTCCCATGCAATCCCCATTTGTAGTGTCCCATGCAATCAAATTTGATCAAAGTTTGTAGTGTCTTGTAGTCACAGTATGTAGTGTCCCTTGCAAATCCAGTATGTAGTGTCCCTTGCAATTCCAGTCAGTAGTGTCCCTTGTAATCACAGTCTTTAGTGTCCCATGCAATCCCCAGTATGTAGTGTCCTTTGTAATTCCAGTCTGTAATGTCCCATGCAATCCCAGTCGGTAATGTCCTATGCAATCCCCATTTGTAGTGTCCCATGCAATCACAGTATGTAGTGTCCTTTGTATTCCCCAGTATGTAGTGTCCTTGCAATCCCAGTATGTAGTGTCCCTTGTATCCAGTTGTAGTGTCCCTTGTAATTCCAGTCTGTAGTGTCCCTTGCAATCACAGTATGTAGTGTCCCTTTGTAATCCCAGTTATGTAGTGTCCCTTGTAATCCCAGTTTGTAGTGTCCCATGCAATCCCAGTAAATGTAGTGTCCCATACACTCCCAGTATGTAGTATCCCTTGTAATTCGAGTCTGTAGTGTTCCATGCAATCGCAGTATGTAGTATCCCATGCAATCTCCAGTTTGCAGTGTCCCATGCAATCGCAGTATGTAGTGTCCCATGCAATCACAGTATGTAGTGTTCCATGCAATCACGTATGTAGTGCTCCTAGTAGTCCCAGTATGTAGTGTCCCATGCAATCCCAGTATATAGTGTCCCTTGCAATCTGAGTCTGTAGTGTCCCATGCAATCCCAGTATGTAATGTCCCATACAATCCCAGTCTGTAGTGTCCCTTGCTATCTCAGTATGTAGTGCTCCTTGTAATCCCCATCTGTAGTGTCCCATGCAATCCCAGTCTGTAATGTCCCATACAATCCCAGTGTGTAGTGTCCCATACAATCACAGTATGTAGTGTCCCTTGCAATCCCAGTATGTAGTGTCCCTTGCAATCCAGTATGTAGTGTCCTTTGTAATCCCAGTATGTAGTGTCCCTTGTAATTTCAGTATGGAGTGCTCCTTGTAGTCCCAGTATATAGTGTCCCATGCAATCCCAGTTTGTGTAGTAGTGTCCCATACACTCCCAGTATGTAGTATCCCTTGTAATTCGAGTCTGTAGTGTTCCATGCAATCGCAGTATGTAGTGTCCCATGCAATCCCAGTTTGCAGTGTCCCATGCAATCGCAGTATGTAGTGTCCCATGCAATCACAGTATGTAGTGTTCCATGCAATCACAGTATGTAGTGCTCCTTGTAGTCCCAGTATGTAGTGTCCTTGCAATCCCAGTTTGTAGTGTCCCATACACTCCAGTATGTAGTGCCCCTTGTAATTCGAGTCTGTAGTGTTCCATGCAATCCCAGTATGTAGTGTCCCTTGCAATCCCAGTCTGTAGTGTCCCATGTAATTACAGTATGTAGTGTCCCATGCACTCCCAGTATGTAGTGCTCCGTGTAGGCCCAGTCTGTAGTGCTCCGTGTAGTCCCAGTCTGTAGTGTTCCATGCAATCCCAGTGTGTAGTGTCCCATGCAATCCCAGTATGTAGTGTCCCATGCAATCACAGTATGTAGGGTCCTTTGTAGTCCCAGTCTGTAATGTCCCATACAATCCCAGTCTGTAATGTCCCATACAATCCCAGTCTGTAATGTCCATGCAATCCCGTCTGTATGTCCCATGCAATCCCATTTGTAGTGTCCCATGCAATCAGTTTGTAGTCCAGTATGTAGTGTCTCTTGCAATCACAGTCTGTAGTGTCCCATGCAATCACAGTATGTAGTGTCCTTTCTAATTCCAGTCTGTAATGTCCCATGCAATCCCCATTTGTAGTGTCCATGCAATCAAAGTTTGTAGTGTCCTTGTAGTCCCAGTATGTAGTGTCCCTTGCAATCCCAGTATGTAGTGTCCTTTGTAATTCCAGTCTGTAGTGTCCCTTGCAATCACAGTCTGTAGTGTCCCTTGCAATCACAGTATGTAGTGTCCTTTGTAATTCCAGTCTGTTGTGTCCGATGCAATCACAGTTTGTAGTGTCCCTTGTAGTCACAGTATGTAGTGTCCCTTGCAATCCCAGTCTGTAGTGTCCCTTGTAATCCAGTCTGTAGTGTCCCTTGCAATCACAGTCTGTAGTGTCCCATGCAATCCAGTATGTAGTGTCCTTTGTTAATTCCAGTCTGTAATGTCCCATGCAATCCCCATTTGTAGTGTCCCATGCAATCCAAAGTTTGTAGTGTCCCTTGTAGTCACAGTATGTATGTCCCTTGCAATCCCAGTATGTAGTGTCCCTTGTAATTCCAGTCTGTAGTGTCCCTTGTAATCCAGTCTGTAGTGTCCCATGCAATCCCAGTATGTAGTGTCCTTTGTAATTCCAGTCTGTAATGTCCATGCAATCCCAGTCGGTAATGTCCTATGCAATCCCATTTGTAGTGTCCCATGCAATCACAGTATGTAGTGTCCCTTGCAATCCCAGTATGTAGTGTCCCTTGCAATCCCAGTATGTAGTGTCCTTTGTAATCCCATTGTAGTGTCCCTTGTAATTCAGTATGTAGTGCTCCTTGTAGATCCCAGTATGTAGTGTCCCATGCAATCCCAGTTTGTAGTGTCCCATCAATCCCAGTATGTAGTGTCCCGATACACTCCCAGTATGTAGTATCCCTTGTAATTCGAGTCTGTAGTGTTCCATGCAATCGCAGTATGTAGTGTCCCATGCAATCCCAGTTTGCAGTGTCCCATGCAATCGCAGTATGTAGTGTCCCATGCAATCACAGTATGTAGTGTTCCATGCATCACACAGTATGTAGTGCTCCTATGTATCCCAGTATGTAGTGTCCCTGCAATCCCAGTTTGTAGTGTCCCATCATCCCAGTATGTAGTGCCCTTGTAATTCGAGTCTGTAGTGTCCATGCAATCCCAGTATGTAGTGTCCCTTGCAATCCCAGTCTGTAGTGGTCCCATGTATATCAGTATGTAGTGTCCATGCAACTCCCAGTATGTAGTGCTCCGTGTAGCCCATCTGTGTGCTCCGTGTAGTCCCCAGTCTGTAGTGTCCATGCAATCCCAGTGTGTAGTGTCCATTGCAATCCCAGTATGTAGTGTCCCAATGCAATCACAGTATGTAGGGTGTCCTTTGTAGTCCCAGTCTGTAATGTGTCCCATAGCAATCCCAGTCTGTAATGTCCCATGCAAATCCCCATTTGTAGTGTCCCATGCAATCAGTTTTGTAGTCCAGTAATGTAGTGTCTCTTGTAATCACAGTCTGTAGTGTCCCATGCAATCAGCAGTATGTAGTGTCCTTCTAATTCCAGTCTGTAATGTCCCATGCAATTCCCTCTATGTAGTGTTCCCATGCAATCAAAGTTGTAGTGTCCCTTGTAGTCCCAGTATGTAGTGTCCCTTGCAATCCCAGTTATGTAGTGTCCTTTGTAAATTCCAGTCTGTTAAGTGTCCCTTGCAATCACAGTCTGTAGTGTCCTTGCAAATCACAGTATGTAGTGTCCTTGTAATTCCAGTCTGTTGTGTCCGATGCAATCACAGTTTGTAGTGTCCCTTGTAGTCACAGTATGTATGTCCCTTGCAATCCAGTATGTAGTGTCCCTTGTAATTCCAGTCTGTAGTGTCCCTTGCAATCACATCTGTAGTGTCCCATGCAATCACAGTATGTAGTGTCCTTTGTAATTCCAGTCCTGTAATGTCCCATGCAATCCCACATTTGTAGTGTCCCATGCAATCACAGTTGTAGTGTCCGCTTGTAGTCACAGTATGTAGTGTCCCTTGCAACCCAGTATGTAGTGTCCCTTGTAATTCCAGTCTGTAGTGTCCCTTGTCAATTTCAGTCTGTAGTGTCCCATGCAATCCCAGTATGTAGTGTCTTTTTGTAATTCCAGTCTGTAATGTCTTATCAATCCCAGTCGGTAATGTCTATGCAATCCCCATTTGTAGTGTCCCATGCAATCACAGTATGTAGTGTCCCTTGCAATCCCAGTATGTAGTGTCCCTTGCAATCCCAGTATGATAGTGTCTTTGGTATCCCAGTATGTAGTGTCCCTTGTAATCAGTTGAGTGCTCCTTGTAGTCCCAGTATGTAGTGTCCCATGCAATCCCAGTTTGTAGTGTCCATTCAATCCCAGTATGTAGTGTCCCATACACTTCCCAGTGTAGTATCCCTTGTAATTCGAGTCTGTAAGTGTTCCATGCAATCGCAGTATGTAGTGTCCCATGCAATCCCCAGTTTGCAGTGTCCCATGCAATTGCAAGTATGTAGGTGTCCCATGCAATCACAGTATGTAGTGTCCCTTGTAGTCCCAGTATGTAGTGTCCCTTGCAATCCCAGTTTGTAGTGCCCTACACTCCCAGTATGTAGTGCCCCTTGTAATTCGAGTCTGTAGTGTTCCATGCAATCCCAGTATGTAGTGTCCCTTGCAATCCCAGTCTGTAGTGTCCCATGTAATTACAGTATGTAGTGTCCCATGCACTCCCAGTATGTAGTGCTCCGTGTAGGCCCAGTCTGTAGTGCTCCGTGTAGTCCCAGTCTGTAGTGTTCCATGCAATCCCAGTGTGTAGTGTCCCATGCAATCCCAGTATGTAGTGTCCCATGCAATCACAGTATGTAGGGTCCTTTGTAGTCCCAGTCTGTAATGTCCCATACAATCCAGTTGTATGTCCATACAATCCCAGTCTGTAATGTCCCATGCAATCCCCATTTGTATATGTCCCATGCAATCAGTTTGTAGTCCCAGTATGTAGTGTCTCTTGCAATCACAGTCTGTAGTGTCCCCATGCAATCACAGTATGTATGTCCTTTCTAATTCCAGTCTGTTAATGTGTCCCATGCAATCCCATTTCTAGTGTCCCATGCAATCAAAGTTTGTAGTGTCCCTTGTAGTCCAGTATGTAGTGTCCCTTGCAATCCCAGTATGTAGTGTCCTTTGTAATTCCAGTCTGTAGTGTCCCTGCAATCACAGTCTTAGTGTCCCTTGCAATCAAAGTATGTAGTGTCCTTTGTAATTCCAGTCTGTTGTGTCCGATGCAATCACAGTTTGTAGTGTCCCTTGTAGTCAACGAGTGTTGTAGTGTCCCTTGCAATCCCAGTATGTAGTGTCCCTTGTAATTCCCAGTCTGTAGTGTCCCTTGCAATCACAGTCTGTAGTGTCCCATGCAATCACAGTATGTAGTGTCCTTTGTAATTCCAGTCTGTTAATGTCCCATGCAATCCCCATTTGTAGTGTCCCATGCAATCACAGTTTGAGTGTCCCTTGTAGTCACAGTATGTAGTGTCCCTTGCAATCCCAGTATGTAGTGTCCCTTGTAATTCCAGTCTGTAGTGTCCTTGTAATTCCAGTCTGTAGTGTCCCATGCATCCCAGTATGTAGTGTCCTTTGTAATTCCAGTCTGTAATGTCTTATGCAATCCCAGTCGGTAATGTCCTATGCAATCCCCATTTTGTAGTGTCCCATGCAATCACAGTATGTAGTGTCCCTGTGCAATCCAGTATGTAGTGTCCCTTGCAATCCCAGTATGTAGTGTCCTTTGTAATCCCAGTATGTAGTGTCCCTTGTAGATTTCAGTATGGAGTGCTCCTTGTAGTCCAGTATGTAGTGTCCCATGCAATCCCAGTTGTAGTGGTCCCATGCAATCCCAGTATGTAGTGTCCCATACACTCCCAGTATGTAGTAATCCCTTGTAATTTCGAGTCTGTAGTGTTCATGCAATCGCAGTATGTAGTGTCCCATGCAATCCAGTTTGCAGTGTCCCATGCAATTGCAGTATGTAGTGTCCCATGCAATCACAGTAATGTAGTGTTCCATCAATCACAGTATGTAGTGCTCCTTGTAGTCCCAGTATGTAGTGTCCCTTGTGATCCCGTTTGTAGTGTCCCATGCAATCCCAGTATATAGTGTCCCTTGCAAATCCCAGTATGTAGTGTCCCATGCAATCCCAGTATATAGTGTCCCTTGCAATCTGATTCTGTAGTGTCCCATTGCTACCAGTTTTGTAGTGTCCCTTGCAATCCCAGTTTGCAGTGTCCATGCAATCTTAGTAGTAGTGCTCCTTGTAACCCGTCTGTAGTGTCACATGCATCCCAGTCTGTAGTGTCCCATGTGAATACAGTATGTAGTGTCCCATGCACTCCCAGTATGTAGTGCTCCGTGTAGTCCAGTCTGTAGTGTTCCAGTGCATCCCAGTGTGTGTGTCCATGCAATCCCAGTATGTAGTGTCCCATGCAATCACAGTATGTAGTGTCCTTTGTAAGTCCCAGTATGTAGTGTGTCCCATTGCAATCCCAGTTTGTAGTATCCCATACACTCCCAGTATGTAGTGTTCCCTTGTAATTCCAGTCTGTAGTGTCCATGATATCCAGTATGTAGTGGTCCTTGCAATCCCAGTCTGTAGTGTTCCATGCAATCACAGTATGTAGTGCTTCCTTGTAGTCCAGTATGTAGTGTCCCTTGCAATCCCCAGTCTGTAGTGTCCATGTAATTACAGTATGTAGTGTCACATGCACTCCATTATGTAGTGTTCTGTGTAGTTCCAGTATGTATGTCCTTTGTTGTCCTATGCAATCCCAGTTTGTAGTGTCCCATGCAAATCACAGTATGTAGTGTCCCATGCAATCACAGTATGTAGTGTCCCATACACTCCCAGTATGTAGTGTCCTTGTAATTTGAGTCTGTAGTGCTCCTTGTAGTCCCAGTATGTAGTGTTCATGCAATCCCAGTTTGTAGTGTTCCTTGCAATCCCAGTCTGTATTGTCCTTGCAATCCCAGTGTGTAGTGTCCATGCAAATCACAGTATGTAGTGTCCCATGCAATCACAGTAGTAGTGCTCCTTGTAGTCCCAGTATGTAGTTGTCCCTTGTGATCACCAGTCTGTAGTGTCCCATGTAATTACAGTATGTAGTGCTCCTTGGTCCCAGTATGTATGTTCCTTGCAATCCAGTTTGTAGTGTTTCCATGCAATCCCAGTCTGTATTGTCCCTTGCAATCCCAGTATGTAGTGTCCCATGCAATCAAGTATGTAGTGCTCCTCTGTAAGTCAGTATGTAGTGTCGGCCCTTGTGATCCCAGTCTGTAGTGTTCCATGTAATTACAGTATGTGTAAGTGCTCCTTGTTGTCCCAGTATATAGTGTTCCTTGCAATCCCAGTTTGTAGTGTCCATGCATCCCAGTCTGTAATGTCCCATGCAATCCCAGTATGTAGTGTCCTGCAATCAACAAGTATGTAGTGCTCACTTGTAGTCCCAGTATGGTAGTGTCCCTGTGATCCCAGTCTGTAGTGTCCATGTAATTACAGTATGTAGTGCTCCTTGTATGTCCAGTATGTAGTGTTCCTTGGCAATCCCAGTTTGTAGTGTTCCTTGCAATCCCAGTCTGTATTGTTCCCTTGCAATCCCAGTCTGTAAGTCCCTTGCAATCCCAGTCTGTAATTGTCCCATGCAATCCCAGTAAATGTAGTGTCCCATTGCAATCACAGTATGTAGTGTCTCCTTGTAGTCCACAGTATGTAGTGTCCCTGGTGATCCCGTCTGTAGTGTCCCATGTAATTACAGTATGTAGTGGCTCCTTGTTGTCTCTCAGTATGTAGTGTTCTTTGCATCCCAGTTTGTAGTGTTCCATGCAATCCAGTCTGTATTGTCCCATTGCAATCCAGTCTGTAATGTCCATGCAATCCCAGTATGTAGTGTCCCATGCAATCACAGTATGTAGTGCTCCTTGTAGTGCCCCAGTATGTAGTGTCCCTTGTGATCCCAGTCTGTAGTGTCCCATGTAATTACAGTATGTAGTGCTCCTTTGTGTCCCAGTATGTAGTGTTCCATGCAATCCCAGTTGTAGTGTTCCATGCAACCCAGTCTGTAGTCCCTGCCCGTCGGTAATGTCCCATGCAATCCCAGTATGTAGTGTCCCATGCAATCACAGTATGTAGTGCTCCTTGTAGTCCCAGTATGTAGTGTCCCTGGTGATCCCAGTCTGTAGTGTCCCATGTAATTACAGTATGTAGTGCTCCTTGTTGTCCCAGTATGTAGTGTTCCTTGCAATCCAGTTGTAGTGTCCATGCAATCCCAGTCTGTATTGTCCCTTGCAATCCCAGTCTGTATTGTCCCTTGCAATCCCAGTCTGTAATGTCCCATGCAATCCAGTCCCTGTAGTGTCCCTTGCAATCCCAGTCTGTAGTGTCCCTTGCAATCACAGTCGGTAATGTCCCATGCAATCCCAGTATGTAGTGTTCCATGCAATCCCAATATTTTTAGTGTCCCTGTGATCCAGTCTGTAGTGTCTTCCATCAATCCAGTCTGTAGTGTCCTTTGTAATCCCAGTATGTAGTGTCCCTTGCAATCCCAGTCTGTAGTGTCCCATGCAATCCCAGTTTGTAGTGTCCCATGCAATCTCAGTTTGTAGTGTCCTGTGTATGTCCCATTATGTAGTGTCCCTTGTATCCCAGTATGTAGTGCCCATGCAATCCCAGTATGTAGTATCCTTTGGGCAATCCCATTTGTAGTGTACCTTGTTATCCCAGTATGTAGTGTCCCATGCAATCCCAGTCTGTAAGTGTCCTTTCCAATCCCATTATGTAGTGTCCCTTGTTATCCCAGTATGTAGGCCCATGCAATCCCAGTATGTAATGTCCTTTGCAATCCCATTATGTAGTGTCCCTTGTTATCCCAGTATGTAGTGTCCCAATGCAATCCCAGTATGTAGTGCCTTTGTATCCCATTATGTAGTGTCCCTTGTTAGTCCCGCATATGTAGTGCCCATGCAATCCCAGTATGTTGTAGTTGTCCTTTGAAAATCCCATTATGTAGTGTCCCTTTGTTATCCCAAGTATGTAGTGTCCCATCAATCCCAGTAATGTAGTGTTCCTTTGTAATCCCATTATGTAGTGACCCTTGTTATCCCAGTATGTAGTGCCCATGCAATCCCAGTATGTAGTGTGCCTTTGGCAATCCCATTATGTAGTGTCCCCTTGTTATCCCAGTATGTAGTGTCCCATGCAATCCAGTATGTAGTATCCGATGCAATCCCAAGTATGTAGTGTCCCATGCAATCCCAGTATGTAGTGCCATGCAATCCCATTAATGTAGATGTCCTTGCAATCCCAGTATGGTGTGTCCCTATGCATATTATGATAAATAAATATCAAATTATTAAATATTAAGTATCTGAGCTGTTTGTATGGTAGTCAATTATAATTGACTTAATAGAATTTGAACAAAGTCTAAAAAATACTAATTTTACTAACATAACTGCAGGTGAGTCTAGACAGACACACCCTCCAACTTTGTGTTTTATTTTATGGCAAATTAATATTTAATTATCAATTAGTTAGTAATGTATCGGTGTTAACTGGAAGGTGGGGTATGCAAAAGTCGATATGGTGAGTGCAATTTCATTGCAGCTGTTGTTCAATTGAAACTATCATATTGTCTATAACTTTATTATTATTCATCAAGGTAAAAGTTTAATTACTTTTACTATTTATATATATATGGTAAGTCGCATGGTGTAATGGTTAAAGTCATGGGAAATGAACTCGTCGTCCCGAGTTCAAATCCTGGATGTGGTAATTGCATTTCACTTTAGCGCTAATACCCTTGGAAAGTATGAATCCTAATCACCATCAATATCATCATCAATCCATATACATATATACACGTATAACACATACATATATATGGAGATAGAATGGATGTAGTAGAATCCGACAATATGAGGTAGGTAAAAGGATGGTGAACAGAAATGATGATCAAAACAAATCTAAGAGTTGAAACGTTTCGTCCGATTCATACGGGACATCATCGGTCAAATAAATTTTATTGAAAGCAAAATTGCGTGCAAGTACAAGTGAATTTGGAAGGGGGGTGAGTTAGTAGCGGAAGTGAAGGGAGGGAGGCTAGGGGCATACATGAATGAAGTGAGGGTAGTTTACAGGAAGTGAAGAGAGGATGGGAGTATATGGGCACACGGGTAGGTGTAAGGGGAGGGGGTAAAGTTCTGGTGGTGTTGTGATGTCAGCAAAGATAATAGGAGGGGAGGGGAGAGTTGAGTGATCTTGGGTCACGTGGTTCAGGGTAGTGGAAAAGCAGTGGGAGGATTTTCTAACTCCTGAAGTTTAGATGGAGAACAACGGAGAGTAGGTAGTGAGAGTCTACGTGTGGGCATTCTTTTTTTTGGTTTATTTAATTAATTTAATTAACCATATTCTTGTTGAGTAAATAATTTTATTCTCATGAATTATCGTTTTTGGGANTATATATATTATACATTTATTACATGCATTAACAAAACAATCCAGATGAATTTAACCAGAAAATTTATCATAAACAGAATACTAAATCATATAACCCACCCAACAAATAAGTAAAGTTTTGCAGAGTGGACTATTGTTGGTATCAGCCAGACAACAAAGGAGTCTATCCCCTTTTTGCTAGCACTAGACTAAGGGTAATTTTTTTCATTTTCTGAGGCGGTGCACCACACCTACCATCAGATCCTCACTGTACCAAACAGATCAGATTACCCAATCTGTACAACTCATGTGCTGAGTTGGTGAGGACCAGTACTGAACCCGATGTTCACCTAGACTGGTTGCCCACCAAGGCTAAGGAGCCTTGTCTGTGCTTTATTTTTATTTCTTAACACTAATAGAGCGGATATATTTGTCATGGGTATTACTTTTAACACCATCTGATGATGAAGTTCCAATTTTGAAACTCTAAGGGATGTGGAGTACCCCCTTCATCACCATTACTCTCAGGTTCACTGTGACTCAGAGTGTTAGCACTTGTTAGGGTCCCATCTATGGGTTAAATAGAACAAAATGTGTTTAAAAAAACCAAAAAAAACAGTACTTCGGTTTTAAATTCAATTAGTGTTCACCTAGACCAGTACTGAACCAAGGCGGGTCTACTACTGAGTGAGCTAAACTGGCCCTAACAAATATTGGCAATATTGAAACTGACTTAATAACAGGGGTTATTTCCTATAAGTCTAACATAAACAAAGGAAACCACTCTTGACTGATAAATTATTTATTTATTTTCTATTGACGGTTTTTATTTTATTTTTTTTTTTTTATTTTGAATTTTGACATGGCAACACACTTGAAACATTTGACCTAGGAAAATTTGTTCTCAACAAACATTTAAAAAAAAAAAAAGAGAGAAATAAGAAATTACAGTTATTCGCCCATTTCATTCATAAAGAGGAGAGAAAGAAAGAGAAAAAAAAAAGGAGAGGAAAAGGAAATACGAAGAGAATTATAACCACACAAATAAAAACATAAGCACGTCCATTTCTGATGATGAAGTTTATGCTTCAAAATCGATAAGACAAAAATAACATCTTTTTGTTCTTATTTTTCATACGCATTGTATTGGCCTTCAAAATATTTAATATATTAATTATTTATTTATTTATTGATCTACTAGAAAAAGAAGAAGCGGGGTTAGGGTTAGGGTTTAGGGTTAGTTTAATGGGAAAATAAATAAATAATTTATCAGTCAAGAGTGGTTCCCTTTGTTTATATTAGGCTTATAGGAAATAACCATAAGAGGAGATCAGATCTCTTATGTCAGAGCAGGACTTTCTTTAATAATAACTAGTAAATATATTCACCTTCGCTGGGTGCAAGTATTTATGTTTTATTGTAATAAAACATATCAAATTAGAAAAGCTAATGAAACTAAATAAGAACGCAGATAAGAGATTTGAAATAGAGGGGCGTAAAATCAAAAAATAGAACAACTGAAGCTTACTCTTCCCTCACTCTCGTCTTTCATTGCTAAATTTCCTAATTTAACTATTTAGTTAAATTAGGAAGTAAAGAATAAAATGACAGTTTTTTTTCATGTTAATGGATTTCTTTTAATTTATCTCCAAGATTTTAGCTCATATTCATTAAGATAAAACCAAACAATTAAAAATCAATGATTCTAAGCACATATTTATTAAAATCAAATTTTTAATATCAATATGCAAATTAGCCTTCCCATTCACACTGTAAACTGCTATTTTGTTGTATATATAAATATAATTGCATAATATTTGTATGTAACTCTGGCCAACGCCGGGGGTCCAGTGGCTTCGGCCCTGGATCTTTACAAGTTAATAGCGTCAATCCCAGGGGGCTATCCCCCCAGGCAATACCTACCCCTCGACTTAAAGGGGCAGGGCTGGGTTTATTGCCCAGCGCCTGAGGCGAGGGGGAGAATGCCGAAGGGATCGACGCAATTTTTTGTCTTTCCCACCCATGAGCTTCGGCTTGTGGGTGGGCCCACGTTAAAACGAGGCCTTGTGCCCAGCCCATACAAGTGGGGTATGAGGCAAATACCTGTAGATAAGGCCAAACGTATTAAAAATACAAAACAATTTTATCAATAATTGAGGTTTAAATAAAAATGAAATCATGGAGAATGTGATGTAAATAATTAAGGGAATTGTGACTTGAGTAGTAATATAGTTTCAGTTACAGACAAACACACAATCTCCATTATAATAAGATTTAATTTGAATTTCATTCATTCAAAATTGGACCCTTATGGCAAGCCCCAACCCTTTTTATCATATGGGTCTAGAAGGCGGTGGCTGCAGGTCTACATGCTGGGAATGATGTTAAACTCTATCTGATGGTGAGGTTCCAGTTTTGGAGGTTTGGGGAATGTGGAGCACCCCTTCATCACCATTGCTCCCTGGTCCACTCTGACCCAGAGTGGTAGTACCTGTTAGAGTCCATCTATAGGTTAAAAAAAATGTATTTATAAAAAAATTGTATTATCCATTAAGAATTGATTTATTCCAAAACTTTATCGGCATTAAATGACCCAATATGCCGTAAAACAAAACAAACAAACAAACCAAAATCAAAATTGGATAAGAATTTAAGGCTTGTATTTCAATTTTACTTTTTTATTATTTTCTTTTTATAATCAGCTGTGTTCCAAGTTGAATCTGTTCTGAGAATCCTGAGTGTGGTAGGTAGTTCATATAGCAGGTTGGGCTATTCCACTGTGTACCTTGGCCAAGCTCATTCCCAGGATTCTGATTTGCTGCTGGTTTTAGTGTGGATACTTTGATCCATATATACCAACACATGATAATGTTCTGGTAGTTGGTACAGAGCTTGTATTCAGTTACAGTCTGTCTTTTTTGTCTGGTGACTCGATGCTACTTACAACCTTCCTATAAATAATCTATCAGTCAAGAGTGGTTCCCCTTTGTTTATATTAGGCTTATAGGAAATAACCTTCCTATAAGGTGAGTATGATGTTGATTCTACAATTTTTACAAAAGAAAATATTTAAAAACAATTATATAAAAAAAAAATCACCCAATATGAGTCTAGGTAAAAAATCAAACATAAGTGAATAAGTAGATATTCTAGCCAAAACAAGACATTAGGTTTATAAGTTCCCACACTGAATTGTCCAATTGGACACATGGCCTAGTGGATAAAGGAGTTAGGTTAAGATAGTTCTAAGTGACAGTTATCTCTGGACTGCAGGTTCAATCCTGGTCAAGGGCAAATTTAACATAGAATAATAATTAACACAGCTTAACGCCTCTACCCCAGCTAGGGTTAGCAGAATTAGAACAGAATACCCCATGGACAGAATAAAGGGTTTAGTTCAAAGTCAAAGTTCCGTGATGGCTCCTGATTATGACAAGAAGGTTCCAAAGTTCGACAAGAAATACCTGAAGAAAGCCGGAGGGCACATCGGCCAAACATTATACAGATAACAATGAAGATGAGGACAATAGTCCGAATAACGCAGATAATACTAATCTTCAAGCCTCATCTCAAACATTTAGAGAAATATTCAAAATTATTTCGCAGGTTGGGTCATTGCTATGATTTGATAGACAGGGAACACCTGAAGAAGGCTGGAGGATACAGCAGCCGAAACACTGTGATTTTACATACCACAATAAAGATGAGGACAACAGTACAAAAAATCAAAATTATAAAATATAATTAGTATTATCTGCATTATTCAGACTATTGTCCTCATCTTCATTGTTATCTGTATAATGTTTTGGCCGATGTGCCCTCCGGCTTTCTTCAGTTATCTCTGGAACCCGAGTTCAATCCTGAGTGAAAGCAGCTAAAAAAATAATTAATTAACACAACTCCTACCCCAGCTATGGTTAGCAGAATGAGAACAGGATACCCCCATGGACTAAATAAAGGGTTAGGTTCAAAGTTCCGTGATGGCTCCGAATACGACAAGAAAGTTCCCGAGTTCAAAAAGAAGGTTCCCAAGTCCGACAAGGTTCCCGAGTCCGACAAGAAATACCTGAAGAAGGCTGGAGGGTATATCGGCCGAAACGTTGTACAAATAACAATGAAGATGGGGACAATAGTCCGAATAACGCAGATGATACTAATTTTGAATAGTTTAACTGTTGATCAAACAAGGCATCAAAGAACTTTTGAAGATCTCATTCAAAAAATAATGTCATTGTTTTGGCATGCCAATCAATCTGACATGCATCACGAGAAGCGTCATGATCATTAGGAAAAAAACAATGAAGATGAGGAAAATAGTCTGAATAATCCAAATAATACTAAGAATAAAAATATAGATTTTTTAAAAATCTATATTTTTATCCTTATTTCTTGAATAATTTATCACAATCCTTATTAAATTACTATTTATCTAAAATTATAAATTATAAATCAATGGTCGATTGGTTGGTTGGGTCTTACGGCATGTCAACGCTTGTTGGGTTATTTTATGCTGAAGACATTTTGTTTTATTCATTCTTGTTGGGTATTCAATTTTTTTTTTCAAACTCAATTTATTTTTTAAACACACTTTTTAATACTCATTTTTCTCTATTCAACCCAGATACTACCACCCCGGGTCAAAGTGGACCTGGGAGTAATGGCAATGAAGGGTTACTCCACACTCTCCAGAACTCAAGAATTAAAATTTCACTATTAGATATAGTGTGGATACCAAGGGAGGTAATTTTAAAATTATATGTAAGATTAACTTCCCTTGCAAATTGTCTAAGGGACGTAATTCACTTTATTTGTTATAATTTGGGGTACAAATGCAGAAAAGCATGCACGAGATCGCATTTTGCGTATAAATAGCAATAGATTACGGAAACCTTCGAGGTAGCATAACCCTAACCCTAACCATTACCTTTACCCTAGCGTCTGAAAGCTTCCGGGTATTTCCGTGAAATGTAATGAAATATAAAGCTTTTTTGTAAAATGGAGGAAGCATTAAAATTTACTAAGATATCGATTATTTTCTATAACTCCAACCTAAAACAAGGAGAACCACTCTGATCGACTGATGAATAATTTATTTATTTATTGATCTACTAGGAAAATAGACGGGGTTAGGGTTTAGGGTTAGTTTAATGGGAAAATAATTGGTAGATTAATTAACAGATAAAATTCATTCAGTGTAATTCCCCTTTTTTTTTAGGTTGGAGTTATAGGAAATAACCAAGATATCAACTTTTTCTGATACAAAGTCAAGATAAACAGCACTATCTGTAGAATAAAAAGCCGTTCTTACGCTTTGAGATATAAGTACAGTACAGTAATATTATAGTCGACGTTGATGTTAGGGACGTCCAATTTGACGTGTAAAATCCCCACCCCACATATATTTAACACAATGAGACTTGAATAAAGGTTAACTTAATTCTATCAGAATATTTCTTTGAAAAAATGTTTTTTCTTTGCAATTCATTTAAAAAAGTAAAAGTTTTCAAAGAATAATATTGTGACATTTTTTAGCAGAATTCATGTTTTTTTACTAAAATAAATCACTGGTTATTTCCTATAACTCCAACCTAAAAAAGGGGAACCACTCTGAATGAATTTTATCTGCTAATTAATCTACCAATTATTTTCCCGTTAAACTAACCCTAAACCCTAACCCTGTCTTCTTTTTTCCTAGTAGATCAATAAATAAATAAATGATTTATAAAATTAATTCAGAGTGGTTCCCAATTTATATTTTATAGGAAATAACCAAATCACTTATAGAAATTTATAAAATTTTCTGATATAATTATTCAGACTCTTAACTTTATAGAAAAAAATTAAAAATCGTTTATTATCGCTTCATTTTTTTTTTTTTAGATTTCATAAAATGAAATAGGGTGGGGGAAACCTTGTAAAAAATATTACCCTAATATATTTTTTAGGAAAACCTATTTTAAACTTAATCTAATCAACAGGTGAATAAGTATCGAAATGTTCTTGAAAATTTGACTCTTATTGATTTTTCATAGAATTTTTAAAAAACAGCCTGTAGTCGTAACTTGTTTTTGGTTACGTTAAATTTCTATTGATTTAATGGGACGAACATATAAACATTGTTTTCATTCATAACTTTCATTATTTCCGTGAGTTGAAATTTTTTTTTAATCATCAGGAGTTTTTTTTAATGTTTTTTCTTATGAATGGTTCAAAAATTTTGAAGATAACATTAACCTTTATGCAAATTTCATTGTGTTAGATATGGGGTGGGGTAAATTTTACACGCCAGATTGGTCGTCCCAAAATTACAGTAATATTCTAGTCGATGCGGACATCTTCAATTTCTAACAGCAGGTCACAACAACAAAAAATCATGTTTAATTAATAATAGAAAGAATTGCCTCGATAAGTAATAAGATATTGGTTATAATATGTCTCAAAAAAATTCAGTACACTTATGGGGCTATAGTTAGGTTCGTTTGTGCTGGTATCTTGTCCCCAATAAAGCTGGCTGTTTCTTCTTGTGGGCTGGTAAGCTGAAATGAAATTTAACTAACGAAAAGGAAAGAGAAAGGAGAGAGACAAAGCAAGAGGTAGTTTTGTGACTTAGGCTTTATTGAACGGGGAATAGTCGGCTGTAGCAAGGGGACGTGCCCCTGGCCAGGAAAACGACTACACTCAGTTGCGGCCTAAATTCAAATGACCGAGGTATCATTTTTGGGGTAGGGAATCAGTCCTTTTTGTCGGACATGCGCAGAGAGGTTCTTCCGGTCAATGCCCCATGGGAGGTTTTTTTTATTTTTTATTTTTATTTTTTTATCCCACACACTATTTACAATGTCTGTATGTAGAAATTGGTTGGCTGGATCATACGACATGCTTTTTTGAAGGCTTTTGCAATTCAAAAGTAATTGTCTAAGGTTTTATTAATTTTGAAGTATCTTCATCTTGAGAGACTTTTTCAATATGAAAAAATGATGATGATGGTGGTGGTGATGGTAGTGATGATGATGATCTAGGCATGACTGGGTTGGGAAGGTAATCCACTGGGAATTATGCAAAAAAACTAAATGACCATACAACAAAATGGTATATGCATAAACCAGAATCTATTCTTGAGAATGAAACCTATACAATTCTCTGGGACTTCGAGATAAAGACGGGTTGCCTTATCCCAGTCAAAAGACCAGAACCATTATCGATTAATAAAAAATGATAACTTGTCAACTGGTAGATTTTGAGTTTTCAGCAGATCACAGCGTAGAGATGAAGGAAAATAAAAAGATAGACAAATACCAGGACCTTGCCAGAGAATTGAAAAAGTTGTGGAATATGAGAGTGAAAGTGATACCAATTGTAATTAGTACACTTTAAGGAGCTGATGGTAGGTGTGGCGCTCCACCTTAGATGCAAAAACAATCTCCTTGGTCTAGCGCTAGTGAAAAGGGGATAGACTCCCTCGCTGATTGGCTGATACCGACATTAGGCCGCCCCGACGACACTTGGAAC
>CM042162.1:12272556-12372556 GCA_023376005.1 Doryteuthis pealeii
TAATTATCGAAAGGAGTAAAAAAAATCTCTAAAAATTATTTTTTTAGTTTGTATTTTCAATTTTATTTTCCGATTTTCGGTACTTATTTACTACCAGAGTAGGTTCCTTAATTTTTTTTCCTTCTATTCACATCTTCGGTCTATTTATACAGCAAAAAGTATCAATCATATATAACCCCACCGATATTTTGCGCCCAAAATATAAGAAAGGACCTGAAAAAAAAAATCAGAAAGTTTTGAAATTAAAATAACTGATGCATTATAAAATTCATTGATTGATGAATCAACACTGAAAATTTCATTAAATCCGATAATTCTCTTATTTTTGGTATTTTTTAAAAACGGTGTGTGTGTGTGTGTGGGGGGGGGGTTAAATTTGTATTGTAAAAACATATGACGATAAACTCCATCTGATGGTGAGGTTCCAGTTGCACCTAGGTCCACTCTGACCCGGAGTAGTAGTATCTGTTAGGGTCCCATCTATGGGTTGAATAGAAAAATGTGTTCATGAAAAAATGAGTATCTATTAAGACTTAATTTATTTCAAAACTCTGTCGGCATTTATTGACCCACTGAGGTTGACATGCCGTAAAATAAAAAAAAAAATAAACATCATCATCATTATCATCATGGCTTGGCTTCATAAAGATTAAGGGGGTGGTCCATGTTGACAGCAGGCTTGTTTATAGCTGATAAGGCCTATGTGGAACATGCAGTCACGGTCAAATTTTTTCCAAACTGTTGCTACGAATCTTTCAAAACTTTGTCGGCATTAAATGACCCACCATGGTTGATATGCCGTAAAACAAACCAAACCAAACCAATCAACATATCATACGTGATTAGTCGTGATCGTCAACGTGATTTTTTGAGTGACAATAGGAATGATGTTTTTGTTAGGTGCAGAGAATATTTTTAGATGACCTCTGACGGGTCACCTATATTCGAAAATGACGAGTGAAAATATTCTCCAATTTACATTTCCAAATTAGATTTCGCGAAGATAGCCAATGCATGTCGTTGCATTGATAAGGGTTTCTCATTTCATGTTTATGTCGAGATGTCCAATGTCTTCTACGTGATTTTAATTCAACAACAAGAAGCCTCAAAACTGGTTAATTAAAACTTTTAGGTACACAATACTCAACTTTACAGCCCTGTCGGCTGGGGCTTGTGGGGAGGCAAAAGATTTAATGCTTTAGTTTTATATGTGGCTGGTTATTCTTGGTGCGTGTTCCTAGGGTTTACTTTTAACCCCATCTTCTTTGGTGGTCGCCCTGAAAAGGAATTCAAATAAAGAAAAGGAAGGGACTAAGACAAAAGGTAGTTTAAGGATTTAGGCTTTATTCATGGGTCATAGCCACCACGTGGTAAGGAAATTCCTTCCTGACCAGTAGTAGTTCGTCCCAGTTAAGGCATAAGTTCGAATGGTCGAGAGATTATCTTGGGTGTCGGAAGTGGGTCCGTTTTCCCTTTTTTTCCTGTTTGGAGGGTTCTTCCGGCTCGTAAGAGTTTGTTATTTTTAATTTTTTTAATTTTTAAAAATTCAATTTTATTTTAATCCCCACAAGCTTTAGTGTTTACATTAGGGTAAGTTGATTTTTCACTTTCTTAAAAATCTCTCTCAAACAGCAACAGTTGTATGTATGGTCTAATAAATACTGATACCAAAATCTAGATGACTTACTTACACCATTTTTTGAAGAAATAGCATCAAAGATCGTCAGTTAAAATGCACTAAAAATCCTCGTTTTCGTAACATTTGGTCCAGAAATTGGTTAGAAAATTTAGATGAAACGAAAAAGATATTATAACTAGAATTAACATTGACAATACCCCCCCCCCATCATCACCAACACCCCCGACATGTTGCTTTTTACCTCATTAATTAAACTGTAACAGGTATAATATTTTAAAAGATTGTGATCTATTTCCTCAAATGAAAATACAGTTTTGAAGAAAAATATTTTGTTGAGTAATTCTTTATGTTAATTAATACAGTTCTAAAATCAACCTACACTAGTGCTACATAGTGGCCGCTTTACATAGACGGTTGGTTGATTGGGTTTTATGGCATGTCAACCCATTCAGTAATAATGGATCTGCGAGATTAGTTTGTTAACCATTACACCACGATGGGACGCCTAACAAGGTCAGAATTATTGGTCACCCAGTGAGGATCAAACTCACTAACAATAATCTGCTTGTTTGGCTTGTTAACTATTAGACCATGCAAGGAGACTTAGCTTAGCTTAGTTGTGTCACAAGGTCATAATTATTGGTCACCCAGTGAGAACCACACTCACTAACAATTATCTACTAGTCTATCTTGCTAACCATTACACCAAGTGAAGTGTCCAATTCATTTACTTAGATGCTTAGACCATTTTGGGATACGGCCTAAAGTATGGGACACCCAGTGATAATCAAACTCATTAACTGTGGTCTGCTAGCCTGGCTAGTTAACCCTTGCAATATTCAAGATGCTTCGCAAAATTAAATCTAGCTTAGATATGGTACAAGGCCTTGAGTATGGTGTAGCATTTGCTTGGTTTGGTTGGTTTGATTTTACGGCATGTCAACCCTTGATGGGTTGTTTTATGCTGAAGACGTTTTTGTTTTATTCATTCTTGATGGGTACTCAATTTCTTTCAAACAAATATGCTTCTATTAAACCCATAGATGGGACCCTAACAGGTACTACCACTCAATGGTGATTAAGGGGTGCTCCAGATTCCATAGACGCCCAGAACTGGAACCTAACCATCAGATAGAGTTTAACGTCATACCCAGGACATGAAGACTCTCAATTACCGCTTTCTAGCACATATATGATTAAAAAAAAAAGGATTGGGAGTTTTCTATAAGGGAAATAGGATTGGGACAATCATATAGGTGCTAGGGCTTGATATGACCAGTCAATTGATCGGACGGAGCCCAAAATAGAGTGCTGCATGTTATAGACTGCTCAGCCACCAGGATTTCATACTTAACCATCACGGGTCACTACCCTCGGCCAACAGGTGGCCCCATTAGGGAAGGGGTCTTACTCTTCTGCAGAGGTGCAGTCGGTGTATTCTAAATCCCCAGCCTACAGGGCTTTTACATATACGGTATCTATAGTGTGAGCACATAAAAAAATACATTTAAAAATTATTTGTTTTACAGTCTTTAAAGTGGGAGAATTTTACAAATAAAAATCTGTATCTGACAGAATGACGCATTTTGCTATTTTTTCTCTCTTGAACATGTCTGGAACAGTATGATTTTATTATCTATATTGCAAACTATTAGTAAGTGAATTTTCATAAATTTATCTTGAGTGATAGTGGAGAAAATTGATTTTATTGCCCAGCGCCTGAGGCGGCCCCTTTAGGGGGAATGCGACGGGATCGACGCATTTTTGTGCTTACCACCCATAAGCTTCGGCTTGTGGTTGGGCCCACATAAAAATGCCCTTGTGTCACGCCCTCATAAGGCAAAATCCTGTAGAAGAATAGAAGTAGAGAATTCCTAATTTGGCACAAAGGAAAAATGTGAATTACTCGGTAAAGGAATTATTAAAATTCAAAAAGTATTTTCCTTTTTTCTATCTCCCCCCCGACCCCCCCAAAAAAAACTTTTATATCATTCTTGAATCTGTAAAGTATATCTTCTTACTTTTGTTGCATAAACTATGTGATGGCATAGATGATTGGCAACACCCTGTAGGAGAGCTCTGTGGAGCCAGTTTTTTTTTCTTCATATCATGGTGTGGAAAATCACTGGACAGTTGAAAATCTCGCACGTCAAATGATTTTGACTTAGTTAAGGCATTTGACAACCCGACCCCGTGTGGAACAGACGTGTTCCCTCCCGGTTGTCACTCCGCGCGATGAGTTAGAAAAGGTCAAATAAAAATGTAAAAAGCCATAAGTCTTATTAATTAATTAAGCATGCCCTTAGTTAGAAAATGAAGAACCAATAAGAGAAGACTAAAAGCAAAAACTTGGACAAAGTAGAAAGAAAAAGTAGTGAATATCCGACCTGGCGACAACCAAGTAAGTTATATATATATATATATATATATAATATATATATATATATATATATATCTGTCTAAAAGAAAGGAAATGAATCCGACGGTATGAGTATAGATAAAAGGATATGAAAACACCACAAAATGCTGTTAAAGTGAAAACATTTTATAACATATTCATAGCTAATATTGAACAATATTTCGATTTTATAAAATCATCCTCAGAGCTTGTTTATACTCCGTACTATCAAGTGCGGAGACGAAAGTCATATGAATTTAAAACTAAAACCTTGATGTTGCAAAAAAGTTATGCGTTAGTTTCAAATATGAGCACTTCGTTTTAAATTCATATGACTTTCGTCTCCGCACTTGATAGTACGGAGTATAAACAAGCTCTGAGGATGATTTTCATAAAATCGAAATATTGTTCAATATTAGCTATGAATATGTTATAAAATGTTTTCACTTTAACAGCCTATTGTGTTGTTTTCATATCCTTTTATCTATACTCATATATCTGTCTATATCTCCCTGATGCCACTACTCTCTCTCTCTCTCTCTCTCTCTCTCTCTCTCTCTCTCTCTCTCTCTCTCTCTCTCATAAGAACTATTGTGTATATACCCAACAAGGGTATATGGCATTGTAACACTTTCTTCTTAATAGCTGTCAGTCTATCGGTCGATCTTCTGCTGACTTCTTATTCAGGATCTGTATTCTTAACTGTTTTTAGTTGAGATGTCTCGTGTTGTTAGTTTGTTCTTAGTGAAAACACAAGACATTTCTTTGGTGTTTATTAAGTTCCTGGTCCCAGATCACTCAACCTCGTAATGAGAATCTAGCTCCGAACGAGAGACGCTAGTGCATCCTCATTCTTCGACGGCTAGCTAGAGACTGGTTAAAATTAAAATGTCTCACACGCTTGCCTGATAAACGGGAAGAGGAGGTCACATAAAAGGTTAAGAGACGTCACTCACAATCTCTGTAGCTGATAGGTTTGATTTAAATAATATTTTCTACACTAACCGTGCATAATTAACAGGATACCCATCAATTATGCAACATTAGAATACACCGACAGCTCGTCTGCAGAGGATAAGACCTCTTCCCCCCAATAGGGACATATGTTGGCCGTAGGTAGCGACACGTGATGCTTAAGGATGGAATCCTGGTGGCTGAGCAGTCTATGATATGCAACACTCCATTTTGGCCCTTACTTAGATATTTGCCATATTTGTATTCTGTTTTGTTAAGTTTCCTCAGGTATCAAAATATTCTGGTTATTACTTCGTCGTAAATTGTTCTCACATTTATTCTGGATGAGGAAATTATATTCAACCAACCATCGTTCTTCAACAGCCTTATTTGGACCTTCTACGGGTTTCAACTAAGAACGATAACTCCTAATTACAGGAATCCAGACAGAGATAAAAACAACCCAGCTAAGGGTAATTAAAGTAACGCACATACGTACTCACACACTTAATTATTCAAAATAATGACCAAATTAGTATTAAGAATAAAAAAAACGATTACTTGAAAGTATTCATCGGAGGTTACACATACGTGAATAGAGAAATGATGATAATAATTCTAACTATGCTCTGTTGTGTCCACGAAGGAAATTTGATCAGCTAAGTCAATTTTATAGATACATAAGCCGCCATCAGCACCGTCGCCCCGAGAGTCACGCACAATTATGGCGCTTCTAAGAAAGTGCGTACGAACTTTTAAGTAGGAAATTTCCATCTCTTATCTCTATGGAGGGAAAGTTCAATGAATGTAAATGAAGTTACGATACGACTAGAGTAATATTACTTTACTGGGTACGATGTAAAGGACATTGGCCTAATCTTAAACACTTTATATATCTTCCGTCAAGTAACCCCCTCCTCGTTCTACCATATAAATAGAATTACTTATTGATCTAAGGTGAGACTAGGCTGAGTGAACGACCCCCCTTCTCTCTCTCTCTCTCTCTCTCTCTCTCTCTCTCAATATATATATATATATATATATATATAATATATATATATATATCCAATTGCCGCTTTAACTTTTCCGTTCCAGTGGCATCAGAAAATAATCCAAAAGTGCTAAATATATTAAAAACATCAAGCAGTAATAATAATAATAATAATAATAATAATAATAGAGGGAAAAATAAGGGTCTACCATGGTTTCAATCAAATTGAAATGATTTCATCAGGAACCTATCCTACGTTTAACTAAGTCGATGTAATTCCTTATATATTTTTCGCATAATAACGGTTGAACGTAACGTTATTTTTATCTCAATTTTCGCCTATATATATATATATATATATATATATATATATATATATATGCTCCCCGTCCCCCTGAGGTTGAGCTCTTTGGGGGGATTTCGCTGATGACCGGCAACTAAAGCGTAAACGCAACGCTCTCCCATAAAAGGGATGGAGCACTCTATGGCGACCTTTACATACATACAAATGTGTGTATTAAAACAGTTAAAATCCCCTTCGCATTCTGTGGGTGACGATGGCCGAGCGGTTAAGCTGTCCGACTGCTTCTGAATTGATCGGAGTTTTATCCCGGCTGTGGAAGCTCACAAAATGACTTGCCACACTGAAGAGACTTGATAAGTCGAAACACGTGTCTGTGGATGACTATATATATATATATATATATATATATATATATATATATATATATATACGAGGGTGAGTAAAAAAATTAATGCCATTTTGTTTAGGACATGTATAATTACCAACACAGGAACATGTATCATACATCAAAATGAACCTGGTCCTCTGTGGATCACATACCTACTTCTCCACATAGTCACCGTTTCTCTCAATAGCAATGTTTCACCTTCTGTTGACTGTTCTTTGAGCCACTTCTTCACTACAGATCGGTATACTCCAAACATTATTCCCGTGATGAGGAAGTGAAATTTGTAGTGAAGAAGTGGCTCAAAGGACAATCAACAGAATTTTACGGGCAGGGATACATGCTCTCATTCGAAGGTGGAACATTGCTATGGAGAGAAACGGTAACTATGTGGAGGAGTAGGGATGTGATCCACAGAGGACTAGATTTTGTTTGTTTGGTTTGGTTTGTTTTGTTTTACGGCATATCAACCTCAGTGGGTCATTTAATGCCGATAAAGCTTTGAAATAAATCAATTCTTAATGGATAATACAATTTTTTATAAATACATTTTTCTATTTAACCCATAGATGGGACCCTAACAGGTACTACCACTCCGGGTCAGAGTAGACCAGGGAGCAATGGTGATGAAGGGGTGCTCCACATTCCCCAAACCTCCAAAACTGGAACCTCACCATCAGATAGAGTTTAACGTCATTCCTAGGACATGTAGACCCGCAGCCACCGCCTTCTAGCACCCATATGATAAAAAGGGGTTGGGGCTTGCCATAAGGGCAATAGGGTTGGGAAAATCATATAGGTGCTAGGGCTTGACGTGACCAGCCGATTGATCGGAGGGGGCCTCTCCGACCGCCCGTCTAGCCCAAGATAGGGCCAAAGGGGAGTATTGCATGTTATGAACTGCTCAACCACCTGGGTTCTATCCTTTAGCATCACGAGTCGCCACCCACGGCCAACAGGTGGCCCCATTGGGGGAGTCTTACCCATCTGCAGAGGTGCAGGGTGCATTCTAACGCCCCAGCCGACAGGGCGGAGAGGACTAGATTCATTTTAATGTATAATAGTTGTTCCCGTGTTAGTTATTATACCTGGTTATTATTGTTGGTTATTATACCTGTCCTAAACAAAATTGCCTTACTTTTAGACTCTCCCTCCCGTATATATATATATATATATATATATATATATATATATAAAAGTAATTGGTAATTTGCTTGAAGCATTGTTAAGTATGTTATAAAATAATAAAATTCGAAGGCAATACAATGCGTAAACAATAAAGACAAAAAGATGTTTATATGTCTAATCGATTTCAAAGCGAAGCTTTATCGTCAGAGACTGATTTCAGAAATGACGTGCTTATGTTTTTTTTTTATTTGTGTGGTTATAATTTCTCTTCTTATTTCCTTTTCCTCTCCTTTTTTTTCCTCTCTTTCTTCTTCTCCTCCTTTATGAATGGGCGAATAACTGTAATTTCTTATTTCTCTCTTTCTTTTTTTTCTTTCTTAAAAGTTTGTTGAGAACAAGGCTGACATCCGGTAAGATGTTGCAATGTGTAGCAATGTGTAGCAACGGTGTGAGCATGTCATAATTTCAAAAAACAAAAGTGAACAAATGAATAAAAACCGTTAATAGAAATTTTTTGTTTTTTTTTTAAACATACTTAGCTTTTGTTTCGCTTTCACCTTTCATTTCTTATTCTTTCTCCCTCTCTTTCTTTTTTTTGTGTTATTTCTCTTCTTTTTCTTTTTTTTTTCTTTTTTTTTTTTTTTTTTTTCCCCTTTATCCCCTTTGTTCTCTAATTTAAATTATTTTTTTATAGTAAATAAGTAAATAAAAGATTATCTTAAATTATGTATTAGTATGATAGAAAAAATAAATGATTCTTTTTTATTATTTTTTTTTTTTTTTATTAAGAAAATATCTTTTATGAGTACTTTTTTCTCTTAAACTTAAATAGATTAAATATTATATTAATTATATATTAAAATATCATATAATAATTACATATTAGGATTGATGCAAAATTCAAAACAATAAAATAAAACAAACCATTCCCCCCCTTAAATTTCAAATAGATTAAATATCATAAATCAAATATTTGAATTACAAAAGGCATAATGTACTGCTTCAATTATATATTTTATTTAACTATTTTTTTTTTCATTCTTTTGTTGTTATTATTTATTCTTATTTTTATTTATTTTTTTCCCCCCACTTTTCCTTAAATATTTATTAATAGTTCTAGACTGACCGTAATCCTAAGAGGGTATTATGGTTTAAAGAAATAGTGTCATGGTTTAAAGAAATAATGTCATGTAAAGGAGTTAATAAGTATGTCAATATTGTTAAAGTAATCGTAATTAATTTTTTTTATATTTCTCTATTATCTTCTTTTCATTCTCAATCATCCCATCACTATATATATATATATATATATATTTAATTTTAATTAAAAAAAAAAAAAAAAAAAAAAAAAGGCTATATATGAAACGTAAATTTAGTTAATCGTGTATTCTGAGTTTAATTCTAATCTATTGATAGTTGGTAGGTTTAAAATTTATGATAGGGAAAATTATATATATATGAGAGAACATGTGTACCAAATAAACTAAAACCTATATATGGAACGTGTAAATTTAGTTAATTATGTATTCTGTGTTTAATTCTAATCTATTGTTTATGTTAGGACCTAATTTAGCTATTAATAAACTTTCTCTAATTCTGAGATTACCAATGTTGCGTATTATAGCTTCTATCTTAACTGAAAAATTGTTGTCCTTATTTTTGCATTTGATTAGGTGTTTATGGAATGAGGATGCACGTGTGTGGATGTGTTCCTTGATTCTAATGTGGAGGGGTCTAATTGTACTACCTATGTAGAAATTAAGGCATTTGGAGCAAGTTAACGGTATTGTTAGTCCTCTAGTGCATAAGTTAGGGTCTTTTATTGGGCAGTTGGTTAGTGAGCATGGGTGTAATAACATTTTTATGTTTTATTGTTAGATCTAACAATAAAACATAAAAATGTTATTACACCATGCTCACTAACCAACTGCCCAATAAAAGACCCTAACTTATGCCACAAGACCTATACAATTTACCGTCTAACTTGCTCCAAATGCCTTAATTTCTACATAGGTAGTACAATTAGACCCCTCCACATTAGAATCAAGGAACATCCACACACGTGCATCCTCATTCCATAAACACCTAATCAAATGCAAAAATAAGGACAACAATTTTTCAGTTAAGATAGAAGCTATAATACGCAACATGGTAATCTCAGAATTAGAGAAAGTTTATTAATAGCTAAATTAGGTCCTAACATAAACAATAGATTAGAATTAAACACAGAATACATAATTAACTAAATTTACACGTTTCCATATATAGGTTTTAGTTTATTTGGTACACATGTTCTCTCATATATATATAATTTTCCCTATCATAAATTTTAAACTACCAACTATCAATAGATTAGAATTAAACTCAGAATACACGATTAACTAAATTTACGTTTCATATATAGCCTTTTTTTTTTTTTTTTTTTTTAATTAAAATTAATATATATATATATATATATATATATATAGTGATGGGATGATTGAGAATGAAAAGAAGATAATAGAGAAATATAAAAAAATTAATTACGATTAATTTAACAATATTGACATACTTATTAACTCCTTTACATGACATTATTTTTAAACCATGACACTATTTCTTTAAACCATAATACCCTCTTAGGATTACAGTCAGTCTAGAACTATTAATAAATATTTAAGGAAAGTGGGGGAAAAAATAAATAAATAAAAATAAGAATAAATAATAACAACAAAAGAATTGAAAAAAAAATAGTTAAATAAAATATATAATTGAAGCAGTACATTATGCCTTTTGTAATTCAAATATTTGATTTATGATATTTAATCTATTTGAAATTTAAGGGGGGATGTGGTTTGTTTTATTTTATTGTTTTGAATTTTGCATCAATCCTAATATGTAATTATTATATGATATTTTAATATATAATTAATATAATATTTAATCTATTTAAGTTTAAGAGAAAAAGTACTCATAAAAGATATTTTCTTAAAAAAAAAAAAAAAATAAAAAAAGAATCATTTATTTTTCTATCAATACTAATACATAATTTAAGATAATCTTTTATTTACTTATTTACTATAAAAATAATTTAAATTAGAGAACAAAGGGATAAAGGGGAAAAAAAAAAAAAAAAAAGAAAAAAAAAAAAAAAAAGAAGAGAAATAACACAAAAAAAAAGAAAGAGAGGAGAAAGAATAAGAAATGAAAGGTGAAAGCGAAACAAAAGCTAAGTATGTTTAAAAAAAAAACAAAAAAATTTCTATTAACGGTTTTTATTCATTTGTTCACTTTTTTTTTGAAATTATGACATGCTCACACCGTTGCTACACATTGCTACACATTGCAACATCTTACCGGATGTCAGCCTTGTTCTCAACAAACTTTAAGAAAGAAAAAAAAGAAAGAGAGAAATAAGAAATTACAGTTATTCGCCATTCATAAAGGAGGAGAAGAAGAAAGAGAGGAAAAAAAAGGAGAGGAAAAGGAAATAAGAAGAGAAATTATAACCACACAAATAAAAAAAAAAACATAAGCACGTCATTTCTGAAATCAGTCTCTGACGATAAAGCTTCGCTTTGAAATCGATTAGACATATAAACATCTTTTTTCTTTATTTTTTACGCATTGTATTGCCTTCGAATTTTATTATTTATATATATATATATATATATATATATATATATATATATATATATATGAGGATAGGCGGATTGAAGTAAATCCGACAGAATGCGGTAAAGAATAGAGGGAAAAATGCGGACAAAAGAACAAACTCAGACAAGTAGATGCAGGAGATATATTCCGCTGTGCACTGAGCACGGCTTCTTCAGTCTTTATTTAAACATTTGAGCATCATACATGTGTTTTTATAGAAGGGAAAGTGGGTTATTTCCTAGTTGAGTAACATGAGTGACCCAGAAAAAACAGAACCCAAATTATCTATGTTCCCATTAAACTAACCCTAAACCCCAACCCCAACCCTAACCCTAACCCTAACCCTTGTTGGACTTAAACTTAAAAATTAAAAAAATTAAAATCAACAGTTTTATTACAAAATTTGTGAGTTCTATAATTTCTGGGTCACCCTGTAATATTATGTTACTCAACTTTTAAGGTTGGGGTTGGGGTTGGGGTTTAGGGTTAGTTTAATGGGAAAATAAATAATTTGGGTTCTGTTTTTTCTAGGTCTCCCTGTAATATCATGTTACTCAACTAGGAAATAACCGGAAAGTGAACGGGTGAGAGGTGAATTTGGTGATGAAGTCAGGAGGATGGGATAGAGTTTGTGAGGATTTGATTGGTCAAAAGAAAATCTTTCATGGCTGGTGAGGGAGATAAGATCAAATGTGTGGAATTGGTTGGAAGAAATATGGTGAGCGAGGTAGTTTAGTGCAAAAGAGGGAGAAGCTTGGTAAGGTAAGAAATTAGGTCAACATTCTTTGGTTGGCTTGGAGAGAATTTTTATTCTTTGAGTAAAGGTGAAGAAGTTCAAGATGAATGGGCGACCTACACATCCCATACTACCAACTCCCACCCCCTCTCCCTACCCCCTACACCTACCCAACGCCCTCCTACCCATACACTTTTCTTGTTCTTTTGCTCCTACCTAGCAGGCCAAAATCTCCAAAACCTTCCCTAACCCACTAAATGAATAATGACCTACTCCTTCCACCTCGCCCATTCATCTTATATATATATAATATTATATATATATATATATTATATATATATATATATAAAATTTAATTAATCATGACAAGCAAATTCGGCGAATACCATGTGCGACGTGAGGAACACTGTACTGCTGTTTCGACCTAATTTTGGTCTCATCAGAAGTGTACACTGCTGATGAGACCAAATTAGGTCGAAACAGCTGTACAGTGTTCCTCATGTCGCACATGTATTCGCCGAATTTGCTTGTCATGATTAATTAAATTATATAAATAAAAATTTCTCTCCATAAAAATAAAATTACATATATATATATATATATATATATATATATATATATAATATATATATTATATATACATGCTTTTCTTATTAAGCTTAGTAATATAATAAATAATCTAAATGTACTATAATTACGTATTTCTGTTATCGTTGTCTAATTTTAAAAGAAAAAAAAAAGAATTCCATATATTTCACAATATATATAGAATTACAGAAACCTAAATAAATAATAAATAAATACAATTTAATAAAACAAAGTAAAACTCTTAAAAAAACAACGAGGTATTTAAAGTTATATTATAAAATGTGATATTACCGAATAACGCAATGATGAGCAGTAAACGTACATTTCCACATAATTAAATGCATATAATCGCGTATGAATTGATGTGTTTTAACTAATAAATAAATAAATGAAAAAAAGTATATATATATATAAATGAACCCTCTCATCGATTTTCGACGTCTGAGTGTTCATTCAGTGAACAACCAACACAGTCTTTTGTTTATAGTGGTGAGGGCTAGTGTTGGACCATTCCACACTTTTTGGCACAGTCGATAGGAGGCGCGTGGCATAATGGTTAGAATCGTGGGAAATGGACTCGTTGACCCGAGTTCAAATCTTACTCAAAGCTCTTTGCATTTCACATAGCGCTAATACTTTTGGGAAAGGTATGAATTCATATATTCTCCCTCCAGCTATGGGTAAGATTGTAGGCAGACTGGGCTTTTTAACATTGGGTAGGTAACCAGTCTAGGAGAAGGAAAACTCTGAATTCAACAATCCTGAGGTCAATCATTGATTGGTTTGTGGCATTCCTTGTGCACCAATTCTTTCCTATCGACTGTGCCAAATATATATATATATATATATATATATATATATTATATATATATATATAATCAGAAGAATGCAACACTTATGTGTTTGTGGGGAGCAATAAGCCTCCCCTGTCATGTAGAGAAAGATTTTTACTTTCGTGTTTCCGTCTTCTATCACTGCTCGGAACGCTACCTAGCGGCTAACGGGAGAAACACGGGAGATAATTCTGAAAGCAAGCAATGTAATTCCTACAATAGAGAAACAAAGTTTTTTTTAGAGACATAGATAAAATGGAAAGACATTTAAGGAAATAAATGAATGTTTAATTAAATCGTTGAGTTTATTGCTGTCTTGAAATGTCGATAGGTCAGGGGGGTAGAGAAACTTGTCTCACCTGACCCTGGAATTTATTTTCCTTGCCGGTGAAGAGTTAGCGGCTATTAATTCTAGATTGGAATTTCTTTTGCTCGATTCAATCCGAAAGAAAATCCAGGCTTTAACTCGGGATTTTTTACAAGAAGGAGGAGGAGGAGGAGGAGGAGTGGGGAAAAGGTGAAAGAGAAAGAGATTGAAGGTAGAAGAAGGAGGGGAAAGGAGAGGAAAGAGAAAAAAGGATAGAAGAAGAAGGAGGAGGAGGGTGGGAATGAAAGAGAAGGAAACAGAAAAAGAAGTGTAGAAGAAGAAGAAGAAGAAGAAGAAAGAAAGAAGAAGAAGAAGAAGAAAGAATAAGATAGAGAAGGCGAAAGATGATTAAGAAGAACGAGGAGATGGAGGAGGAGATTGAGGAAAAACAAGGAGAAGGAAAATACAAAAAACGAAGGAGAAAAAGAATGAAAATATGAAGAAGAAAGAGTAGTAGAAAGAAGAAGATGAAGAAGAAGGAGGGGGAGAAGGAGGGTGGGAATGAAAGAGAAGGAAACAGAAAAAGAAGAAGAAGAGGAGGAGGGGGGGAGAAGAGAAAGACAAAAAAGGATAGAAGAAGAGGAGGAGAGGGGAGGAGAGAAAGAGAAAAAGGATAGAAGAAGAAGAAGGAGGAGGAGGGGGAAGGAGAGGAAAGATAAAAAGGATAGAAGAAGAAGGAGGAGGGGAAGGAGAGGAAAGAGAAAAAGGATAGAAGAAGAAGAAGAAGAAGGAGAGGAGAGAGGAAAGATAGAAGAAGAAGGAGGGGAAGGAGAGGAAAGAGAAAAAAGGATAGAAGAAGAAGAAGAAGGGGGAGGAGGAGGGGAAGGAGAGGAAAGACAAATAGAAGAAGAAGAAGAAGAGAAAGAGGAGGAGGAGGGGGAAGGAGAGGAAAGACAAAAAGGATAGAAGAAGAAGAAGGCAGAGGAGGGGAAGGAGAGGAAAGAGAAAAGTGTAGAAGAAGAAGAAGGATGAGGAGGAGGGGGGGAGAGGGAAAGACAAAAAGGATAGAAGAAGAAGAAGAAGGAGGAGGAGGAGTAGAGTGGGAATGAAAGAGAAGAAGAAGAAAAAGAAGAAGATTTCTCTGTCCTTTCCCATCCCTTGCAATGTGTCCCTTGATTGGAAGTAAAAATGCTCGTTTTATTTTGATCGTATTCTTTGTAGATTACAAGAAACATGTAAAAGTGCAATAACATCTCTTTGGCTATTCTCGATGCTAAACAAATCAAGAAATCTATCATGGCGATCTATTTCACTTGGTTCTATCTTCTTCGATCACACTTCTTATATGAGTATATATATATATATATATATATATATATATATATATATATATATATACCTATCTTTAGTATGCTCATTTATCTTGGTTTGTTCGTTATCTATCATTCTCCCTCCCTCTTTCTCATACATACATACATATATATATATATATATATATATATATATATATATATTCTTCAACTGCTACTCGCACGTTTTCACTGTAGTTGTTAATCCAAAAGGATCTCAATGTATTTCGTACAAAATATATATATTTACCAACCCATCCACACGAGCAGGATGCGACAAAAGGTCAATTTCTTAAGCGAAGTTTAACAGGTTTGAATTCAGAGTTTTCATTCTCTTAAACTGGTTACCTAGCCATGGTTAAATAGCCCAGTCTGCACTGCTATTTACCCATAGCTGAAGGGAGAACTGGATTTATACCTTTCCCAAGGGTATTAGCGCCATGTGAAATGCAAACAGCTTCGTCTAGGAATTGAACTCGGTTCGACGAATCCATTTCCTACGACTATTTGGGACTTTGAGATACAAACGGATCACCTAATCCCGGCCAGGAGACCGGACCTAGTATTGATCGACAAGAAAAAGAGAACCTGCCATCTCGTGGATTTTGCCGTCCCGGCCGATCACCGAATAAAAATGAAAGAAAGCGAAAAGATAGACAAATACTTGAACCTTGCCAGAGAACTGAGAAAACTGTGGAACATGAAGGTGGAGGTCCGACCGATTGCAACTGGTGCCCTTGGAACTGACCCCAAAGCTCTGAAAAGAATTTGGGGAATTAGAAATCAGAGGAAGAATCGAGACCATCCAAACTACAGCATTGTTGGGATCGGCTAGAATACTCAGAAGAATCCTGGAGACCCGAGGAGACTTGCTGTCACTCAGCCTCCAGTGAACCACCGGCTACAGCAGGTGTGAAAACCTAAAGGTAAAGTAAATCATCGGGGTGGCCTAAAGTCGGTATCAGCCAATCAGCGAGGGAGTCTATCCCCTTTTCGCTAGCGCTAGACCAAGGAGATTGTTTTTGGCGTCTGAGGTGGAGCGCCACACTTACCATCAGCTCTTTATTTTACTGCACATATCTCTGTGCTACTCATACGCTAAGTTGGCGAGGGCCGATATCGAACCCGGAACCTTGTGGTTCCTAGGCTGACGCTCTACCAGCTGAGCTGAGCCATGGCTTATTAGAGAGAGAGAGAGAGAGAGAGAGAGAGAGAGAGAGAGACACACACACACACACACACACATATACACATATACATGCTGATACGTAGTTTATTTCTAGGAAAATTGTCCCATATGAGGGTGGGTCGATAATCCGTAGACCGGTAAAGATTTGTCACTTGAATTCCAATCTAAAAAAATAATTACTGAACGGATTATTGATTCATCCTAATATGGGACAATTCTCTCAGTAATTAACTACGTATTTGCATATCTCCCCCCCTCTCTCTCTCTCTCTCTATATATATATATATATATATATATATATATAGGTTGTTCGGGATAAATTTTACATATTTATATTTGGTTATTTTTCTCAGTAGGTTGGAGGTATTGACGCACACTACGCATCATTTAAAAGCTTGGACCTTTCTTCATTCATATACGTGATGACAGATAGAATGGATGACTGGAACCCACCTGAATCATGGAAGAGAATAACTTGTATCATGATGATCTGTGCCAGCCATCAAAATAAGGAGATTATGGTTGCTGCCTAATACTCCCTGAACATTGTAGAAACAATCAGGCATGGACTGGAGAATTGCAATGGAGACTACGAGGCTGTGGCTAGAATAAAACAACATAACAGACGATCTGATTGCGTTCGTACAGCAGAATTCCTCGAAAATCTACAGAGTTGCTAAATACAGGATAACAAGGGTAGCCAATGGTAGGCCATATGTATGGCAGCAGGATTCGGTCCCTGCCACACCTCTGGGAAAAGTCAAACATGGTTGTCGGCGAATTTTTACGACTACACCAATCTTTGGCCTCCGAACTCCCCAGATCTTAACCCCATGGATTATTATATATGTGGCGCTGTTGAAAAAGACACCAATCACCGTGCCAGTACTACAAAATCCCAGTTAATCGACAGAATTAAGGTAGTTTTTGAGACCCTTCCTAGGGAAACTGTAACATCAGCTTGCTCTAAGTTCCGGAGCAGGATTGAGGCTGTGATCGACGCTAATGGCGGTTATTTTGAGTGAAACTTGTTGACAGTAGTGTAATATCCCTGCCTGTTGAATTTATTTACAATCCATTAAATTTTGTAGTTACCAAGCACTTTTTCTTTTTCCTTATGACACTGTCAAATTTATCCCGAACACGCTATATATATATGTATATATTGGATATAATATCGGTGCTATATTTCTAAGTAGATAGTGCTCAGTATGTAAAAGTATGTAAAAACGTATCAAACATTTGTATTAATAAATATAGTTTTAAGTGGGTTAGCTTTTTGTTTTTGTTGTTTTTTTCCTTTAATTACAGTATTATATCATACTATTGGCTGGACCTGTGGATATACCACAGTATGATAATTTAATTATTATAACATTTGATATGTTTACTTAAGAGCTATTGCCAAATACACACTAACTGTCCTTTATATATGTATAGATAGCTAGCTAGATGGAAATCTATATCTATACATATATAAAGGATAGTTGTGTGTGTAAGTCTTAGCAACACGGGAAGTAAAACCAGAAATTTGCTAAAACAAGCAATTTTTGCAGGTGGAATGGGAGACACCGGTATTGGAAGCAATATAGTAAACTAGCAGGACCTGTGGATATACCACAGTATGATAATTTAATTATTACAATATTTGATATGTTTACTTAAGAGCTATTGCCAAATAGTTCAATATGTAAAAAGTATAATAATCTTGATTTAACTCTCTCTCTCTCTCTCTCTCTCTCTATCTCTATCTCTCTCACACACACACACACATACACACTACTTTCTTCTTTCTTTCTTTCTATATTTTTTCTGTGTAGTTTTTCTTTCTTCCCTTTCTTTCTTTATAATAAAAAACGAAATGGCCCATTATTCAGTTGAGGTGATGACAATCATAAGAAATAACAATACGGCGGATAAGCATCATCAGATAATCAGGATTTATATTTTTTAATTTTTATCTTGGACGATTTGGATGGTCTCATTTTTAGCCAGAGGGTGTTGCAAGATGATAACGGTCGTAAAATAAGGACCACGAGTATTGATATATAGATTCCTCACTCGATGTTACTCGAAATTATTTTAGGATACTCAGGAACACCGATAGTAGTTAAGACTGGGGTACTTACTACTCGCATAATTCCCCAAATGGATTAAAAGGGGCTCCTTAGCCTTGGTCGGCAACCCATCTAATTCAAGTAAAAGTCCGACACAAAACCTCTGCTGCCTTTAAGGAAAGGCTTGGGGAGTAAATCTCGAAAACAAATCAGGAGCCGGAATCTCTAAGGTGGTGTGATGCTGGAATCCAGTACTAAGTCGACGGGGCGGCCTAAAGTCGGTATCAGCCAGTCAACGAGGGAGTCTATCCCCTTTTCAATAGCGCTAGACCAAGGAGATTGTTTTTAGCATCTGAGGTGGTGCGCCACACCTACCATCAGCTCCTTACTTTACCGCACATATCCCTGTATTACTCATACGCTGAGTTGGCGGGACCGGTATCGAACTAGGAACCTGTGTTTCTAGCCGAACGCTCTACCGGCTGAGCTAACCCGACCCATACCGTTGCCAAACCGCATTGGCACCGTACCTTTCTTCTGGATCACAGCGGCAGTGTGGAGAGGGGGGATTTGCTGCATAGGCAACAGCTTATTCCCATATGAACCCGCCCAGGCCATGTAGTTCAAAGACGGAAAAAGAAAAAAGAAAAGTAAAAAAAAAAAAAACTTTGACGCAACTCCATCGTCTCTCGTAGATGAAAGCTACCAACCAACCAACCAACAACCAACCAAACATCGTGCTTGACTATGTTCTATTTCTTGTTTTGTTGTATCTTTCTGATCTTTAATTTTTCAACCAGGGGTTGTTGCAAGATAATAATGGTCGTACAATGAAGGAACACGAATATTGATATATAGATATAAGTATTTGTTTGCTTTTTGTTTGTTGCGTGCGTGCGTTAAATAGCCGCATTGAATCCTGTTACCTGAACGGGACAATGTCATAAAATCATATTGCTGAACGCCGGCGCAGCCCGCTTTTTATTCTCACGATCACGCATGCAAATTAGCGATTGTCTTGGAAAAGTTAAAACCACTCATGCGCGTTGAGTCCAATGCAAATGGCCGCTCCAACCGGACAGGCGAGACATCATGGTCTTTTTACATTGGGTAAGTTTGAACCTTCTATTCCAGTTTTCCACAGATTTGAATGTTTTTCTTTTCTTTTGTTTTTTGTTTTGTTATATACAAGTGTATCCTTTTGGGTTAAAAGGTTTCTAAACGTTATCTCAATTTTTCTACTCAGGATTTGTTTGTTTGTTAGTTCGATTTTTTTCCAGGTACCTGTTTCTTAAAAATGATATTCTTATTGTTTTAAATATATAAAACTATTTTTTAAAAATTGGATCAGCTGAGGAGGTCGCTACTAGAATAGGTCCAGTCCTAATTAGTGATAATCCTCCACACATTACAACAACCAATATTAATGCCAAAAACTTGTCCTCAACCCCAACAAAGATCTGATGGCTTATGAGGAATAGTTAAGTTCGTTTGTACTGGTATCTTGTCCCCAATAAAAGCTGGTCCTTTCTTCTTGTGGGCTGGTAAGCTGAAATGGAATTTAAGGAACGAAAAGGAACGAAAAGAAAAGAGACAAAGGCAAGAGGTAGTTTTATGACTCCGGCTTTATTGAACGGGTCATAGTCGTCTGTAACGAGGGGACATGCCCCATGGCTAGGAAAACCTGCACCACAAAACCTATCCTCAACCCCAACAAAGATTTGATGGCTTAACCTATTTATTATTATTTAATTAATTGTTGTTTTGTTTTTTTTTTGGAGGGGGGGTTTTAAAAAATTATCAGTATTTGATGGTGTTTCATTGTTTATATTGTGTAATATGTGAAAATAAAGAATCTCTGGATAAGAATTTGGATGAATTAGAAATCAGAGGAAGAATCGAGACCATCCAAAGTACAGCACTGTTAAAATCGGCTAGAATACTCAAAAGAATCCTGGAGACCTGAGGAGACTTGCTGTCACTCAGCCTCCAGTGAACCACCGGCTACGACAGGTGTGAGAAACTCAATAATAATAATAATAATAATAATTAATGTATTTGAAATTGAACACTGTCTCGTTTTCTCATATTTTCAGACGGTTTCCCCTTCAGATTGTTATGTTTTCATGATCTTTGAGAAGATTCTCCAACACAAAAACATTTCATAATCAGGCACGCACCTGCAAAAGAGACATCTCATGGAATTGGTTGATCGTATAAATTCTTAATTTTGTGAGCTGGTTGCATCAAAAACGTTTTTGTTGTTACACGATAAGAGAAATAATTTTGAAGTTATTTTGCTCTAAGATATCAATCAAATCATATTTTAACATCCAAACATTTTTCTTTCTTTTCCTCAAAACTCCAAAACGATATTTATTCATTAACGACCAAATATTCAAAAACATCCAGCGATTTCTGACGAAATTTTTAAAACTGTTGAAATGAAGTTGGAAATGAAGTTTGGTTGGTTGGGTTTAACGGCATGTCAACCCAATGGGTTATTTTATGCCGATGACTTTTTTTTTTCATCCTTGATGGTGCTCAATTAGTTTTAAGCTCATTTTTCTCTCTAACCCATAAATGGGACTCTAATAGGTACTACCACTCCAGTCAGAGTGGACATGGAAGCAATGGTGATGAAAGGTGCTCCAAATACTTCAGACCTTGTTTTGTTTTACGGCATATCAACCTCGATGGGTCATTTAATGCCGACAGTTTTGAAATAAATTAATTCTTAATGGATACTCAATTTTTTCTAATAAACTCATGTTTTTCTATTTAACCCATAGATTAGACCCTAACAGATACTACCACTCTGGATCTGAGTGGACCTGGGAGTAATGGTGATGAAAGGGTGCTCCATATACTCCAGACCTTCAGAACTGGAACCTCACTATCAGATAGTTTAACGTCATACCCAGTACATGAAGACCCTCAGCCACCGCCTTCTAGCACATATATGATAAAAAGGGTTGGGGCTTGCCAGAAAGAACACTAGGATCAGGATAGTGATATAGATGCTAGGGCTTGACGTGACCAGCCGATTGATCGGGGGTGCCACTACGACCTCCCGTCTAGCCTAAAAGGTCAAAGTGGAGTGTTGCATGTCTGTAAATTTCTGACCGCCATCCTTGGCCAGTTGAAAAGGACTTAAAGTAAGTAAGTCCTGAGCTATAGAATCCTTTGGTAAGTGAATAAGTCCTGAGTTATGGAATCCTATGTAGTGTCAAAGGTCCAGTGATATAATCCTATGTGCCGTCGTCCACGAAGGTTCACAGCAATATGCGTAGGTACGACCAAAACAGCCGGTATAAATAACAATATCAGCAGCAGAGTACTGCCAGTGATTGGTCAAAAATATGGTCACGTCATTATCGCCGAGTCTACGAATAAGAGTAGGCATCTAGGAAACACCTTATATCAAGAGAAGTCAACAATGTCATGGACTGCTCAGGTATAAAGGTACTTGGATGATTAAGTAACCTTGTTTTGCACTGAGATATACCATAAAAGGTAATTGCTCGGCATGGTGTTGGAATATTTTTATTATATAAGGTGTGCTGGAATCCACCACTTAAACTTATAGACTCTGCATGGATTAAAGTTAGCCAATCAACACGCTTGAATACGTGGTTAGTTAACCACCGATCTTGAAAGCCGTTCATTTGCACGTATTCGAAACGTGACAAGCGGGTCAGCCTCTGGATTATTCGCTAAGGAATAACCAAAGGATTCTACCTAACTAAGGAACACGGAGGAACAACCAAGGATTCTTCACTAAGGAACACAAGGGATCTCTACTGTAAAGTGTTCTTATCGCCCTGTCGGCTGGGGCGTTAGAATGCATCGACTGCACCTCTGCAGAGGGATAATACTCCCCCAATAGATTGAACCCAGGTGGTTGAGCAGTCCATGACTTGCAATACTCCACTTTGGGCTTGACGGGCGGTCGGAGAAGCCCCCCTCCGATCAATCGGCTGGTCACGTCAAGCCCTAGCATCTATATGATTGCCCCAAGCCTATTGCCCTTATGGCAATCTCCAACCCTTTTTATCGCATACATGCTAGAAGGCGGTGGCTTAGGGTCTACATGTCCTGGGTATGACATTAAACTCTATCTGATGGTGAGGTTCCAGTTTTGGAGGTTTGGGGAATGTGGAGCACCCCTTTATCACCACTGCTCCCTGGTCCACTCTGACCCGGAGTGGTAGTACCTTTATGGGTTAAATAGAAAAATGTGTTTATAAAAAAAAATTGAGTATCCATTAAGAATGGCTTTATTTCAAAACTTTGCCGGCATTAAATGACCACTGAGGTTGATATGTCGTAAAACAAAGGGATCTCCACTGTAAATTACTCTTATTTTAAGCCTAAAAATGGCCACAAAAATCGTATCACATGGCGACCCAAAGACCCGAAAAGTGTTATGGGACTAAACAGCCATTTGTGTACAGCTACACACTTGTAGGTAGAAGCAGAGGGACATAATCCTTTAGTATAACGATTTAAAGATTAACGCCGATAAAGATTAAATCAGATAAAGATTAACGAAGATAAATGTACGTTCGTTGTATCCGAATTATCGTTTCGCACTCACAGAAGTGAACAAAATGGAATCAAACCGATTCCACCCAAAACAGATTTTTTTCTCAACCAATTATATTACACTGTAGGAAAAAAGTTGTCTTCCCTTCGATTGTGAACGTGGCTTTTCACGTCACGTGTCCGTTGGTATGTGAAAATTTAGCCTCTTCAAACTTTCTCTTTTATTCCGGGTCTTCGTAGAGATGAGACCTATCTATTTCAGTCCAAGTTCGTGGTTTGAAAAGGACATGTTTTCCAGTTCAGTTCATAGGCGTTTAGTCTCCAGCTTTATCACCATTTATTAACCGCACCATCAATTAAGAAGAAAGCGTAAGTAAACAAAAGGCATTATAATAATGACTTTTGTTTACTTCCATTTTGTTCTTAATCGATTAATTTGATTAATCATCGCAGATAAACGCTGATAATCTCTACAAGGTGAAACTCAGTCCGCAGACAGTCCTGTGTCAACGTATCACGTCTCCTCGGTACGGCTAGACTTATATATTTATGTGTGTATTTTGTAATAAAACTGCTAATTTTAACTAGGGGGGTTTAGGGTTTGGGTACTGTTTTTGTCTGAAAAAACAGAACCCAAATTATTTATTTATTTTCCCATTAAACTAACCTTAAACCCCAATCCCTAACCCCAAAAATAGTTAAAATTAACAGTTTTATTACAAAATTTGTGGGTTCTGTTTTTTCTGTGTCTCCTTAATTTTGACACCTTTGTGCAAATTCAGCCCAACTATTAAAGTAGAGCGGTTCTGATATGGGGGATCGATTTACTATAAACTTATACGGGGAAATGAGCACCCCTGAAAACTAAAAAAATAAATAACTTTTTAGAATTTTTTCAGGAAAGTTAACACCAATATCATCATCAAAATAACCTTATAAGAATGTAACTATTTCAATGAAATATAATGTGGAAGATGAACGGAAGTGATTCTATCATGTTTTGCGCATACGTCGAAATACGGTTTATGTAGATGACAAAATATATGCTCCCAACCCCTTGATGGTTGAGCTCTCTGGAGTAAATTTTACTGTCGGCTGCGAATTGAGCTTAAATGGCAAGGGGGTATGAGAGCGAGTTCCTTTACTTTATAAATCTATTAGAAAACATAATAAAAAAACAAATAAGGTAACACGAACCAATTGTATCTCATGTCTACGTGACAGAGGGGCTTTGCACTCCAGCAACCATGTGACACACAAGAACACGTATCGCTCGCCACAGAGCCTTATTTGTGCCAGACCAAATGATTCAATGAATAGCTAAAAAGAAGTACGCATTGACATCAATATTATTGCTAAAACTGACTTCGTGGTGCCATTTAATAGAGGAAATTCTTTGACAAAGGAACTAAAAAAAACTTTTCAGAAACTTAGAATAGTTTCACTGTGTGTGTAGGGGGTATGAGAGAGAGAGAGAGAGAGAGAGAGAGAGAGAGAGAGAGAGAGAGAGAGGGGGGAGAGAGGGGGAGAGGGAGGGGAAGAGAGAGTTCTTTCACTTCATAAATCTATCAGAAAACAAAAACAATAAAAAATACAATAAAAAAAACAACTATGGAAAATCTTTGACAAATGAACTAAAACAAAATTGTCGAAAACTTAGAATAGTTTCACTTTGTGTGTGTGGGGGGGGTATGAGAGGGAAAGAGTCTCTTCATGTCATATATATATATAGAGAGAGAGAGACAGACAGACAGACAGATAGATAGAAAGAGATAGAAAGAGATAGAGATAGAAAGATAGAGATAGAGCGAAAGAAAGATAGAGATAGAAAGAGATAGATAGAAAGATAGAAAGATAGAGATAGAGCGAAAGAAAGATAGAGATAGATAGAAAGAGATAGAGCGAAAGAAAGATAGAGATAGATAGAAGATAGAGCGAAAGAAAAATAGATAGCTAGAAACAGATAGATGGAGCGAAAGAGCGATAGATAGAAAGAGATAGAACGACATATAGATAGATAGATAAAGAGAGATATACATATAGAGGGAAGGATAGAGAAATATATATATATATATATATATATATATGAGAGAGAGAGAGATAAAGATATATATATATATATTATATATATAGAGAGAGATAAAGATAGAGAGAGATATATATATAGAGAGAGAGATAAAGATAGAGAGATATATATATATAGAGAGAGAGAGATATATATAGAAGAGAGATAAGATAGAGAGAGATATATATATATAGAGAGAGAGATAAAGATAGAGATATATATATAGAGAGAGAGATGAAGATAGAGATATATATATATAGAGAGAGAGAGAGATAAAGATAGAGAGATATATATATATATAGAGAGAGAGATAAAGATAGAGAGATATATATATATATAGAGAGAGAGATAAAGATAGAGAGATACATATAGAGGGAAAGATAGAGAAATATATATAGATAGAAAGATAAAGTGAGAGATATATAGAAAGAGAGAGAGAGAGAGAGAGAGAGAGAGAGAGAGAGAGAGAGAGAGAGAGAGAGAGAGTTAAAAAGACAACTAAAACGAAAACAAAAACAAAAACAGACTCTATGTTGTCTTGCAGAACATAAGGGAAGAATTCCATTGTCTGAATCGAAATATCAAAGGTCAAACGTGAGTCGACGAAGACATGATAGAAACGAGACAAAAAAATGTGCGCACTTTATTAGTGAAGAGGTGTGACGTCCATTTAAATCTGGGACATCTAGCGGGAAGAGCGAAAGCCTGGAGGCTGCGAGGTATCAATAGTCAACTCTGAAGGCGACTTATTAGAATATATATATATGAAGATCGCATAGGTGAGAAACTATCAGTAACCATGTTGACTCCATGTATTCACTACTTTAACTCCAATATAAACGCTCTATCAACGATATTGAGCACTGGCTGCTAATAAATATATCACCCATAGCCTCACTGAGGAGACGTGATACGTCAAAACATGGTGTATGTGGATGATAAAATATATGCTCCCAACCCTTTGCTGGTTGAGCTCTCTGTGGATATTTGACTGTCGGCCGCGAATTAAGCTTAAATTGCAAGGCTCTCCTACAACACGGATTTGAGCTCTCTAGCGGATGTAACATATGTATCTATGCATGTATTTATCAGTTAAATTCTACCCCTTTGTCTGCAGAGGGTTGATTGCTCGGTGGTGAAGAACTCTGACTGATGAAAAATTGGTTGGGTTTCGTCATCGATTGAAAACTTTGTCTCATATAGAAATTCTTTGAGGGAGGTAAATAAGCGGAAAGCAAAGGTGGGTTTCAGATCTGGACTATAAGGCGGATGTGGTGTTATTGTAGCGAGAGAAATTGCGTACTTGGTAGCACAAAGCGAGCACAAACATGTCTGGCATGCAAAATGAGCTCCGGGGGGAGTGTAGTGTGGAAACTACAGAGATTGAACTCGCTTCCTCCTGATTCGTGTCTCGAAGTCAGACTACCTTGTTGACGCGTATGCAAATTTCTATGGTAGCGCTGGGCGCGATTGGCTCGAATATAGGATCTTGGTCAGGGCAGTTAATTATTATTTAAGGCCTGCCTTCCCACACCGTTGCGTTTTGATCTTGCTAACGAAAACACAGGCGTGCGATGAAGAGGCGTGAGCTTTGGCGGAGGACTGCTGGAAAAATTGTTGCTGGCGGAAGGATTTGGTCAGGGGACTTAGGTAGGTGGGAGAACGTCTTTTTCAGTGGAGAGATCCGGCTGTGGGGATTATCTTCCCTTTGCCTAGAAGAGTTATCTCCCCACTGGGTTTACGTGCCGACCACCAGGGGCTTTGGTATATAAGCGCCTAATTTAAACTTCTCTTCCTCTTTTCTACCTCTCCTCCTAGGTACCCACATGGGTCAGACAATTGTCATTCCCTTCTCGTTGGGGCTTCGGCCCTCAACGCCGGCTACTGATCACTGTAAGTGATTTATACAGCATGGACTATTCTTAGTCTCATGTCTGTACCTTTATATTATGCGTATTTTTATAATATCTTGTCTGTCTTTTATGTATGTATGTTTATGTACACTATTCTACACTATCTTGTATTTTATGTATCGTTTCCTTGTGCTGTTATCTATATAAAATGTTTTGTCTCACAAACGTGTCGGAGTTTGTTATGTTTCAACTAGTTATGACTTCGTTATAAGTTTGAATCTTACACGGCCGTTCGACCCGACGAATTTCTGTTCTCTCGACGTATTTCTGTTCACATTATAGTTACTAGCAAATATATGCACCCTTCGGGTGCAAGTATTTAGGTTTTGATGTAATAAAATATTGTATCAAATTAGAAACTATTTAGAAAATGATAAACTGAGGGGGTATAATCGAAAAATAGAACAGCTTTAAATCTAACTCTTCCATCATTTTCCATCACTCCCGTCTTTCATTTTTCCTAATTTATCTATTTAGTTAGATTATGAAGTATTTAATAAAATTACAGTTCTTTCGTCTTGTTTATGGATTTCTTTTAAGATTTATCCCCGAGATTTTTGCTCAGATTCGTTAAGAGAAAACCAAACAATTAGAAATCAATAATACTAAGCATATATTTATTAAAAATCAAATTCTTAATATCAATATGCAAATTAGCCTTCTCGTTCACACTGTAAACCGCTATTTTGTTGAATATATAAATATACTTGCATGTTATTAGTATGTAGATTAATCCGACAGTATCAGTAAGGTATAACAATTTTATCAATAATTGAGGTTTAAACCAGAATAAATTCATGGTGAATATGACGTCAATAACTAAGGGAATTGTGACTTGAGTAGATTTAGTTTCGGTTACAGACAGACAAACACGCAATCTCCATTATAATAAGATATACTCCTTATACAACATCGAGTATATATTGTAGAGCCAGACAAAGAGACAATAGAAATGATAGTTAATAGATGGTTGTTCTTACTTCTTATACTTATACTTACTTCATCTGGTTCTAACTCGCCGACATTTTCTTTGGCTGGGCTTCTGTTAAGGGTTGGTCTTCTTTCTGTTGATTCTTCTTCGTGCTGGGCGGGTCATTGTTTTTAATAATCAATTCATACAACAAGGTGTTTCTTAATAATAAAGCTTTATTTTGCAACCGTCCCCATGATTCCATCGCAGTGGGAGAAACTACACCAGAGCCGACAATAGCGTCTGCGCTACTTATAAACTGGGTCGAATCTTGTTGATTCACTGCTTACTTCGTCTACTGGTTTTAACTCGTCGCCATTTTCTCTGGTTGGACTTCTGTTAAGAGTTGATCTTCTTCTTCGCGTTTTTAACATTCAATTAACAAACAAATCTTGGTTGTTTTTTAATAAAGCTTTATTTCCGCAACCCTGCCCGTATTTCTGTCGCGGATGAGTGGCGAAACCTAAGAGACATCCTCTCTGATAGAGTGGCGGATCACATCTCTAACTAAACTAAAACTAATTCATACGCGTCCAGTCGTGCGCTTTCAAAGGGGTAAAGGTTATTACCCGTCAACAACTGTCGTAACTTTCCATGGACCCTCCGCCCTGTCGGCTGAGGCGTTATAATAAACCGACTGCACCTCTACAGAGAGGTAAGTCTCACCTAATGGGGCCACCTGTTGGCCGTGGGTGGTGACCCGTGATGCTTAAGGACGGAATCCAAGTGGATGAGCCATCACATGCAACACTCTACTTTGGCTCTTACTTGGGCTAGACGGGCGGTCGGAGAGGCTCCCCCCGATCAATCGACTGGGTATGTCAAGCCCTAACACTTATATGATTGCCGAGACGCTATTACTCTTATGGAAAGTCCCAACCCTTTTTATCATACGGGTGCTAGAAGGCGGTGGCTGGGGGTCTTCGTGTCCTGGGAATGATGTTAAACTCTATCTGATGGTAAGGTTCCAGTTCTGGTGGTCTGGGGAATGTGGAGCACCCCTTCATCACCATTGCTCCCTGGTCCACTCAGACACGGAGTTTACGAAAACCCGCTAGGGCCCCATCTATGGGTTAAATAGAAAAATGGGTTAATGAAAAAAATTGAGTATCCATTAGGAATGAATTCATTTTAAAACTTTGTCGGCATTAAATGACCCACCGAGGTTGATATGCCATACTCACTGATGGTTCTCATAGTTCATGCATTGTCCTGGTGAAATAACGGCAACTTTTTCTCTGAATTTTTTAGATGAGGCTTGATAATTAGTATTTGGATTATTCGGACTATTGTCCTCCTCTTTATTGTTATCTGTACAACGTTTCGGCCGATGTGCCCTTTGAACCCAACCCTTTATTCAATCCACGGGGGTATCCTGTTCTCATTCCGCTAACAATAACTGGGATACAGGTGTTGAGCTGTGTTAATTATTAATCTGTTACTGTCACCCTTGACCAGGATTGAACCTGCAACCTTGAGATAACTGTCACTTAGAACTCCCGTTTACGACAAGAAGGCTCCCGAGTTCTAAAAGAAGGTTCCCGATGTTGAAAAATTTGTAATATAAGGTGTGTGCTAGACTCGGCGAGAACCATATGATCATACTCTTGGCCAATCACTGACAGTACTCTGCTGCTGAGACAATACTTAAACTGAGCATACTGAGCATACTGGCTATAATTACTTTGAACCTGCGTGGACGACGGACATAGGATTGAATCACTGGACCTTTAACACTACGCAGGATAGGACTTATTCACTTACCAAAAGATTCCATAACTCAGGACTTACTTACTCTAAGCCCTTTTCAATTGGCCAAGAATGACATTTAAAAACTTAACACCCGAGTCCGATAAGAAATAGCTGAAGAAAGCCGGAGGACGAATCGGTCGAAAACGTTGTACAGATAATAATAAATATGAGGACAATAGACCGAATAATCCAAATAATACTAACGGCAGTTTGTTAAGATTCTAGCCAGCATTGTAAGGGTTCTGTTGTTCACAGAACCAAATTGGTTAATTATAATCTGTTAGAATTTCTTGTAATATGTATTATGTTATTTTTAAACTAATATTATAGACTGTTTATTTTCTAGAAGATTAAAAGAACAAAAACATTGTATATATGAGGATTAGTAAAAAAAATAATGCCATTTTCTTTAGGACAGGTATAATTACCAACACAGGAACATGTATCATATATCAAAATGAGGGGATACAGGGGCAGGGATACATGCTCTCATTCGAAGGTGGAACATTGCTATTGGGAGGAACAGTCACTATATTGAGAAGTAGGGATGTGATCCACAGAGGACCAGCTTCATTTTGATGTAAGAAACATGTTCCTGTGTTGGTAATTATGCCTGTCCTAAACAAAACGGCATCACGTTTTGACTCACCCTCATATCTCCTATCGCATGGATATGATTTTTTTGCATCCTTTTAGATTTTTATGTGTCAGGGATGCAGGACACGTACATATTAACATCTTTGGAAAGATTCATTTTTTATGTTTTAACCCCACTTCATATATGGGAGAGGGGGGGCAAGAATCCTTTTTATTCACGTGTGTTAGGCAGACAGGAGTTAAAAAGAGAAAGCGCATTGTAAGGTTCAAAATCATAATTGAACATACAACTCCGACACATTTCTGAGACAAAACATTTTATATAATAACAGCACATGAATAAACAAGATACATAAACAATGAAAGATAGAATAGTGTACATAAACATACATACATAAAAGTCACTGACAAGATAATATAAAAGTACAGACATGAGACTAAGAATAGTCCATGCTGTATAGATCCCTTACAGTAACCAGTAGCCGGCGTTGAGGGCCGGAGCCCCAACGAGAAGGGAATCAATTGTCTAACCCATGTCGCTACCTACGAGGAGAGGTAGAAAAGAAGAAGAGAAGTTTGAAATAGCCGCTTAAATACCAGAGGTCCCCTAGTGGGAACAAACGACAACCAGCGGGCATATAACTCCTCCAGGCCAAGGGCAGATAATCCCCTACAGCATGAACTCGACATGGAATTTCAAACAATTTGTATTATCATACACAAAAGAAATTATAATTGAATTATTTGCAAACGAAGGTTTTGTCTGCAGGAATGATAATTAAATAAATATAATACAGTTCCCTTAACTGAAAGTCCTGAGGTAGGTGAATTGACGAAGTACCAAACTACGGCTCTCTGGTTCTCAGTGGTGAATATAAGGGACACCGTTAATTCTCGTCCGACTTCTGTGAGTGCTGGTTCAGAAAAAGATAGAATTGCTATCTTTGGGTTTGCCGCTAAACATTGCCGGCCTGTGATTGGTTGGTTGAAAGAGTGGCTCGTAGATCAAGGACGACAACCCTACCTTAGATATCTTTATAGTATGTCAAAGTCTGTAGTGTTCCTTGTAATCTAAACGATAGGTTTTACTGTCAGAAAGTTCAATTAGCAATTAATTTAAGGACAGTTGCAAACGATCTTAAATGTTTTCTGTCCTTGACTCTCATTAGCCAATTTTCACTGATTTTGTTGGGAAAATTCATAAATTGGAGTGGCGATTTTGTGTACATCTTATACCACCAGATATTCCAACATATCTGCCTTAGAATAGCAAGGTCATCATGCACAATGTACCCACAGATATTCCCGGGTATTCAGAAATCTATTGTATATTGTAACTCGCTAATCAGCCTAACTGAGTACATTAACTAAATCCGCCATTTCAGGTGTGCTCACCATTATGGGCCTTTCTGGCTTGTCTTCTTCTTGAATAATATTTCAACCTTCTTTAAACAATTTAATCCATTTGTAAATATCGTTTGACTTATGTACGCTTCTCTGTTCACATCACTCATTTTTCTAAGTCAGAAGATACCAGCTATCTTCTCCATCACACCAGTAAGTCTCTCAAACTTGACTTTGTGCACAGGAAAGACTTTATATTGTTAGTAGGAATGGGAAATGGACTTGTCGCCCCGAGTTCAAATCCTGGATATGGTAATTGCATTTCCCTTTGCGCTAATACCCTTGGGAAAGGTATGAATCCTACTCTCCCTCCAGCTATGGATAAATAGTAGGGAAGACTGGGTTCTTTAACCTTGGTTAGGCAACCGGTCTAGGAGAAGGAAAACTCTGAATTTAAACCTGTTGAACTCTGCTTAAGAAATTGACCTTGTGTCACATCCTACTCGTGCCGAGGGGTTGGTAAATATATATATTGTTAGTCTTCGTAGTATTTGTTCTTTAATGAATTGTTAGAATTAAACTAAGTTTTAATTCATTTATTTGTTGTTGTTAGTCTTAGAATTAAATGCTATACTAACACCAATAACGATAACTGTGCACGTCTGGTTGTATAAATTGTTTTATGTATGCGTTTGTCTGTACGTGTTTACGCATTCGTAAGCAAAAATACACTTTTATGTATATAAATTGTTTTTATATATGCGTAATTGTTTTTACAACCTTTACTTGGGGACACTCCATCACTTATACAACGAACCCAGAAGATAAGAATCTTAAAATAAATTTTATCTATTCCTTTATTGTCGATTTCTTTTATTATTATTATTATTATTATTATTATTATTATTATTATTCTTTCCCGATTCAATCGATAAAATCATGATGTCCAAGTATTTTGTCGTCTCACAAGCCGAGCCTCGATCTGGCTTCACCCGTTCTTTTACAATGACGTCCATCGCCCACACCCCACCACATTCCCACGTGACTTAGACGTGTCATGGCTTCTTTTTAGCTTTTCCCAATTTTATTGGCATTAGAAAATAAAGATCCTCGCTTAAGGTTATCTTTTTTTCTTCTTTTTTTATAGTTGATTTTTTTCCCATCATTTTTCTTCTCGTTTGATTTCGTCTCTCTTTTTGTTTTCAAATACTTTCTTTCTTTCTTTGTTTTTCTTTTCTTTCTTTCTTTCTTTTTCTTTTTTTTTGTTGTTTCTTTCTCTCTTTTTCTTTTTTCTTTCGTTCTTTTTTTCTTTATTTTTCTTTTCTCTTTAGATTTATTGAATTTTCTTTTCCTTGTTTTCTTTCTTTCTTTTTCTTTTTCTTGATCTTTCTGTATCTCTTTCTTTTACCCCGTTCTTTCTTTTTTTCTTTCTTTCTTTTTCTTTTCTGTACTTAGCTCTTTCGTTTTCTATCTCTTTCTTTTCCATGCTTTCTTTCTTTATCTTTTACTTTCTTTTTCCTATTTTCTCCTTTCTTTGTTTCACTATCTTTTTCTTTCTATGCTCATTCTTGATTATCTCTCTCTCTCTCTCTCTCTCTCTCTCTCTCTCTCTCTCTCTCTCTCTCTCTCTCTCTCTCTCTCTTGTTTTTTGTTTTTTTTCGTTTATTATTCTACTATCTTCTCTCTTTTTCCTGATTTCTTTTCCAAACTCGTTCTTGCTTTATTGCTCTTTCTTTCTTTCATTCCTTCTTTATACTTTCTTTCTTTTCCAATCTCATTCTTGCTTTATTACTCTTTCTTTCTTTCTAAACTCTTCTTTCTTTCTTTCCCTAAACTATTTTTCTTTCTAAACCTTTCTTTCTTTTCTTCTTTTCTATTCCCTACTTTTTTCTTTCATACAAGTTTGCTTGCATTTTCCTTTTCCTTTCTTTATACTCAAACTTAGCTTAATATTAGCAAAGAGGAAATAAGTATTGGAACTCATCTAAGCATTAAATGCATGCCCGCCTTTAAAATCAGCATTTGAAATCTCAGCCATTTGTCTGGCGTCGATGCAAAAATGAAGGACTGTCTCAGCCATAAGACAGTCCATCTCTACCTTTTTAATATATATATATATATATATATGTGTGTGTGTGTGTGGGTGTGTGTACAATACATTTAAGATGCTATTGTTACCATTGATTTCAAAGCAGCATGTGAGCCACTTACCGTCAAGACAACGCATGGTTAAAATGCTGCTTTGAAACCAATGGTAACAATTGCACCTAAAATGTATTGTACTCTACAAATAGAGTATAGAATAAATAAATACAGCACTTACACCCGTAACCGAGCACTTTATTTTCAATTCTCCAATACTAGAAAAAAACTATATATATATATATATATATATATATACGATTAAAATCGAATGGTTTAAAATTGTTTTAAATACACCGACTCGAGTTTTTCCGCAATAGCGCGAATGTTCGTGGTACATTTAATCGTTTATTTAGCTCTTTATATTGAGCACTTTTTAATGGATTTTAGTGAAAAAATCACGAAGTAAATAAGATTGTATATTTATTTGCTTGGTAGAGTTAATGGTAACTGCGGTGCATATATATATATATATATATATATATATAGAGAGAGAGAGAGAGGAGAGAGATATGGAATGAAGAAAAGTTTTGGAAAAATGAATAATGAACACAAACAATTAAATTCAATTAATACTTCACCTCAGTCTCAGAAGCAACCAACAAAAGCGAAATAGTAATTTGAATTTAATTGTTTGTGTTCATTGTTCACTTTTCCAAAACTTTTCTTCATTCCTCTATATATATATATATATATATATATATATATCGCAGTTACCATTAGCTCCATCAAGCAAATAATTTTCTCGGACACACACACACACATACACACACACACACATATATATATATATTAGTAATACAGACACATCTCCTTGAAAACTAAATGTCCAGTATACCGTGCCATAGTTCTCTCAACTCTCCTGTACGGTTCGGAAGCCTGGGCGATATATAAAGCGGATGCCCATAGACTACATGTCTACTACATGCGTCACTTGCGCAGTATATTAAATGTCAAGTGGTGGCAATATGTTTCAAACTGGACACTCTGGCATGCACGAAATACTTGTCCAGTGCAATCTGAGATGGGCTCGCCACTTAAAACAGACTTGGGGATGTCAGACTGCCAAAGCAGATTCTGTACTCTCAACTGAGAGAGGGATTACGTAGAATCGGTAGACCAAAGTTCAGGTACAAAGACAACATCAAAAGAAATTTAAAGGACTTTAAAATCCCTATAGGCCCTTGGTAAGACCCAATCAGTTTCAAACTGAACCCTCTGGCACGCACGAAATACTTGTCCAATGCAATCTGAGATGGGCTCGCCACTTAAAACAGACATGGGGATGTCAGACTGCCAAAGCAGATTCTGTACTTTCAACTGAGAGAGGGATCACGTAGAATCGGTAGACCAAAGTTCAGGTACAAAGACAACATCAAAAGAAATCTGAAGGACTTTAACGTCCCTATAGGCCCTTGGTAAGACCCAATCAGTTTCAAACTGAACCCTCTGGCATGCACGAAATACTTGTCCAGTGCAATCTGAGATGGGCTCGCCACTTAAAACAGACTTGGGGATGTCAGACTGCCAAAGCAGATTCTGTACTTTCAACTGAGAGAGGGATCACGTAGAATCGGTAGACCAAAGTTCAGGTACAAAGACAACATCAAAAGAAATTTAAAAGACTTTAAAATCCCTATAGGCCCTTGGTAAGACCCAATCAGTGATCGAATAAATTGGAGGAAAATGATTCGCGTGCTTCATCATCGAGTACGATGGACAACAAGTAATAATAATACAATGTTCAATTGTAGTGTTACAGTCTGTCGACGGACATAGCAATATAGTGCATAAATGAAGGAAAAAACTTTAAATTTGCTTCGTCGTAATAATTTATTTCAACTACACAAATGCAGCATCATCATCCAGATGTAGTTAATCACCTATATAACTACCACATTCAATCTATCCCGGTCAGTTCATATCTCTATCAATCTATCTATGTATATCAGTCTGTTCATATATTTATATATATTATATATATATATATATATATATATATATATCTTAGTCTGTTCATATAGATCTATCCCAGTTTGTTTCTGTTCACATCTTCTTAAGCGGAGTCTGTTCACATCTATCTGTCTCCGTATCTATCTATATATCTATATATCTATCTATCTCAATCAGTTCATATCTACCTATCTTGGCCTGTTCATATCTATCTATCTATCTATATATCTATCTTAGTCTGTTCATATCTATCTCAGTCTGTTTCTATCTATCTAGTAACTATCTAATACCGTCTCTCTCTCTCTCTCTCTCTCTCTCTCTTCTCTCTCTCTCTCTCTCTCTCTCTCTCTTTCAATTGCCTCATCCAAGTATCTAGTTCTGCTCCTCCCCTTCCGAACAGACCCCCCCTAATTTTTAGAGATTTAAACTTCTAAATTTTTAGTAATAACCATGTTTTTGCTCATGTTCGATGCTTGTGCAGTTTAAATAAATTATCTCGGTGAAGCGAATTTAAAGTGATTTTCTTCATTTATTCAATATATATATATATATATATAATATATATATATATAATTATTATACTAAAACTGGGTGAATAAATGTTGGTCTCCTAAAGGCTTTTTTACTGTTTAGTTTAATGCCACGAAAGTTAAACTAAAATATTCCTTGGTTTTAGGATTGAGTTATCTTTGAAGAAAATTACATTTTAATTGGTTCAAATTAGTTGCAAATTACAATTAAGTCAGAAACTGACACACCTCTTAATTTACGTTCTCCCTCTCTATGTATATCTTGATTACCTCCTCATTATGTATGTTAGTTTCTCTGTGAGTGTAAAGAGAGTGATTGGAGAGTATAAAATGTATGTGTATGTTAAGTTTCAGCAGCAGCGAATCCGTAGCATTAAATGCGGTCAAATGTTCCCTTTCTTAGAAATCTTACAAAAGGATTTTAATGTTTCTTTTTAATTCTACGTCCATATTTATTTTTTTCAAAGTTTAATTTGTTTTGCACTTTTCCCTAATCCAATTATATGCCCAGAGCTTAATGGGTGACCCAACGGGTCACGTTTTGTCTTATATATATATATATATATATATATATATATATATATATATCGCTGACGACCGCCAACTTAAACGTAAACGCAACGCTCTTCTCTATAAAGAATGGAGCACTCCGTGACGGCCTTTACACACAAAGCGATGTGTGTATTAAAACAGTTAAAATCCCCTTCCCATTCTGTAAGTGAAGACAGCCTAATGGTTAAGGTGCCGGACTGACACCCAACCGACTGGAGTTCAATTCCGGCTGTAGGTAGCTTACAAAATGTCTAGCCACACTGAAGAGACTTGATAAGTCGAAACACGTGTCTGTGGATGACCCCTATATATATATATATATATATATTTATTTATTTATTTATAAAAGTCGCTCCTACCATTGGTTTCTGAATAACCCTTTTTTTTGGTGTTATTCGTCTTCAGAGGCGTTTGACTTTATATATATATATATATATATCTTTGCTTCGTACGGTAAAAGGCCAAACGGGGGCGATTTGGTGTAGAATGAATATTTTACGCGCTGACCATTCAAATCGAGAAAAGTATAAAGGTTCTAGCTGCCTTGAAAATCTGTATTGAAAATCCTTTTTAACTGGGCTCGAATAGCACCAATGAGAAAAGAAACTTCTTCAGCCAGTTGGCTGCCCCACCCCCAGGTTTTTATGTTTTCCCTTTGTCATTCCTTTCCTTCTATTTTACACTTTTTTCTTTCTTTCTTACTTTCTTTACTCGATGTGCACGACTGTTCTTTTTTCTAATACTCTCTCCCCCCCTCTCTCTCTCTCTCTCTCTGTTCTTCTCTCTCTCTCTCTCTTCTCTCTCTCTCTCTCTGTTCTTCTCTCTCTATTTCTCTCTCCCCCTCTCTCTCTCTGTCTCTCTCTCTCTCCTCTCTCTCTGTATTTCTTCTCCCTCTCTCTCCCCCTCTCCTCTCTATTTCTCTATCTCTCTCTCGTTCATTTTTCTCCTTTCATTCATTCTTTTCTGTGTCTCTTTTCATCTGTCTTTTTTTCCTTCCCTTTCTTTCTTCCTTTCTTTTCTGTGCGTTTTCTTCATTTTCCTTTTTCCTTTTCCTTTTTACGCAATATTTATAAATGTTAGCTTAAAATTAAATAATACCAAAGAAGATTATGTAGCGACACTCTTCTCTCTGTCAGTTACTCTCTCCTCTCCTTTTATAGTCTATTAATTGTTTTATTCCTTTATTTCTTGTTTCCATTTTTTCTGTATTTCCTTCTTTATTTTTGTCTTTCCTTCTCTATTTTTCTTTTTTCTCTTTTCTTCTTCATTTTTTACTTTCTTTCTTTCCTTCCTTTTCTTCCTTTTCTCTTTCATTCTTTCTTTCAATTTTATTTTTATTTTTTTAATTTTGTTCTTTTCCTTTTAGCTTCAGGTATCTTTTTTTCCTTTCAATTTCTTTCATTCTTTTTTTCTTCTTTCTTCTTCTATTTCTCTTTCCGACTCATTCGTTTTATTTATTTATTTTCTCCTTTCCATTCATACTTTACATCCCCCTTCCCCTTCCCTTTTCAATGAAGCCATTGTTTAGGCCTAACCTTGCCTGTCAATATCGGCGCCCTGTCAGCTACTGATCCTCTTCGCCTACCCCCTCCCCTTCCACTCGTCCTGCCCCCCTGAAGGATGCCCCTAACTTGACAGTCAGACTGCATCGCAAAAAGGGTGGGAAAAAACACGGCAAGATATGGCCGCCGTTACAGCGCCCTAGGCATTGGCGTCATCTCAACATGGCCGTGATGAATGGCCGATAACTTAATCAAAACAAAAATCCGACAAGTGTTATTTCATCTACACCTTTTGCCGCCAGAGGGCAGTAGCAGCGGATATTACCGCTTTCCCAAAGTCCTGATCACTTGTAAGTCTTTGTTTGTTTTTGTTGTTGTTGTTTTTTTATTATTTTTGTTGCTTTTTTTTACCGATATTTTGTTGATTTTGTTTATTTTTTGTTTACTTTCCCTTTGCTCTTTCATCCCCCCTCTCTCTGTCTCTCTGTCTGTCTCTCTCTCTCTCTCTCTCTCTGTCTCTCTCTCTCTCTCTCTCTCTCTCTTTCACACACACGCACACATATATAGATATCCTCTTTTCTTTTGTTTTCTTTTCTTCATCCTCTTTTTTTTATCATCTCTCTCTCTCTCTCTCTCTCTCTCTCTCTCTCTCTCTCTCTCTCTCTCTCTCCTTTACATTCTCTTTTTTGTTCTTTTTTTTTCTAATCTCTTCATCCTCTTTCCCTTTTTATTCCTTCTCTGTCACTTTCTTTCAAACTTCTCTCTCTCTCTTTATGTTTCTCTGCCTGTTACTGTCTCACCGTCTCTCTCTCTCTCTCTCTCTCTCTCTCTCTCTCTCTCTCTCTCTCTCACACACACACACATATATAGATATCCTCTTTTTCTTTTGTTTTTCTTTTCTTCATCCTCTTTTTTTAACATCTCTCTCTCTCTCTCTCTCTCTCTCTTTCACACACACACACACACACATATATAGATATCCTCTTTTTCTTTTGTTTTTCTTTTCTCATCCTCTTTTTTTATCATCTCTCTCTCTCTCTCTCTCTCTCTCTCTCTCTCTCTCTCTCTCTCTCTTACATTCTTTTTTTGTTCTTTTTCTTTCTAATCTCTTCATCCTCTTTCCCTTTTATTCCTTCTCTGTCACTTTCTTTCAAACTTCTCTCTCTCTCTCTCTCTTTATGTTTCTCTGCCTGTTACTGTCTCACCGTCTCTCTCTCTCTCTCTCTCTCTCTCTCTCTCTCTCTCTCTCTCTCTCTCTCTCTCTCTCTCTCCTTAAAGCTAATAAATGATGTAAGAGGAAAATTGAAGGAATCTCACATTTTCTACCTTTTCGTCTTCTGCTTCTCCTTACACTCTTTTTTTCTTTCTTTCTCCTCTTTCCCCCCCCTCTCTCTCTCTCCTCCTCCTTCTCCTCCTCCTCTAATCGTCTTTATTTACCATGCCTCATATTACGAGTACATCTATCTATGTTTGTATTTATCCACTGCCATAAGCAGAATGCGACATTAGGACAATTTTTAAACGGAGTAATACTGGCTTAAATTCAGAGTTTTCCTTCTCCTAGACTGGTTGCCTTACTAAAGCTAAAGAACCCAGTCTGTCCAACTATTTCCCCATGTTACATTTCCCCATATTACACAGCAGTCCTAGAGAGAGAGCTCAACTTCCCAGCTTGTGTTCTCTATTGAGACAGCATCGTCTCCAATGGCTGGGCCATGTCCATCGGATGAATGATGGACGAATCCCGAAGGACATTCTCTATGCAGAGCTTTCGTCTGGTATGAGACAGATTGGACGCTCCCAGCTGCGTTTCAAGGATGTCTGCAAGAATGATCTCAGGTACTTTGGCATTGCCCCTTCCAGCTGGGAAAATTTGGCTCTTGACCCTCCTTGCTGGCGACAGGCTCTCCGTAGCGGACTGTTCATGTCTGAAGCCACCCTGGCGCAACCCCATGAAACCAAGAGGTCCAGAATAAAGCAGTGGCAACAAAGCACCGGCATATCAACATCTTCAGGGACATCCTTCACATGTGACATCTGTGGTCAAGAATGTTTTTCGAACATTAGACTTCGCAGTCACAGGAGGCGCTGTAACTTCAGGGGCACAAAAACTACATTATATATATTTACCAACCCCTCACACGAGCAGGATGCGACACAAGGTCAATTTCTTAAGCGGAGTTTAACAGGTTTGAATTCAGAGTTTTCCTTCTCCTAGACTGGTTACCTAGCCATGGTTAAAGAGTCCAGTCTGCCTTGCTATTTACCCATAGCTGGAGGGAGAATTGGATTCATACCTTTCCCAAGGGTATTAGCGCCATGTGAAATTCCAACAGCTTCGTCCAGGAATTGAACTCGCGTTGACGAATCCATTTCCACGACTCTAACCATTAGACCACGCGCCTCCATCAAAAACTACATTATAGTCGTCCGAGACTGAAATGCCAATGAATAGTGCGCAGTAATACGATAAAAGCCTCGTCTTGGATTTGAACTCTGGTCACCGATTCCATTTCTGATGTTGATAACCATTACACAAGACGCCGCTTCACATCTACATTTATCTATGTATAGCATCATCCATAAATAAATACACCCCGAATATTTTTAGAACAAAAATTTAATTAATGGAGGAATGACCTATTGTTTGTATCAGCCGGACAGCGAGGGAGTCTATCCCCTTTTCGCCCACGCTAGACTAGGAAGATTGTTTTTTGCTGAGGTGGAGCGTGACGCCTACTATTAGCTCCTCGCTGTACTGTACAGATCAGATAAACTCATCAGTGCTACTCATCCGCTCAGTTGGAAGGGGTCGGTATCGAACCTGGAACCTTGCGATACCTTGACTGGTGCTCTTTCAACTGAACTAAACCAGTCCCATTAAGACTTTATTATTTCTTGTTGGAATTTTTCTGTATATAAGGCATGGGACAAGTAGTCACTTCTACTTATAGACTCGTTGACTACCACGTGACCAGGGAAGGCAACCTATTGTCCAATCACTGACAGTGCTGCTGCTGCTGTTGGTGTATTTATAGAGGCTTGATTCTAATCTTAACTCATTGACACTCGGACCATCTTGGACGTCGGACCTAAAGGACACTATACCACAAGGACTTATTGATTTACTTACCTGTTTACTTTAAGTTCTTTTACAACTGGATGGCGGCCAGTTACTCAACATTTCTATTTAAAGATTATAAATTCAAAACGGATATTATTAGGTACTATTTATGACAATACTCCACAGCACTGAAACTCGACAATTAGTGCAGTCGTTAACGTGCTAGACAGTTAATGAGTTTGAGCTCCAGAACGGGAACGGTATGAACCATCTCATTCCCCAAACTATTGGTTATATGGTAGCACTACTGTTCTTCTACAAATATAACTTTGGCATTAAATAACCCACGAAAATTGATATGCCATTAAACAAAGAAACCAAACCAAAAATATGAATATGTTGTAGTCTAAGAATAATTACTCCATATATATATATATATATATCTTATCAAATAAGAGTATTTACGGTTTTCGAAGGAGCTCTTATTTCTCCGTAGTTGTAGGCAAATTGTCGGACAAAGAAGGAACAAACACGAAAGTAAATGCAGTGTTTTTTTTTTAATGCAAACACTTGTATTGACAAAAATTACATAAAATTGTTGCAAATTTTAATGGTATTTGCTATAAGACTTATCTGAGTTAGTAATTTTCTTGGAGTAATGGTGATAACAGGGTATTCTTTTCGTCGGTAGGAAATGTTGATAAGACGCTTCGTCTCGGTAGTTTCTCGTCCTTCAGTAAGTGTGCTATTGTACCTGCCTTTTAACGTATGCTGACGCAATGCCTTAGAAGGAAGCTGGTTGTAGAGTTCTGTTAGAAGTGGGCCCTGGTTTGGGCTTGGTAATGAGAGCTTGGTGTTTTTACGTCTCTCCTCCAATACTGCTATGCGATAAGTAAGCCCTGTTTTTGGGCTAAGTGATGAATGAAGTGTAGGGACCGCTGTTTACGCGACTACCCTCAGTGTGTACTCCGTGATAAGTAAAGTTTTTGGTATTGGCGCCAACATACGATCTTGGCCATTCGCCCCCTGGCGGCAGGGGGAGATAATTAGCTATGGAATTTCCAATACAAAAGTACCTGGCCTGTGACCGGACTATAAAAAAATAGGAATACCAGAGAGGGTGTGAGAAAGAGAAAACGGGAGTAAGAGAGAAAATATGATTTATCAAATTTTAAAAAAAGAGAGGAAAACAATAACATTTTAGAAATAGCTGATAATTCGTATAGTATGTTTGTTTATTTTAGGAAATATTTTTCTTTTTGTTTACATTTAAAATATCATTTTTTTAATGTATTCCTAAACTTGAGTGTTTTGAAATATTTTTTTTTCAAAAACTTTTTGTATCTATGACAAAAACTTAAATTCAATTGCTTGTTGCGTTAAATTGATAAAAATACATTCGTTTAGTTTATTTTCTTTTACCTCTAAAATGTAACAATTTAAAGGAGCTATATATTAAACTTCCTTATTTATTTAGGTCTGTTGGCTGGGACAGTATAATACGCCGACTGCACCTCTGTTGAGGAGTAAGACCTCCTTCCAATTGGGTCACCTGTAAATCTTGGGTGGCTACCCGTGATGCTTATGGACGGAATCCTGGTGGCTGAGCAATCCATGACATGCTACTCTCCACTTTGATCCTTACTTGGGTTAGGTTGATCGGAAAGGCCCCCATCCCGATCAATCGGCCGGTCCCGTCAAGCCATAGAACCTATATAATTATTATACCAACCGTATTGCTCTGGCAAACTACCATCCCTTTTTTTATCATAGATGTGCTAAAAGGCAGTTACTGAGGGTCTTAGTGTCTTGGGTATGACGTTAGACTGCCTCTTGTGGTGAGGTTCCCATTCTGGAGATTTTAGAAGTGTGGATTACCCCTGTATTGCCATTACTCCCAGGTACACTTTGACCAGAGTGGTAAGAAATCTGCGAGACTCTTTTGCTTTGTCGGTCAGTCTATTTAAAAATTGTTGAATGAAATCGCAGATTTCTTATTTTCCGTGATACATTTATTTTTCCTCAAACTAACGAATGAAGATCTATTGAAACAGATCGAAACACTGCAGCGTAGGCGAAATAAACATTACTCGTTTATGAACTTGTGTTTTTTCAATTTCTCATAATCATACATACTGTCGGATTCACTTCCACTTTTTCTTCACACACACACACACACATTTATTATATATATATATATATATATATATATATATATAAATTCGCCCTTGCTTCTCCAGTTATGTTCAGCATATCTTGTTCGTCATAACCGAATCGTTTATGTTATAGGAGGCAGGTGACTCTTTTATGGGGTGCTGCTTCCAGGATTTGTTTTTTTAAACTAGCTGACACTTATTAGCGAGTTTGATTCTCACTTTTTGCCAAACTAATTTAAATACACAGATAACTTTTTTTTTTTTATCGCCGTCGTGCAACAAATTATTTCCCTTTATGTGTTGATTTCCCGCCAAAAATATTGGTAAACGTGATTCTGATAAACTTTTTAATATTCCTCAGACATATTTTATTTTGGTACCAGGTGCGTTTTATTTTTAATTTTATTATTTTTTTAATTTTTTTTTTTTTTTTTTTTTTGCAAATTTTTTTTTTCCTGGTCACCTGATCAATATCGATTAAACTAGTTCAGGTTTTTGTAAAAATTGTTGATAATAAAAAAAGAAGAAAGTATTCCGAGGTTGTTCGATTTCCTAATAGAATTCATATTTGTTTCGATTTAGCTCAGCCGGTAGTAATTGTCGTATTCTAATCGGTAGCAAGCTATGCTTATCATGAGTTAGATTCTAACTGGGTTCCCTATATTTCTGGCTTTGTGCAGTATCTAAACCTTGCTTCGTAAATAAATACTGTATTTTAGGATTGCTATATCTCATCTTTCTCTACAGAGGCGTCATTCGATTTCTATGTTTAATCACTTTTCGGTTGGATCTGATATATTATATTCCGTTCTGCATTTATAACGGTTTCCGTCTAAGCTTTTCGATGTCTTCAGGATAGATATATCTGAGACATTGTCGCCTTCATTCCTATTTCATTTACTGTTGTTTAGTCAGTTGATGGGACCCGTTAAATGCTTATTATACTCCCTTTTTCTTTCTTAAATCCTGTTATGACAACAGGTACCGTGTTTAAGAAGGAAACACATCTTTTCCTCATTTTCGGCTAGGAATCACAAAATTCTTGGTTCGATACCGGCCCTCGCTAACTCAGTGTATGAGTTGCACAGGGATATGTACGGTAACGTGAGGAGCTGACGGTAGGTGTGGCGCCCCGTCTCAGACGCAAAAACAATCTCCTTGGTCTAGCGCTTGTGAAAAGGGGATAGACTCCCTCGCTGATTGGCTGATAACGACTCCCCGACGACTTTTACTTTTACTTACATCGGAAACGCCTGTTATATAGACTAGCACAAAAACACTCTCCGGACGGTGTAAAAAGTAATTTTTGAAAGATATTCGTTTAATTCTAATAAAGTTTTGTATAATTGTGTAAAATTTAGATGTATTAAAAAAAAACGTTGTCGTCTGTCGTAAAACAAAACAAACTCCAACTTCTTAGGCAAAATCTTTCAGAAATTAATTTTTACACCGCCTGGAGTGCGTTTTTGTTTTGCTAGTAATCTTAATAGAAGAACTCTCTACATAATATACACCCATAACAGACTGACCGCCCTGTCGGCTGGGGCGTTAGAATGCACCGTCTGCACCTCTGCAGAGGGGTACGACTGCCCCCAATGAGGCCAGCTGTTGGCCGTGGTTGGCGACCCGTGAAGGCTTAAGGATATAACCCGGGTGGTTGAGCAGTCCATGACTTGCAATTCTCCACTTTGGCCCTTTCTTGGGCTAGACGGGCGGTCGGAGAGGCCCCCTCCGATCAATCAGCTGGTCACACCAAGCCCTAGCACCTATATGATTGCCCCAACCCTATTGCCCTTATGGCAAACCCCAACCCTTTTTTATCATATGGGTGCTTGAAGGCGGTGGCTGAGGGTCTTCATGTCCTGGGAATGACGTTAAACTCTATCTGATGGTGAGGTTCCAGTTCTGGAGGTTTGCAGAATGTCATCACCATTGCTCTGTGGTCCACTGTGACCCGGAGTGGAAGTACCTGTTAGGGTCCATCTATGGTTAATAGAAAAATGTATTTATAACAAAACTGATTATCCATTAAGAATCACTTTATTTCAAAACTTTATTGGCATTAAATGACCCATTGAGTTGATATGCCGTAAAACAAAACAAACAAACACACTTTGTTACTTCGATACTTATCTTTCTGTAGTTTGTAGTTTATACTTCGTCTGTAGCTCGGCTGGTATTTATTTGTCGTAGTTCTTCTATAGGTCTAGTGCTGATTTCTTAGTTGTTTTTTTCTGGTCGCTTCCTTCTAAGATGCTCTTAAGGTGCTCTGCGTTGTTGGTTACCTTTTGATTAACAACACAAAACACTTATTCTGTAAATCACATTTTTTATTAATCTTTTATCAGCGGACCTTAAGCACGTGGGAAAGCTGAGTCAACCCGTCTTTATCATTCAATGGCTTAGCTCGAATTGCCTAAACTAAAAGTCTTTCCCACACTTCGCCTCGCAACAAAAAGTGAAGGTCAGTGCTAAGGTTATTAAATGTCAATCAAATCTAACCGTCCAGATTTGAATTCAAATATTATCGTTTTGATTTGCATTCAAAACTATTTTCTCTGCTACCCTTGAAAAATGAACAGGATATCCGTCAATTATGCAACATTCTTTATCTCGGGTAAATCACAGCATTCATCCTCATATATGTGTCCAGTGGCTTCGGCCTTCGGACCGGTAAGATACTAATAATTGCCATCCTCCCAGACAATACCTGCCCCCTTGATTTAAAGGGGCAGGCTGAGTTTATTGCACAGTACCCGAGGTGCCTCAATAGAGGAATGCCGAAGGGTCTACACCATTTTTCACTGACCACGCATAAGCTTTGGTTTGGTGCGTAGTCCCTCACGGTAAGGATCCTTGTATTCTACTGGCATGCTGGGTGCCAGTAAATAATTAATCTTCATATATTCCGGGCAGGAATACTCGAACTCAATCAACGAGGCAAAAACATGAGGACAATTTTTAAAACACACACGCTGTTCTTTGTTTTATTAACAGGGACAATAACAAAAAACTAGGGACATATAACCTGACCCCTATACACAAAAATGGGATTCAGGACAGATAACTCTGACCCGACAGTTATTACTGTCATTGAATTCTATCTATCAAGTACTGACTAGAGTGATAATTTCAACACTCATAAGTGACGTTCTTCTGTGGACATCTGCACATGGATACTCAGTGTAGGCCAACCAGCAAAAACCTACATAATATTGTGCGGATTCGGGATGCCGTACGGGAGACCTGCAACACTTAACTTTGGCTCTTACTTAGGCTAGACGAGCCGTCGGAAAAGCCCCCTCTGATTAATCGGCTGGTTACATCAACCTTAGCACCTATATGATTGTCCCGACCGTATTGCCCTCATGGCAACCCCCCCCCGTTTTATCATACATGTTCTAGAATGTGGTGGCTGGGAGTCTTAGGGTCTTGGGTATGATGTTAAACTGATGAACTTCTAATTCTGAAGCTTTGGGGAGTGTGGAGTACCTCTTCATCGTCATTACTCCCAGGTCCACTCTGACTCGATGTGATATTAACTGTTAGGGTTCGATCTATTGGTTAAATAGAAGAAAATGAGTTAACGAAAATGTGTTTAAAAATTGAGTTCAGAAAAAGAATTTTCAATACCCATCAAGAATGAAGAGTATAGAACGTCTTCGGCATAAAATAACCCAACAAGGGTACAATCGAAAGAAAAAAAGAGAAAGAAAGAAAAGGCTAGGGGAAGATCTGACCCCTATACAGAAAAGAGGATTCGGGGCAGATAACTCTGACCCTAACAATTTACTATTATCAGTGAATTTAACAAGTACAGACTAGAGTGATAATTTTAACATCACAGCCAGTAGAGAGACCAAAGAAAGAAAGATGAGTTTCACCCGTTTGAAACTTATCTGAAACCTCTTCACCTACGTTTGACTTAGTGAGACATAAATATTAAACGCGCGGGGTTTGGGGGGGGGGTTAGGGATAAAATGAAAATTTAAAAGCGTTGTCGTTACGTTTTGTTGGCGCTGGGGGAATTGATCTTGTCCCGAGAAATCAAACAGTCGGTGAGAGGTCGTTGAACTGGGGGGTCAGGCTGTGTTGATCATGATATAACCTCGTCAACTGTGATTGATGGGATTGCCAGAGTTGGTCCAACAAGGACAAACGAGAAATAGACTACTCCCTGGATAGGGAAGTTGAGGGGGTGACTTTGTGGGGTAAGGTGAAAACGGTATACTATTAGTATGAGCAATATCTGCAGATTAAGATATTATTAATTACTTATGATATTAGTACGTTCGCACACCTACGCAAATTAGTGCTACTGTATGGCTGAATAAGGTAGGTCGATTTTGGAACCGTAATGTCTCCCATGTGGCGAAAGCTGCAAATTAATATAAAAATTACCGCACAATAGTTTTTAAAACTTTGCCTTCGTTTGAGGAAATAGATTTCAATCTTTTAAAATGTTATCACCGTTACAGTGTAATTATTAAGTAAAAAGCAGCATATCAGAGGTGTAGGTGGTAAAGGGGGCATATTTTCTATTTGAATTCTGGTTATATTTTATTCGTTTCGTTTAAAATTGTTGTGAGGTTTTAAGGGGTCAAATAAGAACAATACAACGGGTAACAAATGTAGAAAAATGTATTAACAGAAATTCTATTTGAATTCTGGTTATATTTTATTCGTTTCGTTTAAAATTGTTGTGAGGTTTTAAGGGGTCAAATAAGAACAATACAACGGGTAACAAATGTAGAAAAATGTATTAACAGAAATTCTATTTGAATTCTGGTTATATTTTATTCGTTTCGTTTAAAATTGTTGTGAGGTTTTAAGGGGTCAAATAAGAACAATACAACGGGTAACAAATGTAGAAAAATGTATTAACAGAAAGTAGACAAATACAATAGAGATAAGTGGAAAATACGTCCGACAATAGAGTTATTGGCTTGCTCGCATTGGCTTACTGCTAAGCCACAATTATCCCTGTTATTTATAGTAACCTGTCGGCGCATTCCATTAGTCTTATAGGGTGTATCACCAATAACAAAAATGACAACCTTTTCTGTTTTAAATATTGAAATTGCTATATTTTTTAACAGATTGCTAAGCTAAATTTTGCGAAAATGAGTATTTTGGTGCATTGCAGTAGACGATCTTTGATGCTATTTCCTCAATCAATTGTGAAAGTAAGACATCTAGTTTTTGGTATCAGTATTTATTAAACCAACACACAAATTTCACTGTTTGGCAGAATTTGATATTTAAAAAAAAAAGTGAAAAATCAACCTACTCTAATCACTTGGGGCCTCACAAAACGCTTGGAGGAAAATTCTATATAGGAAAAATGCAAGAATGCTACGTACTATTTTGAACAATGAACAGGCTCCAAAAAGAAATTAAGGAAACCGTCCTTAAGAATCAAGGGGTCGCCACCCACGACCAACAGGTGTCACCATTGGTGGGGGGTCTTATGTGCAGTCGATGTATTCTAAATACTCTGCCTGTTGAAGTGAGTTAGTGTATTGTTGGTTTGAACAACAGCAACTAGCTAAGCACAACTGAACCAGTGCCAAGACAATTGGTACTTTATGGGAATCGAGAATAGTCCACTCATGCATTTGGGTGATTCCATTCCTTGAGTCCTGATTGGCTGCTTGGTTTCTATGATGTTATGAGGCTTCATAAATAACCTGGCATTTTGCAGTAGTATTGCAGCAAGATAGATTCGTATTCAGTTACGATTACTTGCTGCCTTGTCTTACCAATTCAACGGTAATTGGAACTAGTATGATTATTCTACACTGCCGACAGGGCTGAGATGTTATATACTGTTTACAACAATGAACAGGTTCTAAACATAAATTTCAGGAAACTTTGTGTATTCTGGATTATTCATTCAATGCCAAATCCAGACACGCGCAATCCTGACATTTTGGATTCCCGAAAACAATCGCGGAATTTTGGATTCCCAAGTTTTAATTTCTGCGATTGTTTTACGCGATCTTTTACGCGATTTTTGCGACGAATTTTTTGTACGATATTTACAGGCGTCTTTTAAGCTTGTTGGCAATATTCACCTTATCTTCTTATTATTATAATGGAGATTGTGTGTGTCTGTCTGTCTGTAACCGAAACTATATCACTACCCAAGTCACAATTCCCTTATTTATTTATTTTTCCATGACTTTATTTTCATTTAAACCTCAATTATTAATAAAATTGTTTTACATTGTTAATACTATTGACCATATCTACATCTCTTATTATAATAGAGATTGTGAGTTTTTCAGTCTGTAACCAAAACTATATTATTACTCAAGTCACATTTCCCTTATTTATTTATGTCACATTCTCCATGACTTTATTTTTATTTAAAACTCAATTATTAATAAGATAGTTTTACATTATTAATACTGTTGACCATATCTACATTCTAATAACATGCAATTGTATTTATATATACAACAAAATAGCGGTTTACAGTGTGAATGGGAAGGCTAATTTGCATATTGATCTTCAAAATTTGATTTTAATAAATATATGCTTAGTAATTATTGATTTCTAATTGTTTGGTTTTATTTTGATAAATATGAGCAAAAATATCTGGGATAAAAAGAAATCCATTAACAAGAAGAAATAACTGTAATTCTATTCTTTACTTACTAATTCAACTAAATAGTTAAATTATGAAAATTTACCAATGAAAGACGGGAGTGATGAAAAATGATGGAATAGTTAGTTTAAAAGTTATTCTATTTTTCGTTTCAATCATTTTATCTGCATTCTTATTTAGTTTCATTAGTCTTTCTATCTTAATATATTTCATTACATTAAACCTTAAATACTTTAATATCTTAAATACTTTAAATACATTAAACTTTAAATATGGAGGGTACATATTTTTGCTAGTGTATTGAATGACCATAATGTGTGTGTGTGTGTGTGTGTGTGTGTGTAGGTAGGTAGTTGTGGTTGCAGGATAAAAAGTTTCTTTGAATATTCAGAAGTTAGTGCCGCAAGTGTGATGGAACCAAATCCTTGTGAAAATGCTGTTGAACAGACAGGGGGGGGGGCACACTCGTCTTAGCCCAAAGCGGGTATGGTAGAAAAGAAATCCCACAACCGCGGATTTTTCCACAAGTCCCGGGAGGTGTTCCTATGTCAACTAACCGTATCTCCTCCAATAATAATAATAATCCCAATATTATTTTTACCGCGTATCGGCCAAAGACAATGGCAAAGCTGGACGATTCAAGTCCTTAGGCCTTTGTGTGTGTGTGTGTGTGTGTGTGTGTAAGAAAGATATTGTCATTTATCTATCCGTTTTTCTTTCTTCTCTCTCTTTCTTACTCTGACTATATGTATGTAACTCTCTCTCACTCTCACTCTCACACACACACACACACACATACTATATATATATATATATATATATATATATATATATATATTGAAAAGGGGTGGACTTAACGGAGAAGACAAAACATTGAGCGAGTCGCAATTTTGATTATCGATAAGAATAATTAGCCGAATAAGTCGTAATTATGAATGAATATAAAAGCGCCCAACACGTTTGTAGAATTGGTTTAGTAAGCCTACTCAAGTTTCACAGTTATGATCGTCAGGGTTTTTTTGTGAGGAATTAAATTAATTAAAACAAACTGGTGTAATTAATTCCACGCCGAAAACCCCTGACGATCCAAACTCTGAAACTCGAGTAGGCTTACTCTGACAATATTGGTTATATATATATATATATAATATATATATATATATTGGACCCCATGCACACACGAAAGTCAAAACTAAAACTCATTGAAACATACCCATGGTCAAGAATTTCACAAGAGAGGCTAAATATTGTGGGAACCCACGTCGTTACATAATTCGTGGATTACTTACGAATTATGACTATAATGCAGTAAAATTGAAATAACACTACTTGTAAATGGAAAGTTTCTATTGACCGTTATATAAGTGATTGACAACATTCACATTTCACGGACCTACGAGTTGATTTCTCATTGGCTAAAGGACAAAGCGTGTGAAGGAACAGAGTTAGAGTAGTTAGAATTTGGCGGTTAGTCGAAGGGAGCAGACGCAATGGTCGTCTGTTTCCAAGTAAGCCATCGTCTCACCGCGGCTGAACCCTTTTGGGCATTTGGATAATAAAGACGTCTGAGAAAAATAAACTAAGTCTTGTGTTTATAATTTAAAAACAAAGAGAATGAACAGAGACGAACCACAACCGGAGCCAGCACAAAAGAAGCCCGTATCAACCAGAGGAAGAGAGTAAGGAAATCAGGTTATTTTCTATAACTCCAACCTAAAAAAGGGGAACCACTCTAAATGAATTTTATCTGCTAATTAATCTACCCATTATTTTCCCATTAAACTAACTCTAAACCTAACCCTAACCCCGTCTTCTTTTTTAGTAGATCAATCAATAAATAAATAATTTGTAAAATTAATTCAGAGTGGTTCCCCTTTTTAGGTTGGAGTTATCGGAAATAACCGGAAATCAACCAAAAGAAGATGGCCTGTCGGTGAAAGAAAACTCTCATCTTCATCAACAAATGATGAGTATATAACACCGTGGCTAATGTGCTGGACTGTGACATAGTAGTAAGCGAGTTCGAATTTCAACCACGATATTACATTTATTTTCGGACTAATACCCTTGGGAAAAGTATGAATCTTTGTTATTTACCCGTTCATTTGATGTGGGTATATAAATGGTGAGAGAGAGAGAGAGAGAGGAGAGGAGATGGATTTTTACTTGTTCTTACTTCGTCGGCGGCCATCTTCCTCTGGGCTGGCTGATTCTTCCTTCGGACCATATGACCTTTAGGCACCCCTTTTGCGACATTTTTTTTTCATTTACACCGTGAAAATCCGGTTGTTTGTTAACAGACGATTTTTAGAGTTTTTTTTAATTATAAAACTAACCCCTAACCCTCACCCCTAACAAAAACCCGGATTTTCAGGGTGTAAATGAAAAAATGTCCTTATGAAACGAGATCGCAAAAGGGGTGCCTAAAGGTCATATGGTCCATTCCTTCTGCTTGGCTAGTTTGTCTGTGTGTATTTCTTGGTCAATAATTAAGCAAGACTTAATATTTTTCTCATTCTTTATTTTTTAAAAATCCACAGCCCAAAAGGGTTTTAGGTGTGGCGCTCCACCTCAGACGCTTAAATAATCTCCTTGGTCTAGTGCTAGTGAAAAGGGGATAGACTCCCTCGCTGCATGGCTGATACCGACATTAGGCCGCCCCGACGACTTTACTTTTTACCGCGGTAAAAAGTTGGGATCTTTGGTGCGAAGTTGAGTTTTCTCCTTTTGACCAATGGCCAAAATCTGACTGACTCCGCCACCTTCTCACGCTCGCCTTTAACCAATCAGCATTCAGCTCAGAGAAAGTTAACTGCCTTTCAAATGAACTATAACGGCTAATAGTGTTATAACAGAAATAGATATCTCTTATGATTTACAATCTTTACTAACACAATACATCCACTCACCAACAAAACAAATTTAAAAAAGAAAAGAAAACAAAACAAAACACCACATAAACTGGTGACACCAAACGGATGTTAACCCTATGGCAGCGAAACTGAAATGAACAAAAAACAAATGTTTACGCATAGGCCCAGCAAAACTTCCGGTCGAAAAACAAAATTTATAAACAATTAAAAATATCTCCTATTCAATGTTTTTCATCCAATAAAAAATCTTCCCCCCAAAACCTTTCAAAGGACTGCTCGAGCCTAGCATTTGCTATATATACAGCCGACTTAAAGTCAAAAAGTCAGTTACGGGTAGACAGCCAGAGCCGACACACACCAGGCCGAAATAAAGGAACCGCCATACTATATCCCACACCGCACCGCGTCACGCCATACTATACCCACACCCGACCTCGCACCACACAGAGCCAGGACTGACTTTCAACCCCACATCTGCCCTCATTTCACCTAGCAGCGAAAAGGAATTATCATCTCATCTTTTGTTTATTTTAAATAAACGAAATGAATCCAAACCTTCTCGTCTATTTTTTCTTTTGCAAATTATACGCATTTTGTGATATTACAATAGTAATTTTCCATTTACCATCCCATTATTTGAATTTTAACTACACTTACAAACATTAGTAGGCTACCGCCTCCCCGCGGATTATGTAACACCTTCTCATCCACCCCAGCTAGGGGATAATTAAATATTACCACTGATGTTCTTCTAAAAAGATAGGTTTGGCATTAAATAACCGCGAACGTTGATATGCCATTAAACCAAGAAACCAAACCAGAGATTAAATAATTTGGCGATAAATCTATAAAAAATGACATTAAAAAAAACTAACTTCGAAATTAATTTGTATTGTATTATCCACACAAAGCAATACAGAACTCTTAAATCTACAAACATACCTACATTTCTGTATTTATTTCGATTTCCAGTAAGTAATAATAATAATAATTATCATAATATTAATAATAATAATAAGAAGGACGTTTTGGACGAATGAATACAAGAGGAAGAGGACGGGAACAAGGAAGTAAAGGTAATAATAATAATAACAACAACAACAACAATAAGAGCAAGAGGAAGAACATGAAAAACAAGAAAACGAGGAAGAGGAAGAGGACAAGGAAGTAAATGTCATAATAATAATAAGAAGAAGAAGAGGAAGAAGAATTATTTCTGATGTGTGAATTATTTACCATTATCCTATCAGTGCAAATTGGATGTCCTTACACGTTTATTATTTGTCTGCATTGATTCTAAAATCCTTTTCCTTTTCCTTCTAACAAATCTACTAATTATGATTATTTTTAAAGTGATAAAAACTAACATCCTTATTTTAAAACTTTAACATGTTTAGAGGAAATGTGCTTGCATGCAGCATGATCTGACAGTTGCCGATAATCTTTTTTTTTTTCTTACACATATTAATTCATGATGTACTTTGATTTATCCACAGATTTTATTCATTATTTAAATTATTGATTTAGAATAATTTCCTTAATTTTGTTGTTTTCTATGTTTCAATAGATGATACTTTCTTGGTATATTATCAGACTTCGTCATCATTTTCCTCATATGCTGATTTAATACTGCAATCAAAAATATCTAAGGATATTAATCAGATTAAATTCAATCACATAAATACTGAACCCTTAAATTTGTATATATTTATGTTGATATTTGGGAGAAATTGTTCATTGAAAGATTGATCAGGATTTAAAACTTGTTGAGGGACTCGCAAACGATTTTCTATTGGGCACCGCACTGTATAAGTAAAGTCGTCGCGGTGGCCTTAAGTCTGTAGCAGTCAGACAGCGAGAGAGTCTATCCACTTTTCACCAGCGCTAGACCAAGGAGATTGTTTTTGACGTCTGAAGCGGAGCGCCATATCTACCATCAGGTCCTCAGTTTAACGCACAAATCTCTGTGCTACTCATATGCTGAGTTGGCGAAGGCCGGTATTGAACCCTCTACCGGACACTCTACCGACTGAGCTAAACTGGCTATATATTAGTCGAGATTCATCTGATTAAACCATTGCACAATAAAGAGGGCATACCAAAAACATCTTAGAAGTGTCATTCTAATCTCTCTCTCTCTCTCTCTCTCTCTCTCTCTCTCTCTCTCTCTCTCTCTCTCTCTCTCTCTCACAGAGAGAGAGCAGCGATTATCCTGTTCTAATACTTAATTGGGTGCAACAGCAGACACTATAAGTAACCTGTCATTTGTTTATCAAAATGACTTGATTCGGCATTAAATGACCCGAAGCAGGATTGGTATGCCATAAAACAAAACAATTTACAAACCAACCTATCTATCTATATTATTCTGTTCATTATCTATCTACTTATATATCTATCTTCATAGATATATCAAGCAGTGATATTCACACTCACACATACACACACATACACTAACAAACATACATACACACATTCAAACACAAACATAGATACATTCATACACACACGTATAAACACAAACATACATTCCCATACACTCACCGATAAATGACCGACAACAAAGCTCAAATACAATAACTCTTGCTCTAGGTTCGAGACATGGTCACACACAAGATTTAGGGATTTTTGAAAGGGAACAGTTAGTTACCAGGAGAATGACAAGCAATAACCTAAACATCTGAAGAAGGCCCACCAACACCATCAACTAAAACATTGCGTATATAACAATAAAGATGAGGAAAATAGTCCAAATAATACAAATTATCAAGCTTCATCTAAAAATAATATCCAAACAAAGCCATGTCGATGGGGCGTTAAAAAACGAGGGGGGATGGAACATTTAATCTGACCTTTGACAGCCATGTCGACTGCAGAGGGATGAGACTTCCCCCTGTTGGGTTTAAGGTTATAATATAAATTATAATTAGTTGAACAAAACAACTCCGACCGAGGGTGTTAAACATAACATGGACTTTAATATAAGTACAACACATGGACAAGCATATAAGACATGAAATACATATATGTGACAAAGATACATAATGTACATGTGGAGAAAGGAAGTGAATCCAACGGTATGTAGTATATTAGGAAAAATGAAAAAACACAGGTTTAAATGGGTTAAGTGGTGATTTTATTGGCCGACGCTGCAGTGTTTCGATCTATTAATTAGATCATCTTCAGGGCATTTGTTGGTATATGGAAGGTGATAAGAAATTATTTATCACAGAATAACGAGAAAGGCGAGTGGTAGTTATTGTTATTCAGTCTGTTTAAACCTCAAAAATTTATTGTTATTCAGTCTGTTTAAACCTAAAAGTTTTTAAACAAAAAAAAAGAGGCAGAGAGTTCAAAACAGGCGCTTAAATACCAAAAACCCCCTGGTGGTCAAAAACGGGAACTCAGGGGGGAAGATAACTCTTCCAGGCAAAGGAAAGACAACCCAACACCCCCAATGGCGCCACCTGTTGGCCGTGGGCGGCAACCCGTGATACTTAAGGATGGAATTTCGGTGGATGAGCAGTCAATGACATGCAACACTCCACTTAGGCCATTAGGCTAGACGGACGGTCGTTGACTCCCCCTTCGATCAATCGACTGGTCACTTCAAGCTCTAGCATCTATATGATTGTCCCAACCCTATTGCCCTTATTGCAAGCCACAACCCTTTTTATCGTGTGTTAGAAGGTGGTGGTTGAGGGTCTACATGACCTGGGAATGACGTTAAACTCTATCTGATAGTGAGGTTACAGTTCTGGAGGTTTGGGGAATGTGGAGCAGCCCTTTATCTCCATTGTTCCCAGGTCCACTGTGACTCGGAGTGGTAGTACCTGTTAGTGTCCCATCTATGGGTTAAATAGAAAAACATGAGTTTATACAAAAACAATGAGTATCTATTAAGAATTAATTTATTTCAAAACTCTGTCGGCATTAAATGACCCACCGAGGTTTATATGCCGTAAAACAAAACAATTCAGACAAATAGAATTGAATTAGTATTATTTGTATTATTCGGACTATTGTCTTCATCTTCATTGTTATCTGTACAATGTTTCAGCCGATGTGCCCTCCGTCCTTCTTCAGGTATTTCTTGTCGGACTCGGGAACCTTCTTGTCGTAATCGGGAGCCATCACGGAACTTTGAACCTAATCCTTCATTCAGTCAACGGGTGTATCCTGTTCTCATTCCGCTAACCATAGCTGGGCTACAGGGGTTAAGTTGTGTTATTTATTATTTTATGTTACTGCTGTCCCTGACCAGGATTGAACCTGCAGTCAAGAGATAACTGTCACTTAAAACTGTCTTAACCTAACTCGCTTATCCACTAGGCTATGTGACCAATTGGACAATCCAGTGTGAAAAAATTTATGTTACTAAAACACGCTTCTTCATACACATCACATTCTTTTGTAAATTTCATATAGTTTGTACTTCTCAACAACCAAAAATTTGATGACAGACATCTGTTTAAGCCTGTAGCTCTCTGATTTGCAGCCATTTTAAATAGCCTCAAAACAAATATTTTTGTGAGATTGAAATAATTTTTGCTATAAACCAAACTATGCAGAGTTTACATTTATAGAAAAAATTCTGAAAAAGAAAATTTATTTGTTACTTAGAACTGTCTTAACCTTACTCCTTTATCCACTAGGCTATGTGTCCGAATAATACAAATAATACTAATTATCAAGCCTCATCTCAAGAATTCAGAGAAATAGAATTGAATTAAATAAAAAAATTAAACAATCTACAAGACAAGTGCCACACTGATCGTTCAAACAAGATTTACGTTCATTTAGAATAAGAAACAAACAAATAAACAGACATACAGACAAACAGATTACTGTTAAGTAAAACAAAAGGAAAATCCCGATAACACAAATGACAAAGAAAGAAACACACAAAAACAAATAAAAAGCTGGGATCAACGCTAATCTAATTCTATCTTCTATTTTGGCAAGAAGAAAAGAAAGAAAAAGACGAAGCAGTAGAGAGATTTTCTCCGGAGATAAGTGGGGGGTGGAGTGGGAGGGATCTCCACCAGTCAATTCAAAGTGAAACGCCTTTCGACGTCAAAAATGTAACTGTGGCTATGTGTTTCACGCTCTTGAGAAGATGAAGAAGAACTTATTTATTTGTGTGAGTGTTCAATAACCAAATCATTCGTCTCAGAATAAATGGATTTAGAAATCCCAACATGAACAGGGACATATTTGCATGCATAATCTCTCTCTCTCTCTCTCTCTCTCTCTCTCTCTCTCTCTCTCTCTCTCTCTATCTATCTATCTATATGGTAAGGAAAAATGGACAAAAAGGAATAACTCAAACAAGTAGATCTAGGAGATATATTTCGTGTTGCATACCTCTTTACCGGCACTATATATCTATATGTTATATACTTTCTTACGTCTTACTCTGTCGTCTATTCTTCTGGCCGGATCTGGTATATCTTCTAAGGTCTCGTCTGGTCTTCTATTGAGGATTCCGGGTCTGGTTCTGTTGGGGATCATTTCTTATCAAAAGCCCTGTGCATTGTTAGCTTTTAGTAATAACAACAAGACTTCGATTTACGATGATGTTACTTTATTCCATAAACCCCCAGACCAGACAATGCGCGCGGATCCTTACATCTTGCTAGCTTCGCTTCTAAGTCCTAACTCTAACTGACTGAGTTGCTTACACCTTAAACCGGAAGGGGGCTTTCTATTGCCTTCCGATTCTCACGGTCCATTCCCGCAAGGCAAGGTCAGAGTGAGGTCAAGCATTGTCACTCACTCTCAAGGCCATCAGCTATACTGATCGCCATAATGATTTCTACACTATTGTCATAATCATTAGGTATCTAATGATTATGTAACATTCGTTCCGCGTTAAGCGGGACTTGATCAGTCAGTTTACTGCAGAATAAACCGACTGATGAAGTCCCGCTTAACGCGGAACGAAATATATCTCCTACATCTACTTGTTTGAGTTATTCCTTTTTGTCCATTTTTCCTTTTATCCTTACCACATTCTGTCGGATTTACTCCATCCCTCCTATCTTTATTTTTATATATATAGCTCATTCGGTAGAGTACCCGTCTACGAATCGCAAGATTCTTGGTTCGATACTGATCCCCACCAACAAGTGTATGAGTAGCAGAGATTGGGTAATTTAATCTCTGTGGTAAAGTGGGAATCTGACAGTTGGAGTGGCGCTCCATCCCTACAAATAAATGAATAAATAAATCTCCCTGGCCTAACACTTGGGAAAAAGGAGATAAACTCTCTCACTCTCAGGCTGATACCGACAATAGGCCACTCCACCAACTTAACTTTTTTATATGTATATACATGAATATATATATATATATATATATATATATATATATATATATATATATTATAGGGATAGTTGGTTAGGGTATTTGCACTATGTGAAATGCAAACAACTTTGTCTAGGATTTGAACTCGTCGTGTCCATTCCCTACGATGGTAACCATTACACCACGTGCTTCCTTACACACACACACACACACACACACACACACACATATATATATACACACATACATTCAAGTGTTTATAATGGATTTGATCTTCCTGCACTCATTAACCTATTTCTTATAATTCTCCTTTTCTTTTCTTTTTTTTACTTTCTATTTTTCTTCTGTTTTTTTCTTCTTCTTCTTCTCTCGCCTTATCATCGTTGGTGTGTGGTTACGTGCACGGATAAACAATCCAGCATCCTTGTTGGATGAGTTCAGTCGAGGATTTGACTCCCTTCTGCTTGACCGATCCGTTTCAGCTCCACCGACAAAACTGAGCGTAATCCATGACGATACGAGCATTCTGACATTGGCCAATCATGCAAATTTATGCAAATGCACGCCACATTTAACGCTTGCAAACTCAACAACGTTCACACCAGTTTGAAAGAAAAAAAGTGTTAAAAAAAAGAAGAAGATTCTCACCATCACCAACACCACCACTAATACTATTAACACCAGTACTACAATCATCACCATCACCATCAACAACACCGACACCATCATCATCACTTCCACCACCACCAATGCTACTAACAAGATCACCACTCCTACCAAAAACAACACCATCTCCTCCCATCACAATCATCATCACCACCGCAAACACCACCACCACCGACCAAATCACCACCCCAACAAAAAACACCATGTCCCCTACCACCACTACCAACAACAACAACAACACTACTACAACCAATAATATCCCCCCATCACCACCAACAGCTACATCACCACCACCATCCTCACCATCACCTCTACCGTCAACGCTACCAACACCACCAGCAACAACAGCACCAAGAACACGCACCAAATATCACCAACAAAATCACCGCTATCACTACCACCAAATGTACAAAAGCATCCGGAAATGCAGATGGTTTGGTTTGCTTTGGTTTGTTGGTGTTTTTTTACGGCATATCAACCTTAGTGGGTTATTTAATGCCGATAAAGTATTGAACTAAATTCATTCTTAATGGATAATCAATTTTGTTTATAAATTCGCGTTTTCTATTTAACCCATAGATGGGACCCTAACAGGTACTACCACTCCGGTTCAGAGTGGACCAGGGAGCAATGGTGATGAAGGGGTGCTCCCCATTACCCAAACCTCCAAAATTAGAACCTCACCATCAGATAGAATTTAACGTCATTCCCAGGACACGAATACCCTCAGCCACCGCCTTCTAGCACCCATATGATAAAAAGGGTTGGGCTTGCCATAAGGGCAATAGGGTTGGGGCAATCATATAGTTATTTACCAAGCTTCGCTTAGATGTGGCACAAGGCCGAATGTAAAGGGCACCCAGCGAGGCTCGAACTCACTAGTCAGGATTTGCCAGTCTACCTTGCTAACCATTACACTACAAGAGTTGCCCAATCATATAGGTGCTAGGGCTTGACGTGACCAGCCGATTGGTCGAGGGGGCCTCTCCGACCGGCCGTCTAGTCCAAGTTAGGACCAAAGTGGAATATTGTATGCCACGGACTGCTCAACCACTTGGGTTCTATCCTTAAGCATCACGGGTCACCACCCACAGCCAACGGGTAGCCGCATTGGGGGAGTCTTACCCCTCTGAAGAGGTGCAGTCGGTGCATTCTAACGCCCCAGCTGACAGGGGGGGAGCTGCAGAATTGTGCATCACGTTACCAAAATATTGCAAAACTTGACTCACCTGAGTATTAAAAAACCCACCTATATCACTGCTATCATCAATGGCTGTTCGTTTATTTTTTATTATCGTTATTTTTTTTCATTGAAGTCTCTTTCCTATTGTTCTTAACATAATTAAAATGATAACTCTCCCTCCTTCATCGTTGTCGTCATCACCGTCTCTGACATCATCATCATGATCATTCTTCTGCAATGTGATGAAAGAATAAATCTTTTATTAGAAAAATATAACATAATAAATAAAATAAATAAATAAATTAATAGATAAATAATTATGATAAAATTCAATAATTATAATTACTATTTATAATTATAGATTATAATTATATAATTATATTTATAATTAATATTTATAATTCACGCCTGAGCCTTAAAGATATCTGCAAGAGAGACATGAAGACATGCCACATCGACACCAACACATGGGAGGCTTGTGCAGAAGACCGTGCGACCTGGCGACTCCCCGTCAGACAAGGAACGAAAAGGAGTGAAAAAGAGAGGAAAGAAGCCGCCACAGAAAAGAGAGTCATAAGGAAGGAGAGACAACAGCATTCCCAGCAGGCATCACCGTTTGTTTGCAGTCACTGCACCAGAGATTGCCATTCAAAAATTGGTCTGTTCAGCCACTCACGCAGTTGCAGATAAAACAAATTTTTAAAAAGTGGACACTACGCCATCGTCTTTAGTAGACGGAAGGATGCCAACAATTTGATAAATGACAAATAAATTAATAAATTTTCTTATTAGAAATAAGTTAAAATATATAATAATGAATTTTGAAAAATAAATAATGATGAAACTATGACGGAGAACGAAAAAGAGCAAGACATTGTCTTGCCTGCCGGGATCGAACCCGCGTCCTCCCGCATGCGAAAGCAGATGCGAGTTAGGCACTAGACAGACGCGAAGTGCCAAGATGTTTCGGTAAATACGTACATAAATAACATGTGAGTCAAGCGCTGGGCAGTCAGGAGTCAGCAGTAGCAGGTTGACTGACGCGAACGACCGAGTAAAGAAATGTGATTTTGAATTGCTAAAAATTATTTCGACTACGGTGACGGATTTTGCAGCTGCTAAACGAAAACGAAAAACGTGTTGACCAGGGGAAGGTTTGGCTTGCTGGAAGACTGTGGACTCGCTTGTTTTTGCCCCCCCCCTCTCGGCGGGAGCTTGTTGATACGAACATCTATTCCCCCCCCCATATATCCCCCCTTCCATAGAAACATCATCGTTCTTCCGATTGTTCTTATCATAATTGAAATGATAATTCTCTCTCCTTCATCATTGCCGTCGTCACCGTCTCTGACATCATCGTCATCATCATCCCTATCCGTATGTTGTAAAATTCTTTTCGCTAGACTTGGTGAAATTGTTATCAGCAATTGTAGCCATCTCTAAATTCACCAGTTAGCCATGCTTTCTTTGTATATCGTCATTTTTTGTTCATCAATTTAACTACCATGTAGGCGGGTGGCATAATGGTTAGAGTTGTAGGAAATGGACTCTTCGACCCGAGTTCAAATCCTAGACAAGGCTTTATGCATTTCACATAGTGCTAATACCTTTAAGAAAGGTATGAATCCATATATTCCCCCTCCAGCTATGGGTAAAATAGTAGGACAGACTGGGCTCTTTAACCTTGGATAAGTAACCAGTCTAGGAGAAGGAAAAATCTGAATTTGAAATTCCTGAGGTCAGTCGTTGATTGTGTTTGTAGCATTCCTTGTGCATCAATTCTTTTCTATCGACTGTGCCAAAAAGTGCATTCGGCCCAACAAGCTTTCACCGCTATAAACAAAACCACTATGTGGGTTGTTCATTGGATGAACCCTTGACGAGAAAGTCCATAATTATTTTTTGTTTATCAATTTAGCTACCACCACAATATTTAGACTTAGAATAATTTAGTTGATTTTCATAAATCCCATTTTACCAGTTGCTGCTGACCCCTTTATTCACTAACGAATTAAGATTAAGCGGAAATGGGCAAAGGAATCACAACCCATATACAAACCCTTCTTAGATTGCTACTGCTGGTCCAAGAATTCAGAGCAATCCTTCTCCTTGACTAGTTACCTAGCCATGGTTAAAGAGTCCAGTCTGCCCTGCTATTTACCCACAGCTGAAGGAAGAATTGGATTCATACCTTTCCCAAGGGTATTAGCGCCATGTGAAATGTTAACAGCTACGTCCAGGAATTGAACTCGGGTCGACTAAGACCATTAGACCACGCGCCTCCATAAATTATTTAGGTGCTATAAGACAATTTAACTACTTGGACCGCCCTGTCGGCTGGGGCGTTAGAATGCCCCGACTGCACCTCTGCAGAGGAGTAAGACTCGCACAATGGGGCCACTTGTTGGCCGTGGGTGGCGACCCGTGATGCTTAAGGATAGAGCCCAGGTGGATGAGCAGTTCATGACATGCAATACTCCACTTTGGCCCTATCTTGGGCTAGACGGGCGGTCGGAGAGGCCCCCTCCGATCAATCGGTTGGTCACGTCATGCCCTAGCACCTATATGATTTTCCCAACCCTATTGCCCTTATGGCAAGCCCCAACCCTTTTTTATCATATGGGTGCTAGAAGGCGGTGACTGAGGGTCTACATGTCCTGGGAATGACGTTAAACTCTATCTGATGGTGAGGTTTCAGTTTTGGAGGTTTGGGGAATGTGGAGCACCCCTTCATCACCATTGCTGCCTGGTCCACTCTGACCCAGAGTGGTAGTACCTGTTAGGGTCCCATCTATGGGTTAAATAAAAAAAAATATTTATAAAAAAATTGTATTATCCATTAATAATTGATTTATTTCAAAACTTTATCGGCATTAAATGACCCACTGAGGTTGATATGCCGTAAAACAAACCAAACCAAACCAAACTACTTGGATTTCATAAACATCTTTTAGGTACAAAAATGTTGCAAAACTGTTTGGGGATATATTTATTATGTTATTTTGTTGTTGCGTGTTATGTATGTTTGGATTATCTTCCCTTTGCCTGGAAGAGTTATCTTCCCGCTGGGTTTCCGTGTCGGCCACCAGGGAGGTCTGGTATTTAAGCGCGAGGTCCAAACTCTTCTGCCTCTTTGTTACCTCTTCTCGTAGGTACCCATATGGGTTAGACACATTGTTACACCCTTCTCGTCCTTCTGTCCCCAACGCTATGCAACTCTCCTGAGGGCTTGGGCCCCTCATCACTAGTAAGTGATCTTGTATGTACGGACTCTCCAGTCTTTTATCTTTACTGTTGTATGTTTATGTACATGTATTTTATTGTTATTGTATCTTGTCTTATTTCTGTGCTGTGATATATCAAATGTTTTGTCCCACAAGCGTGTCGCAGTTTGTTTTGTTTCAACAAGTTATAACATTATTATAACCTTGAATCTTACATGTATATCAAACATTTATATGTATATTGTTAATGCGAGTTAGTTATTTGTCTTTCCACATCGAATGTTCAGTGTTAGTGTATCTATAGATGCACCAATGCATTATAAGGGCTTATTATTGGTTGTAAACTAATACCCACTGTTCTTAGTATTATCTGCGTTATTCGGACTATTGTCCCCATCTTCATTGTTATTTGTACAACGTTTCGGCCGATATACCCTCCGGCCTTCTTCAGGTATTTCTTGTCGGACTCGGGAACCTTCTTTTCGAACTCGGGAACTTTCTTGTCGTATTCGGGAGCCATCACGGAACTTTGAACCTAACCCTTTATTTATTCCACGGGGCTATCCTGTTCTCATTCCGCTAGGAGTTGTGTAAATTAATTATTTTTCTAACTGCCTTCACGCAGGATTGAACTCGGGTACCAGAGGTAACTGTCACTTAGAACTGTTTTAATCTAACTGCCTAATCCACTCGGCCATGTGTCCACTCTTCTTATATATTCTTATAGTAATGATTTTAAAAAGATAGCAAGGAAATTCAGAATGAAATGAGATTAAAATAAGATTAAAAAACAAGCTCACACTGCTAAAAATATTTATTATTATTATTATTATTATTACTTCTTGCTGCATCTCCCACTCACACCCTTACTGACTGTTATAATCAAAATTAGCTGGACACCATGTCACTACAAGATCTCGCCATGAAAACCATGGAAGATAGAGTAAGTCTTTTCCAACCATTTTGGTACCTCTTCATTACATATTATTTATTCAGGCAACATTATGTACAGTTAACCTGTTTGGGGACATATGTATTATATTATTTTGTTGTTACATGTTATGTATATTAAACATTCATATTTGCATTATTTATGCAAATTAGTTGTTTGTCTTTTCCTACCGAATGTTCAGTGTTAGGGTATCTATGGATGCTCTAATCCATTATAAGGAAACTAGTGTTTGTTATAAACTAATACCCCCTATCTTCTTATCATAATGGAGATTATGTATCTGCCCGTCTGTAACCGAAACTAGGTCACCACCGACATCACAATTTATTTAGATTTTTACATTATATTCTCAATTAAATAGTCATTATATAATCTTAATTAACACCTTATCTATTGGCAATGTCTAGCTCAAAACAGTCCATTTTATTGACGAGTTTAGAATCTTGCAAAGTGTGTTATATATCACGAAGAAAGAAATAAAGGTTTACATAGTATAAGTAAAGTCGTCGGGGTGATATACAGCCCCCCCCCTCCAATGGGGCCACCAGTTGGCCATGGGTGGCGACCTGTAATGCTTAAGGATTAAATCCTGATGGATGGGCAGTCCATGACATTCAACATTCCACTCAGACACTTGCTTAGGCTAACCGGGCGGTTGGAGAGGCCTCCTCTGATTAATCGGCTGGTCCCGTCAAGCCCTAGCAACTATATGATTACCCCAACCCTATTGCCCTTATGGCAAGCCCCAACCCTTTTTATCATATATGTGCTAGAAGGCGGTGGCTGAGGAAAATTCTATCTGATGGTGAGGTTACAGTTTTGGAGGTTTGGGGAACGTGAAGCACCCCTTCATCACCATTACTACCCAGGTCCACTCTGACACGGAGTGGTAGTACCTGTTAGGGACCCATCTATGGTTAAATAGAAAAATGTGTTTATAAAAAAATTGATATCCATTAAGGATGAATTTATTTCAAAACTTTGTAGGCATTAAATGACCCACTGAGGTTGATATGCCGTAAAACAAACCAAACCCAACTTTTTAATCTAATCTAATATTTCATTACATTAGATTTTCAATACTTGCATCCAAAGGGAGCATACGTTTTACTAGTTCTTATGGACCATATTACCTTTAGGCACCCATTTTTGATCTCGATTAAGAAAGGACATGTTTTTCATTTACACCGTCAATTCGGGTGTTTGTTAGTGTTAGGGGTTAGGTTTAGGGTCTGGGTTAGGGGTTAGTTTTATAATTTTTTTAAAATCTAAAAATCGTCTGTTAAAACAGCCGGATATTGACGGTGTAAATGAAAAACATGTCCTTTCTTAATCGAGATCAAAAAGGGGTGCCTAAAGGTCATGTGGTCCGTTTTTATAATTGGTGAGCCTGGCGTGATGACATGGACATTTTATCACCTGAGCAAACTTAATAGAAGAGGATACCAAAATGACAGGTGATGCAAGGAAGAACTTATAAATAGTTGTATGTGGTGACACCTGGTGCAATAATTGCTGTCGTATGAAATGAACATGATGAGACGAGTTCAAATCCTGTACGAGGCAATTCATATAGCGATAATAACCTTGAAAATCTATGAATCTACTAATTCTCCCTTCATCTATGAATAAATAGTAGGCAGACTGGGCTCTTTAACCTTGGTTAGGCAACCAGACTAGGAGAAGGAGAACTCTGAATTCAAATCTGTTAAACTCCGCTTAAGAATTGACCTAGTGTCACGTCCTGCTCTTGCGGAGGTGTTGTATACTTAAATTTAGCCGGATACTTTATAACCCCGGCAAAGCTACGTACATATATCAAGTATATATATCAAGTATATATATATATATATATATAATGTGTGTGTGTGTATAGATATACTCATATATATACATGTATACGTATATATATGTATATATAAACACGGATATATATTTGTATTTATATATAATATATACACAGGGATATATATATATTTGTGTGTGTGTATGTGTGTGTGTGTATAGATATACTCATATATATACATGTATACGTATATATATATATATGTATATAAACACGGATATATATTTGTATTTTATATAATATATACACAGGGATATATATATATTTGTGTGTGTGTGTGTGTGTGTGTGTGTATAGATATACTCATATATACATGTATACGTATATATATATATGTATATATAAACACGGATATATATTTGTATTTATATATAATATATACACAGGGATATATATATATTTGTGTGTGTGTATGTGTGTGTGTGTGTGTGTGTATAGATATACTCATATATATACATGTATACGTATATATATATATGTATATATAAACACGGATATATATTTGTATTTATATATATATATACACAGGGATATATATATTTGTGTGTGTGTGTGTGTGTGTGTGTGTATAGATATATACTCATATATATACATGTATACGTATATATATATATATATGTATATATAAACATGGATATATATTTGTATTTATATATAATATATACACAGGGATATATATATATATATGTGTGTGTGTGTATATATATAGATATACTCATGTATATACATGTATATATATATGTGTATATATAAACACAGATATATATGTATTTATATATAATATATACACAGGGATATATATATGTGTGTGTGTGTGTGTGTGTGTGTGTGTATAGATATACTCATATATACACATGTATACGTATATATATATATATATATGCGTGTGTCTGTGATTCAATAAGACTACTAAAGCCAAACAAGAAAAAAACAAAAAAATTAAACAAGTAAATAAAAGCGGTTATCGCTTTCTCGTATCAAGTTAGATGTTGGACAATTCGTATTGGAACCACCTTTTTACGTTCTTTAACTTTTAGGTTGTCTACCCCCACCCCCAACCTTTCCACACGCTCCGCCTCACCCTCCCGCGCCCTTATCATCCCCTCTCCCCCCCTCTCTCTCTCTCTCTCTCTCTCTCTCTCTCTCTCTTTAACGTTTTCTGTTGTGTTTCTTATCTCCGTTGCAAATCTGTCTTGCCAAGAATTCCGCACAGACTTCAAGACAAAAGAAAACCAATTCCGAAAAGATCGGACAATTCCAAATGAATTTTCCTGTAAATTGCCGATAACGTTCTTCAGAAAAGTCTACCTAAAAGAATTTTACGACATCCGGATAGTGATGATGATGATTATGCCAGACAACACCACGACCATGACGACGATGAAGTGTGGGGAGGGAGAGTTATCATTTTAATTATAACTAGCAAGACGAGTCCTAGAGAACTGAGGAGACTTGTTGTCACTCAGACTCCAGTTAATACCATTAGCTAACGCTGATGTGAAAAACTCAAAAGGAATAATAATAATAATAATAATAATAATAATAATAAACTAGCAGAAAAATTAATATTAAATATTATTTAGCATTTAAAAATTGATTTAAGTATCATTACTCTATTTTATTTTATATAATATTTATTTACACTAAAACTAAATGTTTGTTAAATGTAATAAATAAAGTGAATGTTTATTTTTTTTTTTCAAAATTTTTAGAAATAATCAAAACAATAAAAAATCATTTTGTATAGTTAATTGTTTTATTCATTGATAAACCAAATTTAATTTTATTATTAAATATTATTTCAGGAAAAATTTTGGTGTAGAAAGTTAACTTTCCTAATTTCTATTTCAAATTGTTTATTTTTTACTCCTTTAATGAATTTGATGATTTTAATTACTAAAATCATTAAATGTTGAATGCCCTTTTAAAGTTTTTGGCATATTTTGGCATTGTTGTTTTTTTATTACTTCAATTCATTTATTAATTTTACTTGGTTACTACCCCTCTGACATTGAATTTTAAAACCCACTCGGCTCAGGCTATATTTTTCAAAATTTTACTTTTACACCGCCCGAAGGGCGGTTTTGTTATGCTAGTAATAATAATAATAATAATAAACTAGCAGAACCTGTCACCTCAGTGTGATAATTTGATTATTACAACGTTTGATGTGTTTTCTAAAGAGATGCTGTTAAATAGTTAAATACGTAAAAGGTATAATAATCTTCGCATGAGCAGGATGTGACACAAAATCAATTTCTTAAGCGGAGTTTAATAGGTTTGAATTCAGATTTCTCCTTCTCCTAGACTGGTTGCATAACCAAGTTTAAAGAGCCCAGTTTGCCCTACTATTTACCCGTAGCTGGAGGGATAAGTGTTGTATTGTTACGTTACGCTTTCCCTGTCGGAATAGGTAGATGATTGGAGAGGCTAGGATCCTGGTTGTTGGACTGCTGTTCAGTTGTCTGGCCATTCCTAGTTTATTGGAGTCTGGAAACCAACTTAGGGGGGTATATCTTGCCTTTTGCCATTTAGAGTTTTTAGTAATAACACAAGGCTACTTCTTTTTCTCTTGCGGTTTTTATTTTCCTCCAAGTCAAAACTGTCGAGAGCACATCTGGCTCTTTCAACGCATCATGTCAGACTCACTCCACACTCTCACCTCTCTTCTCTCCCACTTCGCTACGTCTAACGGCATGTCAAATAGAAACAATGCTATTTAGCCTTGTGATGATTCGTCCTTAACCTTTTCCATTCTCATCTAACACGTAATTCCTCTTAAAATGGCTCTCATTTCTGAATGGAGTGATGATGAGTTGATAGTAATATCAATCAGTGTATACTTATATCACTTCCTGAGCTACGTGGAGAGGCTTGAACTTTGGTCGCTGAACTGATGCTCGAGTTGACTGACAATTTTGCCATTTAGAATTTTTGATAATAACACAAGGCCACTTTTTTTTCCCATGAGATTTTTATTTTCCCCAAGCCAAAACTGCCGAGAGCAAAAGCTCCATGTCTCACTCTCGACGCATAATTCCAAACTCAGCCACCCTTTCACCTCTAACTCCTCCTCTCATCCACTTTGCCACGTCTCTTGGCTCGTCTAATGGAAACTATGATGATCCATCCTTAAAATTTTCCATTCTCATCTAACACATATTTTTGCTAAAAGCTTTTCCGTGCTAATTTACACGTCAGTGTTACACACATGGCTCATCCCCCTCCATTATGTTACAATATTCTTGTTTAGCCGGTATAGTTCAGTCGGTAGAGTGTCCGACTAGGAGCCACAAGGTTCCTGGTTCGATACCAGCCCTCGCCAACTCAGCGTATGAAGTAGCACAGGGATCTGTGCGGTAAAGTGAGGAGCTGATGGCAGGTGTGGTGCTCCGTCTGTCTCAGATGCGAAAACAATCTCCTCGGTTTAGCGCTAGTAGCGCTGTCTGGCTGATACCGACTTTAGGCCACCCCGACGATTTTACATACTTATTTCTGTTGATGAAAACTCTGAATTCAAATCTGTTGAAATTAAAAATATTGTTGTGACGAAATTCAAACTTATGAATTTTCGTTTCATTTGTTTTTAATGCTTGAATGTATTTATATTCAAATGTGAAAATGAATGCTTGTTTTAAAATAAAAAATTAAAAAAATATTTTTTTAGGCATTTGTTATTAGTTACCATTAATTGGTGAACGCTTAAGAAATTGACCTTGTGTCGCATCCTGCTCGTGCGGAGGAGTTGGTTAATTTATATTCCTGCTGATGTTTGACAACTGACCATTCTACAAAAAAAAAAAACCCAAAAAACCCCCCAAAAAATAAACGATATTTTCTCTTTATCTGTTGTATTTTTCAAAAACAAATATCTTTGACCCAGGTTATGGGGGTGGGGGGGGCACCTATCTCGGTCACGACTAGAATCTTTTGATGTTAACCGCTGAATGTCTGGGTCAACAGAACAAATTCACAACACACGCACACACAAGCACGCACACAACTTAGATGAAACTCGAAGATTTTGGAACTGATGTATAATTAAATTTTCCTCTCATTATAAAACTAGAAATTTGAATCAGTAAAAATGTAGATTTAATTAAAAACTTAATTATTCAATTTTTATCTTTTAATTTGTAACTAATTTCTTGGCAAGCCAATTAACACACCAATATAATTTTTTAAAGATTTGATACTTGTATATTTAATATTTTAACATTAAAAAAAAGTAACTCAATAATTAAAAAAAACTAAATTAATGCGATTATGTTATAAACAGTGGCTAACATGAAGAAAAAAAATGAAAAGAAAAAATTGATTGAGCTTCCGTTATTCATTTGTTTACTTTTTACCAAAAATGCCTAACAATGACCGAGGAGAATTTCATTGTTATTGTATAATGCTATTTAACTTTTAAATGTATTCGAAAATATAAATCAAATCTTCATTATTTTTGCTCAAAAAGCAAGGTCTGTTGATAGTGAATATTATATATATATATATATTATATATATATATATATATATATATAATTTGGCACCTTACATAGTATAATGGTTAGTAAGCTAGATTTGCTGATTACTGGGACCATATTACCTTTAAGCACCCCATCTGCGATCACGATTCATAAGGACATTTTTTTTCATTTACACCGTCAAAATCCGATTGTTTGTTAAGGGACGATTTTTGGAGTTTGTTTTTTAAATTATAAAACTAACCCCTAACAAACAATCGGGTTTTGACGGTGTAAATGAAAAAAATGTCCTTATGAATCGTGATCGCTGATGAGGTGCTTAAAGATAATACGGTCCGACCACTGTTAGTGAGTTCGATTCTCACTTGGTGTCCCATACTTCTGGTCTTGTGCCACATCTAAGCTAAGCTTAGTACATAACTGGGCACCTCATGTGGTGTAATGGTTAGCAAGCTAGATTTGCAGATTATTGTTAATGAGTTCGATTCTCACTGGGTGCCCATACTTTTGGACTTGTTCCGCATCTAAGCTAAGCTTAGTAAATAACTATAATAATATATATTGGCATCGCTCTTTGTAGATGAGATATTACTACCAAGGTATGGGATTGGCCTCCATGTGAACTCCGATAAAACTGAGTTCATGTGTTTTAAAAATGAAGGACGCATCTCTACATCCGACGATAAACCTCTAAATTCGGTGGAACAATTTACGTACCTAGTTAGTAATATCTCATCCACAGAAACCGATGTTTATGCACGAATAGGGAAGGCATAGTCTGCCATTGTCAGTCATATGGAAATCCGATCTCATTGACAAGTTGAAGCGACAATTCTTCCAGTTGTATCGGTAACTACTGTATGACTGCACCTAGAAACAAAATATGGGAGTTACTCGACAATCCTGGGCGGGATCTTAAACAACACCCTACAAGAAAGCAGCTGTACGTCACTTGCCACCTATCACACAAACAACCCGAGTGAGGCGAATAAGACATTCTAGGAACTGAGTGACGTTCTCCTGTGGAAACCAGCACATGGCCCCGACAGTGCGGGCCGCCTAACAAAGACCTACTTTGACTAGCTCTGTTGGAATACTGGATGCTGCGCAGAGGACCACGTGAGGGCAACAAATAGGGATGGTTGGTGAGAATATATATATAGGGTCATCCACAGACACGTGTTTCGACTTATCAAGTCTCTTCAGTGTGGCTAGACATTTTGTAAGCTACTTACAGTTGGGTGGTCTGTCCGACACGTTAACCATTAGGGCTGTCATCACTTACAGAATGGAAGGGGATTTTAACTGTTTTAATACACACATCACTTTGTATGTAAAGGCCGTCATAGAGTGCTCCATCCCTTAGATATATAATATATATCAGGAATCCCCCCCTCCAGAGGCTCAATATATATATATATATATAAAGTCTGTTCTTATTTATATATCTATCACCGTTCATTCCTATATATCTATCTATCTCAGTCTGTTCCCGTCTATTTAACAATCTATTGAAATCTGAATATAACTAACTCTTTGGGCTTTTTATTCTGTTTTTATCTATTCATCTATCTATTTCAATTTCTTCCTATCTATCTATCTATCAATATCTATATATATCTATTTATCTATCTAAGGCTCTTCATATCTATTTATCCATCAATCTATCTGTATCTCTTCCTATCTATCTATCTATCTTTATATCTATCTATATCTCTGTCTCTGCTATCTATCTATCTATCTATCTATCTATCTATCTAAGTCTCTGTCTATCTATCTATCTATCTATCTATCTATCTATCTATCTATCTAAGTCTCTGTCTATCTATCTATCTATCTATCTAAGTCTCTGTCTATCTATCTATCTATCTAAGTCTCTATCTATCTATCTATCTGTCTCTGCCTATCTATCTATCTATCTATCTATCTATCTATCTATGTCTATATCTATCTATCTATCTATCTAGTCTCTGCATATCTATCTATCTATCTATCTATATATATATCTGTCTCTGCCTATCTATCTATCTATCTGTCTATCTATCTATCTATCTATCTATCTATCTATCTATCTATCTAGTCTCTGCCTATCTATCTATCTATCTATCTATCTATCTATCTATCTATCTAAGTCTCTGCCTATCTCTATCTATCTATCTATCTATCTATCTATCTATCTATCTATCTATCTATGGTGATATGAATATAACTACTCTTTCGGCTTTTCTGTTTATTTCCATCTACCTTTCGTTTCTACCCGAATCCACACCACTTATTTAAAGTCAGCCTCCTCTTCCTCTTTTCAGTTCATCAATAAACCCGATACCTCTACACCGCCTAAAGTCCTTCTCGACCCGTAACACTTTTCCCGACCCCCTCAGTACCCCATTCTCTATATCTCACCAAAGCGTACAAAACACAGTAGCAAATCGTTCCCAACGACACCAGGCAGGCACGCTCCTACGTTCCTGGCACTCTGCCGTGCCATATCGCCGTGAGCCAATCTGTAACAAGAGACGCTGCAGCAACGACCCTTCCGTCGACCCCCGCAGACAGGAATAGAACCGTGTTCATCAGCGCTTCAAGATTCATTAGGCCACCACCAGCGACTTTCAAAACGTATGAGTATATGGAAAGCAATATGTCAAAGCTCGTTACTTCCCCCGATGGATTCTGTCTCGACAGCGCGACACTTGCTGCAAACAGCCGAACGGCTCCGGTTTCAGAAGTGAAATATAATTTTCGAAAACTATTTTTTTCCTATTTCTGTGCCGTGGGGCTGTTTGAGGTGAGAGATGTCGACAGGTGTGTATGGGCGCGGTAGAAATCTTCAGGTTCCGTTTACATCATTGCTAGTTAGCTTTTGTAAATTCAGGTTTTAGCTAGGGACACAAAATCAGTTCTCACTGAAGACTTATGATACTATGCTATGATGATACTATATATATATATAATATATATATATATATATATATATATATATATATATATATATATGCGTCTGTTCATGTTTATCTGTCAATCTCAGTTTGTTCTATGATATATGTCTCTATTAATCTATCTATCTCATTCGTTCATATCTATATATCAATCTATCCGGTCAGTTCATATCTCTATCTCTATCTAGCCAGTTCATATATATATATATATATATATATATATATATATATATATATATATATATATATATATATATATAATCTTAGTATGTTCATATAGATCCATCCCAGTTTGTTTTTATCTATTTATCTCAGTCTGTTCACATCTATCTGTCTCAGTATCTATCTATCTATCTATCTATCTATCTATCTCAATCCGTTCATATCTATCTATCTTAGCCTGTTCATATATCTATCTATATCTTAGTCTGTTCATATCTATCTCAGTCTGTTCTATCTATCTAGTAACTATCTACTCTCTCTCTCTCTCTCTCTCTCTCTCTCTCTCTCTCTCTCTCTCTCTCTCTCTCTCTCTCTCTCTCTCTCTCTCTGTTCCTATTTATATATTTATTTGTCTCTCTCTATATATGTAATTCTTTTCATGCCTATCTATCAATTGGTCTATCAATTTATATAAATTCGTTCATATGTATCAATCTATCTCAGTTCGTTCATATCTATATTTTTATTTATCTATCTACCTCTGTTCATATTATAAAGGGTATATCGAATAGCACAACCGGAGTTCGAACTTGCTTACTAAGATGCCGCAGTCCAGTACATTAGCCACTACTCCACGCCCCCCCCACCACACACACAGACACATGAGGAAGGTCATTTTCTGAAATATGCCAAATGTTACTTCCCGTTAAATTTCTATAAATCTTATTAGCTTACTTGGTAAGGATTACTTCCCTTGCATCAACATCTTATTATAATGGAGATTGTAGGTTTGTCTGTCTGTAACCGAAATTATATTACTACACAAGTCACAATTCCCTTTGTTATTTACATCACATTCTCCATGATTTTATTTTTATTTAAACCTTAATTATTAATAAAATCGTTTTACATCATTAAGACTGTTAACCATATCTACAGGCTAATAACATGCAATTGTATTTATATATACGACAAAATAGCGGTTTACAATGTGAATGAGAAGGCTAATTTGCATATTGATCTTAAAAATTTGATTTTAATAAATATGTGCTTAGTATCATTGATTTGTAATTGTTTGGTTTTATCTTAAAGAATATAAGCACAAATCACGGGGATAAATCTTAAAAGAAATCCATGAACAAGAAGAAATAACTGTAATATTATTCTTTACTTCCTATTTTAACTAAATAGTTAAAGTAGGAAAATTTACCAACGAAAGACGGGAGTAATGGAAAATGATGGAAGATTTCAATCAATCATACCCCCTCTGTTCCAAATCATTTTACCTGCATTCTTATTTATTTTCATTAGCCTTTCTAATTTAACATGATATTTTATTATATTAAAACTTAAATACTTGCACCCGGAGGGTGCATATATTTGCTAGTCTTCATAAAGATGTTTTATAATAGAATGCATTTTTCATTTTACAATAGAAGATAGTGTAGTATTAATCTAAGACTTTCAAAATTTAGTTTGGACTCCAATTTAAAAAGAAATATTAAAAAAATATAAATAAATAAAATAAAAATATAAAATTAATAGATTCCTTCATACAAAATGGCAACAACACTGAAATAATAACATCCACAATAAACTCTTTCTAATCAAACCCACTTTGGGAGGCTGGAGACCAACTTTAAGGAAGTCTAGAAAGGAACAAGTCATTGTGTCCCGATTACGCATTGGTCATACAAACTAACGCACTCCTATATACTCAAACAAGAGCAACAACCACAATGTGGAACATGTCAAACACCTTTGACAGTTAAAGACTTATTCATGGAATGCAGGTTTTTTGCTCACATCAGAAACCGTTATTTTAAAGCAAACAATATAAAAGATCTGTTTGAAAATGTCAACACGGTGGATATTCTCTCTTTTTTGAGGGAAATAAAATTATACCATAGAATATAGACATGAAACTAATCAATACCATACAACATAATTCCCAATAATGCTAACACATTGTTAAAACCAATTACAAAAAAGTATAAATATAAATACACAATATGTATTACTTCCTAATCGTTAGGCATGACATAACCCCGGACGGGTTGATATGCCGTGAAAATCAATAAACAAACAAACATAAAAAGAAATATAGTCCTTTGCTTTTAATGTAGTCTAATTAATTTCCCTACTAACAGAATCTATTTCTTTCCTTTTTATTTTTAGCCCACCTCTCTCTCTGCCTCTCTCTCTCTCCCTCTCTCTCCTTTCCCTCCTCCTCTCTCTCTCTTCCCCCCTCTCTCTTCTCCCCTTCCCCTCTTTTTTCTCTCCCTCTCTCTCATTCCCTCTCTCTTCCTCTCTCTCTTCTTTCTCTCTTTATTTTTCTCTCTCTTCTTTCTTTCTTTCGTCTCTCCCTCTTTCTCTTTCTAACCCCCCGTCTCTCTCTCTCTCTCTCTCTCTCTCTCTCTCTCTCTCTCTCTCTCTCTCTCTCTCTCTCTCACATATACAACATATATATATATATATATATATATATATATATATATATATCGCTCTGTTTCTATTTTACTCTCTCTTTCTTTCTCACCCACCTCTCTCTCTTTCTTTATTTCTTTCTTTCTTTATCTCTCTCTCTCTCTCGCGCGCGCCCTCTCTCTCTATTTATCTCTCTCTAACCTACCTGGGTAAAGTGGGCGTCGCGAAGAGACAAGGTTGGTGACCTGCTGTTTTCCTCACATTTTATTTACTTGAGCAAGCCTGACCCTGGGGACTTATGCCTGTGGCGTATCCGCCCTTTACCAAGCCGGCCCTCATTAGTCAACCTGGTCAGTTGATGTCCTCTCCAGCCAACCAGCCATATTGATGCCAGACTTAATGCTGACACATGATTGCCATAGGGCAATGTAAAAAAAAAATCTGCTGGTCAGTGTGTCCCTTCGGGGTTTGGTTTGGTTCGTTGGATTTTACGGCATGACAACCCTTGTTGAGTTATCTTATGCCGAAGACATTTTGTTTTATTCATTCTTGATGTTTATTCAACATTTGTTTTTATTGTCATTTACCAGCTTAGCTTGATTTAGCACCAGGTCAAAAGTATGAGGCACACAGTGAGAATCAATCTCGCAAACAATGACGAGTTTGAGTTGATTGGTTGGTTGATTGGATTTTACGGCATGACAATCATTGTTGGGTTATTTTATGCCGAAGGCGTTTTGTTTTATTCCTTCTTTGTTGCAAGATGATAAGGGTGGGAAGATTAAGGAACAAACGTATATATATATTATATATATATATATATATATATATATATATATATATATAATATATAGTTGTAGAAAAGTTTTTCTCTCTACCATGGTTTCGGTGTTCAAGGTACACCTTCCGCAAGAAAGATAGTTCTCCTGATGAAGGCGTACCTTGAACACCGAAACCGTGGTAGAGAGAAAGACATTTCTACAATTATTAATGCTCTATATTTTACGAGATATATTAGCCCTTTTGGATTAACTACTTATGCTACTGCAACGAAAACGTGGTAGTAAGTTTTTGAATAATATTATATATATATATATATATATATATAATATATATATATATCTTATTATAATGGGATTGTGTGTTTTTCTGTCTGTAACCGAAACTATATTCCTACTCAAGTCACAATTCTCTTAGTTATTGACATCACATTCTCAATGATTTTATTTATATCTAAACCTCAATTATTAATAATTGCATACATTATAATACTGTTAACTATGTCTACATATGGACAACATGCAATTATATTTATATATACAACAAAATAGTTTATAGTGTGAACGTGAAGGCTAATTTGCATATTAATATTAAAAATCAATTTAATAAATATGTGCTTAGTATTATTGATTTCTAACTGTTTGGTTTATTTTAATCAATATAAGCAAAAATCTCTTCAATGAATCTTAAATGAAATCCATTAACAAGATAAAATAACTGTCATTTTATTCTTTACTTCCTCTTTTAACTAAATACTTAAATTAGAAAAAAATAACAATGAAAGACGAGAGTGATGGAAGAGTAAGTTTCAGTTGTTCCATTTTTTATTATACTCCCTCTGTTCAAATCTTTTATTATACTCCTCTGTTTCAAATTTTTATTTGTATTCTTATTTAGTTTCATTAGCCTTTCTAATTTAATATGCATATATTTGCTAGGGTAATTTGCTTGAATCATCAATTACAATGCACATGAAAAATAAAAACAAAAAGATGTTTTTTTTGTCTTATCGATTTCAAAGTAGAACTTTTATCTTCAGAGACGAATTCCAGAAAATTTCTGGAATTCGTCTCTGAAGATAAAGTTCTACTTTGAAATCGATAAGACAAAAAAAGACATCTTTTTGTTTTTATTTTTTATGTGCATTGTAATTGCTTTCAAATTATTAATATATTATAATATATATATATATATTATATTATATATATATATAATGGGTAGTAATTTTTCATTGTGACAAGTCTTATTGTATGTGACGTAGCATGGAGGACTTATCAGTGATCAACAACAACCATGTCTCATTCTTGTCGTTAACAATGGCTAGTGAATAGACGAAAGCACTTGAACTATTGCATGTCACGAACCGCTCAGTCACCAGGATCTCGTCCTTCTGCATCACGGATCGCCACCCCCGGTTAACAGGTAGCCCCAATGGGATGGGTCTTAGCCTTCTCCAGAGGTGCAGTCGACGTATATAAGTTTGCTATTTAAAAAAATTGAAATATATATATAAACTTATAAACTTTGTTCTTGTGAACGTTGTTTTTTTTGGGGGGGGGGGGTTGTATTTTGAAGCATGGAAAAAACAGAACAAAAACAAAACCAAAAAAAAAAAAGAAAAACAGAACAAAAAACAGAATTTTAATATTCAGCTGTTGTTGTATATGACACTCTATCTTTGTGTTTTCGCAGATGACTCACCAGGCCAACCCTGGAGAGACATACTCTTCCAAATAAACTACATGTTGGAACTTATTCACTTTGAATGTTGCCGGGCTGAAAATTACCCTTTCTAATAGCCCGCTTCAATTTTTGGTGTTTAATTCGGTTGGACTCAAATTCTTCCACAGAAAGGTAGATGGTGGCTCTCCAGCCAGGTCTATTACAAGCTATATATATATATATGAAAGTAAGTAAATAAACGATGTGTTTATTTTTTATATGACTTTTTTAGCCGACAATTTTTGGAGGATATGTGCTTAATTGAAGTCATACCTAATTTTGAAAATTAATTAGTTAATAATTAATGAATTTAGGTGGGCATATATGTTCAAATGTAAGGCTAAACAAATCGAGAAAATGTCAATAGGTCGAAATGTACATACAGGTATTAACATTTTCTCGATTTGTTAGCCTTACATTTGAACATATATGCCCGCCTAAATTCATTAATTATTAACTAATTAATTTCAAAATTAAGTATGACTTCAATTAAGCACATATCCTCCAATATATATATATATATATATATATATATAGAGAGAGAGAGAGAGAGAGAGAGAGAGAGAGAGAGAGAAATTTTTCATGGTGACAAATCCTATTGAATGTGATGTAAGAGGGAGGACTTATCAATAATTAACAACAACTTTGTCTCATTATTATCCTTGAAAATGGCTAGTGAATAGTCGAAAGCGCTTGAAGCCGGAGGAAAAAGAATGTGGAGACTTCCTTCTTATTCACTCTTAATCCTATTATATGGTTTCTTGTAAAAAGAAACTTTGAATCAAAAATTGATCAGACTTTCTTTGCCCGTCACATGCAATAAGACACGTTTTTCACACACACACACACACACACACACACACACACACACACACACACACACACACATACGCATACACGCATATACACTCACATCTATCTATCTATCTATCTATCTATCTAATTTCCAATTTCCAAAAGATTGTTAATCACAAGTAGAAAAGAAATTAATATATATTCGGGGTATGTACCCGACAAGAAAAATAAATTAGTCGAACTCTTGAGGCAAGTATCTTACAACATAATTGAGTAAACTTTATTATATATATATATATATATATATACGTGTGTGTCTATGTACGTATATATCTGTTTGTATATACATGTATGTTTATATAGTTCTACATAGATGTATGCACATGTATGTTTATACATATATTTGTGTGTATATATTCGTATATATATATATATATATATATATATATATATATACGTATATATAGATATGTATACATGTATATATATGTATATATATATATATATATAATATATATATATATATATGTATGCATTATATATAATATATATGGGATACACATATGTATATGCATGTATATATATCTACGTATATATGTATATATACATATGTGTATGTATATATACATGTATATATATATATATGCATTATACATATGGATATACACATTTGTGTATGTATATGCTTGTGTATGTATATGCATGAATGTATAATATATATATGGATGACTTTGTATATATATATGTGTGTGTGTATAACTTCATATATTGCATATGTATATATATATATATATGTATATATACATATGTAAATATGCTTATATATACACATATATATACGTATTTATACATATATACACATATATAAATGTATAAATACACACACATATATGTGTGTGTGTGTATTTATACATTTATATATGTGTATATATGTATAAATACGTATATATATGTGTGTATATATGTATAAATACGTATATATATGTGTGTGTATATATATGTGTTTAAATATGTATATATATGTGTATATATAAGCAAATTTATATATGTATATATACATATATATATATGTGCAATATATGAAGTTATACACACACTCACACACACACACACACACACACACATATATATATATGTGTGTGTGTGTGTGTCGTGTGTGAAGAATTCGTTTCCAGAAATTTTAATAACTTTATTGAAAATCAAAATAAGTTCAGGAAAATCTTTATGAAAGGGGAAGACGGGTATGTGAAGTTTAATTTGAATTCCTGAAAAGGAAATTGTCGTTTCAAATTTTTGGTAAAAAGTTTCCGGCAAGAACTTTGTTAAAACTTTGTCGTTGAATTATCGAACCAGCTGCTAACAATCAAAACTGAATGGAAGATTTCTTCTAAAATTCTTCAACTTAAGAAAACGTTGGCATTTCTTAGATCTTTCCAGGTTTCCTCTTTCAGACGCCTTATTTATTTATTTATTTATTTGAGCCATAGAAGAGAACTAAATGGTTGTATACTCTTCTTTTTACTTTCTTACTTCTATTTTTCTTCTGTTCATCTTTTCTATCTTACGTTCTTCTTCTAGCGTCTGGACTTCGTCTTGGGGACTTCGTGTCTGGTCTTCCATTGGGGATTTCTCTTTATCAGAAGCCCTGTGTCATTGGTGGTTTTTAGATAATAACACAAGACTTCGATTTGCATGACTTCGACACATGCATAACACGACTGACCACCGTCGTGGTTTTGACCGATCTGACTAAAATCTCTTTCTAATCTAAACCGGAAGAAGGTCTTCTCCACCGATTCTCACGGTATCCACCAGAAGGAGGATCAGGACTGAGGTCAAGCCTTGTCATTCAATCCTTCAAGGCTGCCGGCTGAACTTATAACAGCCATTTTGGTTTCTACACTATTGTACATAAGTATTAGGTCTCTAATAATTATGTAACATAAACAGGTACTACCACTCCAGGTTAGAGTACTGGGAATAATGGCAATGAAGGAGTACTCTAATGTTAAGTTTTTAAGGGCAATTCCGGGGCCTTATAGCAGAAGCGCTTATCTGGTGGAATCCTTGATAAAGAGTTCGTCCATGTGAATCCTTTGGTTACTAAAGTGTCCTCAGTTACTGGTAATCGTATACGTCCTTCGTGAGTATTGGTAAAGATCCCGGCAATTCTATGTGCGTCTGTCGTCAAAGAGGGCAGTTTTAATTTTGACCAATGTGGGGGGTTTAAGTATCTTATCAGGCCAGTAGTACTGCCAGTGATTGGTTAGAAGAGTCAATGACGTGACCTTGGTCAGTCTATAAGTATAGGCGGGGAACTATATCTAAGGACGATGGCGTAGTATAAAAAAAATTTTTTATCTGCGTCTGCGCAAGTGACTCCGCAGGCCAATTCTTGATTGACAGTCTTTGGTGCACTGAATGCACACAAACTGTGATGTTTTCTGATGCTGCTGGTTGTCTCTCTCTTTCTGGCTCTCTTTTCTGTCGAGGCTACTCTCCTCTGTGTCTCACCCCTCTCTGTGTCTTACTTAACGTTGAGGCACCAGGCTTTACATTTCATATTAATAATAAGAGTAAGATTTGTACTTTTATTATATACCAGAAGCGGCTACCTGGCATCGCCTGGGTAGAAGGCTGGACCAAAAAGTTAATCTCGCAGATCCATTATCACCGAAGCGTGAATTAGATCCTCGCAGGATGCCCCTTTAAAACCCCTACATAAAAAAGACCTTGCGTTGATCCGGCTTCGTAGGGCATCAGAAAAAGGGCATAGACACTCTGAAAAGAAAAATTAATGTCTCCTATTTAAAATATTAAATGCAAAAAATAAATAAATAAATAAATCCAAGCTGTTACTATATAAATTTTAATTTCTAAATATCTTCACAAATATAAATCAAATCTTCATTATTTTTTTCTCAAAAAGCAAGCTCTGGTGATAGTGAATGAGTATATATATTTGCATTGTCGTTTTTTCTTTTCGTAGTTTCCTCCAGACATACATACACACCAACTGCCCTTATGCGGTACAGCGTTCGGCTAGAAACCACAAGGTTCCTAGTTCGATACCAGTCCTCGCCAACTCAGCGTATGAGTAGCACAGGGATCTGTGCAGTAAAGTAAGGAGCTGATGATAGGTGTGGCGCTCCATCTCAGACGCCAAAAACAATCTCCTTGGTCTAGCGCTATTGAAAAGAGGATAGACACCCTCGCTGACTGGCTGATACCGACTTTAGGCCACCCCGACGACTTTACTTTTTACTTACTATATATATATATATATATATATATATATATATAATGTGTGTGTGTGTGTGTGTGTACATTTCGGCCTATTATGCCTCATCAGCCGAGTTATAGACTGGAAGCCGCTTTGTGTGTGATTCGAACCCTAACTGCCAGGCTGACAGGCGGGGATTCTAATCATTACACTAGCTGGTATTCCCAGATTTCTCGTTTGTCTTTAAACTGATATATCCTACATTTTCTTTAGACTTACTGCTCGATAGTATGAGAGTACGCAGTTTGTTTGATATGGCGATAGCCGACAATTTTTGGTGCGTGTGATAGACTCATTTTTTAGTGTTAAAATCGTACTTTTCTCAGTTTATAGACGTTTATGTACAAATAGTTTCCCCTTCAAAAGAAAACAATGGTCACCAATTATAGTGAACAGATTGTGCCAAAACTTGTAGAAAATGAAAACGAAAATGGATAATTCCACATCAAATCATCCAGAAAAAAAGTTAAATTGTCACCCACCCCCTTTAATTTTTCTGAAATTTTGTAAGGTGTGTATTATATTAAAATAAGACAATCAAATTTTTGGATTATTTGAGCCAAAAAGCTTTTATAAACCAATGTTAGGAGTATGGAAGCTCTAGAACTCATTTTACAGACAAAACAGATTACAAAACGTCGCCATTTTTCGCGTCTCCTCTCAAATTTGGAGACCTAAAATTAGGCCAATTTTTGAAATTAGAAGCTCAAATTTCGGGGATTGACAAAATTTCAGAAAATTGAAAGTGAAGGTTAACATGGTTTGGATGATTTGACATGAAATTACTCAAATGTTAAAATCTGGGATGCAAGGAAGCAACCATTAATTCTATTAATAATGGAGATTCGGTGTCTTTTTGTCTGTAACGAAAACTACGTCACTGCTTACGTCACAGTAATTTAAAAAATCTATAAAAAATCAATTAAGAGTAAAATTTTCACGAAAATTTTATATTTATTCACCTTTAGATGAATATATGTTTAAAACAGTTTTTTTTTCCTAAAATATATTAAGGGAAACATTTTTTGATTTTATGAAATCCGAACAAATATATTTTACTCGTACGATTTAGAAAATGTTCTATAAAGATACGAGTCTGAATAATTAAATCAGAATTTTTTAGAAACGTTTTGGGGATCCTTACAGTCGTAAAACAAAACAAATATCTCAGTGGATTGGAGTAAAATGGTGCTTTTTAAGTAAGTAGTGAAATCAAAAATAGTCAACTGAAAGGAAGAAGATGAAGAGCTCTCAAAGTAGTTTTGACTGACAAGGAGAACCACTCTTTAGTTTGAATTCAGAGTTTTCCTTCTCTAAACTAGTTGCTATATCAAGGTTAAAGAGCCCAGCCTGCCTACTATTTACCCATAGCTGGAGAAGCATAGTTGTATTCATATCTTTCCTAGGGGTATTAGTACTATGTGAAATGCAAACAGCTGTATCCGGGATTTGTACTCCATTTCCTATGTCGGTAATCTTTTAGATATCAAACGTTTCATTTTTTTAATTTAATTTTTACAACCCTACTCAGGCAATATTTTTCAAACATTTATTTCTAAACCACCCCGAGGGTGTTTTTTTTTCTTTTTTTTGTGCTAGTTTTGTAACTATTTCTTTCAGTGTTGAATATGTTATGATACCAAGATTAGTTACGAACGGATTGGATAAATATATACATTTTGGCTAAATATACACATTTTATTTCCAAAATCTACTATCCCGACATCTTTGTTTTTTTTTTTTTTTTTTTTTTTTTTTTTTTTTAAATTTTATCTCTCATTCCCAGCATCCTATCTTTATTTATTTGATATATTTAGATATATCCTTAAATATTTACCTATATCTTATTTATCTATTTTTCTATTTTGGATTTAATCCTATCCGCCAAGGAAAAGTAAACCGCCAAAAATGAACAACTTCCACCGCACCCTCCACCACGCAAAGATGCGAATAAAGAAATCGAGAAAGGACTCTTCTTCTCCGCGTAAAGAAGTCAGAAACATAAAATTGCAAAACGACAACAGTACACAATCAACAAAATCTCACGATTCAGTGAGACCCGAAACAAATCGGACTTCAGCGCGCCATTTTCTTTATTTAAATTTTTGCGCATGCGCATATCGTTTTCTACTGTTTTTTTTTGTTTGTTTTTTTTTTTACTTTTTGTTCTCTTTTTTTTTTTTTTTTTTTTTCTTTAGTTTCTACCGGTGTGCCGATTTAGGTTTTTCTTCAGCCACAAGTCAAGCGCGCCTTTCTTCGATGAATCCATTTCCTGTGTGGCACGTCCCGGCGAATATTCTTGAAGTTAAGACTAAAAATACTACCGAGAGTCAAGATAAAAAAAAAAAAAAAAAAATTAAAAAAAAAACAACACCGCAAAATTATTCTTGGTTGGTTGAAGTTGACTGTTAAAGCCAGATTATAGTGAGAAAATGTTTTTCGTTCTGGCTGTGTTGTGAAGAAACAGGGGTTTGTTTCGTATGCTTCCCGAAAAAAAAAGTGCCCCGAAAATATTCTCAAAATCTACAATAGGAGATGTTGAGGCGCGTGGCATAATGGTTAGAGTCGTGGGAAATGGATCGTCGGTCCGATTTCAAATCCTGAACAAGGCTGTTTGCATTTCACATAACGCTAATACCCTGTGAAAGGTATGAATCTAACTATACTCCCTCCTGCAAATAGTAGGACAGACTGGGCTCTTCAAACTTGTTTAGGCAACCTGTCTAGGAGAAGAAAAACTCAGAGTTGTTTTGTAGCTGAAAACTTGCTCTATTCGACACTGTATCGCTAGTAATTTCAGTGAAAATGAATAGCAGCCATTACTTTTATGCGCGCGCACACACACACACACACATATATATATATAAGTTAGGGTAGCAACAGTGTCTCACCTATGCGATTCTCAAGCTTGACCATGTCTAAACAAAACCAAGACGATGGAACAGGAAACTGAAAAAAAAATCTCCATCAACAATTATACCCTATAAGCCGTAAACACCTTCACTTATCTCGGGTCCACCATCACCGACAACCTGTCACTTGATGCTGAACTCAATTGCTGCATCGAAAAGCTAACTAAACTTTTGAAATTTATAAATATAGCACACCATATAATCAATATATATATATATATGTGTGTGTGTGTGTGTGTGTGTGTGTGTATTTGGGCAGCATTCTTTCATTTATACATGTAGAATTAAACAAAAGACACATCTCCTGTTTAACAATTTTATTTTTGATCTTTTCGGGTTTTCTGGCCAACTTTTTAATATTTGGTTGGAATTCGTGGATAAGTCCACCAAAGTTCATCCTTAAACAAAATTAATTTCCAATGCAGTACACAGATTTTAAAATGCCTATAACACCTTTCTCATCAATTCTTCTCCTTCCAGCCTCCACATTCATATAATTAAAAAAAAAAAAACTAAAACACATCACTCCTGATTATGGCACTTCGAAGTGCCGAAAGTACTCGGGACCTGAACTTTGGTGGACTATCCACGAATTCCACCCAAATATTAAAAAGTTGGCCAGAAAAACTCGAAAAGATCAAAAATAAATTGTTAAACAGGAGATGTCTTTTGTTTAATTCTACACACACACACACACACACACACACACATACACACACACATATATATATATATATATATATATATATATATTATAATATATATATGGTTTGTAGATTTATTTTCAAGGCTTATCACGATGTGAGAGAATAAAAGGTAACGAGTTAGTTGTTCGTTTACATTTTAGACTTAGTGTAGAGGTAGTAACTTGTGTGCTTCTGTATTTGTTTTTGTGTTTGAATGTATAAATATTCTAACGTGCAGCGTCACATCGGGCTCAAAAACTCATACACCTAGCCCATTCATTCTTGATGAATATTCAATTTTTTTAGACTCAATTTTTAAACATTATAAAACTCATTTTTTCTATTTAACTCATAGATGGGACCCTAATAGATACTACCACTCCGGGTCAGAGTGGACCTGGAAGTAATGACGATGAAGGGTACTCCACATTCCCCAGAGTTCCAAAATTGGAACTTTAATATTAGATTCAGTTTAACGTCATGCACAAGACACTAAGACCCTCAGCCAATGCCTTCGAGCACATATATGATAAAAAATAGTTTGGGGTTTTCACTATTGGGGGAATTTACCCTATTCTGCTGAGGTGCAGTCGGAGTATTCTACAGCTGCAGCCAACTGGGCGGTTTAATATTTTTGCGTGTAAGAATGACGAGTTATAAATAATATAACCTTAAAACATTTTCTCCACGCCTGTCTTTTCGAGTGGAGAGAAAAGATTCCCTTTTTGTGAAGAAGACATTTAAACTTGTAGATTCATGGTGGAATCAAGTTTTCTGCTAACCAACACGTAATTGTTCTGTCTCTTAAGTTTGTCAAGCAAAAAGGCGTAAAGGTGCGTGAAGTGAAGAATTGCTGGAAAGAATAATGGTAAAAGAATCTTTGATATGAAAATGAAGAAAGGGCGGGAAACGAAGGATTAAAAGAATGAAACTGAAACATATAAGGAAGGAAAGGAGGGTGGAAGGAAGAAGGGAGGAAGGGAGAAAGGAATGAAGGAAGAAAAGAAGGAAGAAAAGAAAAAGATGAGAAAGAATGAAAGAAAGACAGAATTAATTTTAAAAAGGAAAAGAAAGACAGAAAGAATTTTGAAAGGAAAGAAAGAAAGAAAGTAAAGACTGAAAGAATGAAAGAATGAAAAAAAAGTAAAAAACGAAATAATTTTTCTAAAAAGGGAAATAAAGAAAGAATTAAAGAATGTTAAAAGAATAGTGAAAGAAATAAATAAAAAAGAAAGGATTTTAAAGAAGGAAAAATGGTATTTTTAAAAAGAGAAAAGAAAGAAATGTATTTAAAAAAAGGAACATTTTTCAAATGGAAAGAAAGGATTTTGAAAGAAAAAAATGGAAGGAAATGATTTTAAAAATAGTGAAAGAAAGAAAGGATTTTAAAAGTAAAATAAATAAATAAACCTTGATATAAGGATTGGAAAGAAGAAAGGAATAAGATTCGAAAAAAAGAAAATCGTATATATATTGTATTGTGATCTTGGCTTTCGCGCCTACCAAATTAATTAAATCTATTATATAAGGTCAAACTTTTGTCTAAAACGATAAGTAGTAACATAATGACCATCATTAAAAAAGAAAAATATCATTACATATGCAGTTTATTTTTAATACTTTTAAAACGATTTGTTTTGGTCAATTTCGTTCGCGTTCGCCATTTTAGCTCTTTTTAAGTGGTATGAAGGGCTTGTTTACAAATTTAATGTAACATTCGCGATTGCAAAAAAAAAAAAGAAATTACCCAAAATCAGGGAATTATCCGATTTTAATGAAATTTTCAGTATTGATTTATCAATTAATGAATTTTATAATGCATCAGTTATTTCATTTCAAAATTTTAATCAAACATTTTTGCTATGAAAAATTAATATATAAATTAATTAATTAATAAAAAATTAATATATAAAATTCATTCAATTATGATCGCTAATCAAGAAATGGTAACAAAACTTTTGTACAAATTTTCCAAACTCAACGCATTCAAAACATCTGTAGGATTCAAAGTTATTATTGAAACATACAACTCCGACACGCTGTGTGGACATACCATTTTATATAATAAACAGCACATTTATAAGACAAGATACAGTACAATGAAATACATGAACATACAATGAACATACAACAGTAGAGATTAAAGGACTGGAGAGTCCATACATTAAAAATCACTTACTAGTGATGAGGGGCTGAAGCCCCCAGGAGAGTTACATAGCGTTGGGGGCAGAAGCTCTCACTGATGTTTAAATATATGTTTATTAATGGGTGTACCGGAAGTACATAAAATCAGGGGCGGATAAGTTTAGTGTTTTTGGGGATTGGTTTAAGGGACTTAACTAATACAACATCTATCTATCTATCTATCTATCTATCTTGTTCACTAGATACGGTACTGGTGATTATTTTCAAGAAGTACACGGGTATGCTGATGTTCCCCCCACCCCAGATGTCAGTTTGGAATTTTTTTTATTTTGAAAAACTGAATTATCTGGGTTTTTCCACACAGGTAGAGTTTAAAAGTAAAAATTTATATATATATATATATATATATATATAATATATATATATATATTCTAGTCTGTCAATATCTATATATTTCAGTCTGTTCAATTTATACATTTATCTATCTATAGTCTGTTCATATCTATACATCTGTCTATCTATCTATATATTCCAGTCTGTCAACAAGTCTCTCTCTCTCTCTCTCTCTCTCTCTCTCTCTCTCTCTCTCTCTCTCTCCTCTCTCTCTCTCTTATATATATATATATATATATATATATATATATATATATATATAAAGAAATAACAAAAGACTTAGAGATTTAGCATTATAGTCTATTTCAGGGAGCTAAGCTCTTTTGTTATTTCTTTACTTATATATTTGCTCTGTGACTCTAACATTAAGAGCACACATTGAGCTCTCAAACTGCGACTTGGTTTTTTTTTATGAATAAAACTCTTGTGTCGTAAGGAAGATTTCTTCTCTGGACTTTTGGATTATATATATATATCAGTTTGTTCATATTCATCATTTTGTCCCCCGTTCGCATGAGACTTCATGTGATCGACGCGTCCAGTTTTAGAGAGAAAAAGGCGATCACAAAAAATCACACCCCCAAGCAGACCTCTGAACCTGAGAGTTTGATATCTTCCCCTTCCTCAGATGTCGCTTCAACTTTTCATGACTTTTACAGCTTTCCTCAAAAGAGACACATCCCGTTTTAAATGCCTTTCTCAACTTAGATCTTCTCAATGCTCTTGCTAACCCAAAATATCAATTTTCAGTGATCTAAGATTATTCTTGATGCTCTCTTTGTAGCGTTTCTTTGGTTTGATTTGATGGCATTTGCCATAAAGCGGTTCACCGTAGAACAGACGTTTCAGAAGCCTTTGGTCTTTCATAAAAACAATGTTTCCTTTCTAGCGCATTTGATTTGCAATGATCAAAGACTCTAGGCTTGCACATACAGCCATAGATAAAGTTTTGAGTGTGTGTATATATATATATATATATATATATATATATATATATATGTAAAGAGAGGAAGTAAATTCGACGGTATGTAATATATCAAGAAAAATGAAAAAAAAACACAGGTTTAAATGGGTTAAGTGGTACACAACCTTGAGTTTTCACTTCCGCTGTCGTTTATCGCTACAGAAAAAATTTATACACACACAAACACTACCACATACCTAAAAAATGCACAATGTTTCCTTCAATACACACACTAACAGCGCTACATACTCACACCTTAAAATAGAATATTTGATGTCATATTTCAAAACCGTCTCCTTTTTTCAAACTTCAGAAAAAAATTTTAAACAGACTGAATAAGAAGGATTACCACTCACTTTTTCTCATCATTCTGTGATATATAATTTCTTATCTTATGCCTGAAGATGATCTATTTAATAGATCGAAACACTGCAGCGTCGGCCAATAAACTCACCACTTAACCATTTAAACCTGTGTTTTTTTTTTTTCATTTTTCTTGATATATTACATACATATATATATATATATATATATATATATATATATATATTATATATATATATAATTGGTAAAGAAAAAAGGCTTAAAATCAGCCATTTTAAGCCTTTTTCTTTACCAGTTATATTTCTCTGTTCAATAATATTGAACATCGAGCTTTCAACTTGGACTTGAACAACTCTAAAATTCCACTATTGGAAGAAATGTCCAAATTAAAATCCTCCTTATACCAACTTACCGGCTAACCCATCTACGGATATATATATATATATATATATATATATATATATATATATAATGGAAAAGGTGACTTACCGGTGAATATGATCACAATGGTTAAGTGGTGCAGAATTCAGGGGGGTAAGTCAGCGATATAACAAATACAAAGTGCTCAATACGTAAGTAGAGCAAATTTATTATAACATTGGTACAAGTGATAACCTACTCGAGTTTCACCATAAGTATCTTCAGGGTTAAATCCACTGAATTAATTGTGATACCGATTAATTGCAGTCGATTACACGTGTGTAATATATATCTATAAATATTAGAAAATTGATATCATTTGAGGGGCACAGGCTGTTTTTAGAAAAAAAATGTTACCATTTCTTAATATAATAACTTGACCAATATTCGTTTAAATGATCTTTTAAAAAAATTGAATACCCATTAAGAATGAATAGAAGAAAACGTCTTCGATATGAAATAACCCAACAAGTGTTGACATGCCGTAAAATCTAACTAACCAATCAACCAATGCCGATCCCCCGCTTTCCAAGAGCATTGTACGTGTTACCATAAAATTAACAACGAATTTTAACCCACTAGATATAGGCATTCACAATAGAAAATCCCGAGAGGAAGAAAAAATACTGCCTTTGCTGCGCATTGGCCATACAAGAATTACGTATTATTTTATACTCAAATAAGAGGTTCAGAACATGTCAAACACCCTGCACTGATGAAAGATGAAAGTGTTGGGCTTAAAGGTCTCTGACAACTTGCAGTGGTGTGGGTTTAGTTGACTCATAGAGTTAGTAGAATGAAAACATAAGACGTATTTTAACGGAGGTACAAAATACACGTGCTTACACGTTGCTTTACTTCATGGAACAGAATGGTACAAGGAAACACAGACAAAGGGAAAACGAAATACGCGCCAATTCTCATGGCGCCAGTGGTAGTCGCGTAGTAATGTTATCATGTAGTTCTAGTAACGCGACATAGTCATTAGCCTTACAAGCTGAAGGAACTATTTTAGTTGGTAAAATATAACAGAAAGTAATGAGCATTCTTCACAATCATTGAAAAAAAAAATTGAATAGCAAACACGAATAAATCAAAATGTCTACGGCATAAAGTAACCCGACAAGGGTTGAAATGCAACCAACCAACCACACACACACACACAGACACACACACACACACACACACATCGTTAATAAATAAGATTTATTCTATTCTATATATTAATGATTTTGACAATAAATTAAATACTCATTGGTAAACTTACGCAATTCTTGAAGGTATTGGGACGTAAGCAGTTACGTAGTTTCAGTTACAGACACAGGCACCGAATCTCCATTATAATAAAATATATCTATATATATTAATAAAGGCTGTTCCTAAATCCTAGTCCGTTATTATCCTGCAACACACTATGGTTAAAAATGAGACAGTCTAAATTGTTCAATATACAATGCAAAAATGTAAATCCAGATTATCTAGTGTCGCTTAATCACAGATTTCTTATTTGTTCCATTTTATTTCCCCCAATTTAGAAAATAATAATCGTATGACGCAAACACTCGACATCCCTCGCAAATAAGCCCTAGTGTTATATTTCTGTGTGAAAATTGATATAAGCCCAGTCTTATTTTCGGGGAAACATGGTGTTGTAACTGATTTAATCAATTAACAACATTGAAAATCCGGAAAAGTTTTATTACTTTTTGTATAGGAATATAAATAAGTCAACACGCAGTTTTCCAACAGTATGACTAGCTACTAGAATTGTCTCGACTACAAATATTACTACGTAACTCGACACGAATAATCTCGTATATTCGTATCTTAAAATGTGTTCCATTGGACGAGTCCAACTATCTTAAAGGGGAAATATCTTCTTTTACAATATACGGTATTTTTCTCTTTTTCCAATTATTTATTATTTTTTAAAACCATAATTTTCCTCTTGGGAAAGGTGGCCCTTTGCCAGACATGTTCAGCAGGTCTCATAATTGAAACATATAATAACTATGAAACAAGGGAACCCGGGGGTGTCCGCTACCCCCACCCCCACCCGCTTTTTTTTTGGTTCTGGCCGTTCGCCATTGGAAGTAGAGAGACCAATGTTTCCTGATTTCTGAAGAGTTAACATGCTTCCGTCTTCTGGGAATTTCGGTGAGAAAAGAAGAAAAATCGATGGTGGAGCGTTGGGGGTGGTAGTGTGATGACGATGGGGTCGGGATGGCTATGGAGAGTGAAGGATAAAGCAGACCCTAATTTCCTCAGTTTCATTACTTCGGGGATTTTACTTTTCCAGCTTGTTCAACGATTATTGTCCCCTAAACGAGCGCCAAGACGAGCTGAGATGTTCTTTCTTTTATTTTATTTCTTTTCTTTTCTTTTCTTTCTTTCTTTCCTCATTTCTTATCTTTCTTTTCTTTCTCGTTTTCTTGCATCACAACTTTCTTTCTTTTCTTTCTTTCATAATTCTTTTTCTTTTTCTACCTTTCTTTCTTACTTTCTACATCCCAACTTTCTTTTCTTTTATTCATCACCCTTCTTTCTTGTTTTCTTATCGCACAATTTTCTTTCTTTCCATTATTTCATTCAATGCATTACGATTTTCTTTCTTTTGTTATATTTTCTTTCTTTGTTACATTCAACACATCACAGCTTTCTTTCTTTTCTCTTCCATCATTCTTCTTTCTTTCTTTTTTCTTTTCTTTAATTGTTTTCTTTCTTTTCTCATATCACAACTTTCTTTCTTTCTTTCATCACCCTTCTTTCTTTCTTTCTTTCTTTCTTTTTTTCTTTCTTTTCTTTCTTCTTTTCTTACATTACAACTTTTTTATTTTCTTTCTTTCATCTTCCTTCTTCTTTCTTTCTTTTTCTTTCTTCGTTTCTTTCTTCATTTCTTTCTTTCTTTCTTTCTTTTCTTTCTTTTCTTTCTTTTTTTCTTTCTTTCTTACTTTTCATTTCTTTCTTTCTTTCTTTTTCTTTCTTTCTTTTTCTTTTTTTCTTTTCTTTCTTTCCTTCATCATTCTTCTTTCTTTCTTTCTTTCTTTTTCTTTCTTTTCTTTCTTCTTTTCTTACATTACAACTTTTTTATTTTCTTTCTTTCATCTTCCTTCCTTCTTTCTTTCTTTTTCTTTCTTTCGTTTCTTTCTTTCATTTCTTTCTTTCATTTCTTTCTTTTCTTTCTTTCTTCTTTCTTTTTTCTTTCTTTTTTTTCTTTCTTTTCTTACTTTCATTTCTTTCTTTTCTTTCTTTTCTTTTCTTTCTTTCTTTTTCTTTTTTCTTTTCTTTCTTTCTTTCATCATTCTTCTATCTTTTTCTTTCTTTCTTTCTTCTTTCTTTCTTCCTTTCACCACACCACAACTATGTGCCTCCCCTTTTCTTTCTACTCGATTTATTTTGGTTGATTATTTCCTCTTAATTTTTTTATTTTTTTTCAATACATCACAACTTTCTTTTTTTCTTCTTTATTTCTACCCGTCTTAATTGCGTTGTTGTTTTCTTCAATACTTCACAATTTTCTTTCCCTCTTTCTTTCTTTCCTTCTCTCTTTCCTTCTTTCTTTCTTTCATTTTTCTTTCTTTCCCAGGATCATGACTTTCTTTCCTTTCTTTCTTTCTTTATCTTTTATTACTTTCAATACATTACATCTTTCTTTATTTATTTCCTTCTTTCTTTATTTCCTTCCTTCTTTCTTTTGTTTCATACCCAGGATCATGACTTTTCCTTCTTTCTTTCATTTTTCTTTCTTCCAGGATCATGACTTTTCCTTCTTTCTTTCATTTTTCTTTCATTCCCAGGATCATGACTTTTCCTTCTTTCTTTCATTTTTCTTTCTTTCCCAGGATCATGACTTTTCCTTCTTTCTTTCATTTTTCTTTCTTTCCCAGGATTATGACTCTTTCCTTCTTTATCTTTTATTACTTTCAATACATTACATCTTTCTTTCTTTCTTTCTCTTTTTTTCTTTCCCAAGATCATGACTTTTCTTTCTTTCTTTTCTTTCTCCGGATCATGACTTTCTTTCATTCTTTCCATTTTTTAAATCTTTTATTCCTTTCAATACATTACATCTTTATTCATTTATTTCCTTCTTTCTTTCTTTTTTTTCTTTCCCAGGATCATAACTTCATTTCATTCTTTCCTTTTATATATTTTATTACTTTCAATACATTACATCTTTCTTTCTTTCTTTCTTTCTTTTTTTTTCTTTCCCAGGATCATGACTTTTCTTTCTTTTTTTTCTTTCCCATTATCATGACTTTTCTTTCTTTTTTTTTCTTTCTCAGGATCAAAACTTTCTTTCATTCTTTCCTTTTTTTTATCTTTTATTCCTTTCAATACATTACATCTTTCTTTCTTTCTTTCCTTCTTTCTTTCTTTCTTTCTTTTCTTTTTTTTTCTTTCCCAGGATCATGACTTTTCTTTCTTTTTATTCTTTCTCAACATCAGGACTTTTCTTTCTTTCTTTTTTTCTTTCCCATTATCATGAATTTTCTTTCTTTTTTTTTCTTTCTCAGGATCAAAACTTTCTTTCATTCTTTCCTTTTTTTTATCTTTTATTCCTTTCAATACATTACATCTTTCTTACTTTCTTTCAGTACACCACAACTATTTCTTTTTCTTACCACCCCAGCCCTGTCAACTGGGGCTTTAGAATACACCGACTGCACCTCTAAATGGGACCACCTGTTGGCCGTGGGTGGTCGCCGGTGATACTTAAGGACGGAATCTTGGTAGATGAGCAGTCCATGACATGCAATACTCCTCTTCCGTCCTTACTTAGTGTTGTGATGTTAATCCAACAGTAAAGAAGAAGTCAAGTCGAGGTAGGGTAAAATAAGACAAGTGTATTTACAATAATGGTACAGGAACGGCTAGCTTGCCGTTAAACGGTAACAGTACAACCTTTTCACTCAGTGTCTCACTATTTATAGTGAGAACCGGTGTATATTCTCCACTGTAGGAACGGCCGGTACAACACTTAGGCTAGACGGGTGGTTGGAGAGGCCCCCTCCGATCAATCGGCTGGTCACGTTAAGCCCTAACACCTATATGATTGTCTCGACCCTATTCCCCTTATGGCAAGCCCCAAACCTTTTTATCATATGGGTGCTAGAAGGCAGTGGCTGAGGGTCTTCATGTCCTGGGTATGACGTTAAGTTCTAAGTGATGGTGAGGTTCCAATTCTGGAGCTCTTGGGGGTCTTGATTACCATTACCCTCCAAATTCCACTCTGACCTGGAGTGGTAGTACTTGTTGTTGGATTTTTTTTTATATATAAGGCATAAGGTAAATGGTCACTTCTACTTATAGACTCGACTATAAACACGTGACCTGAGAAGGATTCTTATTGTCCAATCACTGGCACTGCTGCTGCTGCTTCTGCTGTATTAATAGAGATCCCAATCTGAGATTATTTCATTGACATTTGGATTCCCTTGGACGAAGGACTTACAAGGAATACGTTAACACTGGATTCTTATTGGCTTGCTTACTTATTCATTACATCTGGAACGAAGGATGGCTGCCAGATACTTAACACTTGTTAGGGTCTCATCTATGAGTTAAATAGAAAATTTGTTTACAAATGAAAATTGAGTTTTAAAAAATTTCTTCTAAACTTTTGCTACAAATCTTTCAAAACGTGGCCAGCATTAAATAACCCACCATGATAGAGCCCAGGTGGATGAGCAGTCCGTGACCTGCAATACTCCACTTTGGCCCTATCTTGGGCTAGACGGGTGGTCGGAGAGGCCTCCTCCGATCAATCGGCTGGTCACGTCAAGCCCTAGCACCTATATGATTTTCCCAACCCTATTGCCCTTAATGCAAGCCCCGACCCCTTTTTATCATATGGGTGCTAGAAGGCGGTGGCTGGGGGTCTACATGTCCTGGGAATGACGTTAAACTCTATCTGATGGTGAGGTTCAATTTTTGGAGGTTTAGGGAATGTGGAGCACCCCTTCATCACCATTGTTCCCTGGTCCACTCTGACCCGGAGTGGTAGTACCTGTCAGGGTGCCATCTATGGGTTAAATAGAAAAATGTATTTATAAAAACATTGTATTATCCATTAAGAATTGATTTATTTCAAAACTTTATCGGCATTAAACATCCCACTGAGGTTGATATGCCGTAAAACAAACTAAATCAAATCTTATTTGCATTGATACGTTTAATACTTCACAATTTTCTTTATTTCTTTCTTTCTTTCTTTCAAATCCTCTTTTTTCTTTTTTTTAAAGGGCTCACTGTCAGATTTTGGTCATTTGAATCCTTAGATTTATATTTTTTCAAGAGATTCCATCATAAATTCATATTCATTTCTTCTCTTTATTTCTTCCAAATAAAAAATCTCTCTCTCTCTTTCTCTCTCCCTCTCCATTTCTCCCCCTCTCTCTTCCCCTCTTTCTCTTTCTTTCTCTCTCTCTCTCTCTCTCTCTCTATATATATATATATATATATATATATATATATCCTATCACCACACTTTATCTATCTATTTATTTGTGTATTATCATATTTACCGGCAGCCATCCCCCATTGCAAACAAATGTCTCTCTCTCTCTCTCTCTCTCTCTCTCTCTCTCTCTCTCTCTCTCTCTCTCTCTCTCTCTCTTCTCTCTCTTACTCCTATCTCCACTTTATTTATTTATTTATTTATTTGATTTTACTTTCCCATCGTATTTACCGGCATACTCGCCTCCCGCCCCACCAATTACAAATACGAATGGTCCCTAAATTTGTTAGAAAATCACCGTTATTCTTCAAAGTCTTTGACAATTAGACTTGTCTCCGTTGAATCTGTCTTTTTCACGTGAACCATTCCATGTTTTGGGTAAACCCACAGGAAACATTATCCGCATTGACCACACCCCTTCCGCTTTCATTTGTACATTTACGGAGCTTGATGTGGTTGTTCACAGGAACAACACACATTTTGGACAACACATTTCTGTGGCCAATTCAAGTGCACTTTTCGGAAACTGCTTGGAATTTTCTCGTTATGTTGTGGTCGGGGTATATATATATATTTTTTTTTGGGGGGGGGGTGAAAGCTGCAATGGAGAAATAGTTTTTTAAGTGTTGCTTCTGTGATGAAAAGAATAAAATAAAGCGATGGTGAAATGGGGAGGGTGAGAAGTCATTAAATAACAAAGAGGATAGAGATTAAATTAAGGGGAAATGGTGGGATGAAGAAAGAAGAAATAGAGAAAGAAAGAGAGAGAGATGTAGAGAAAGTAATTGATGAAAGAAAAGTGATAGAAATTGAAAAGAAAACAGAAAAGACAGAAAGAAAAAAGAAGGAAAGGGGATAGAGATAAAGGTATAAAATAGAAAGAAAGAAAGAAAGAAAGGAAAATGATGGAAGAAAAAAAAAAGTAAATCTCTTGCACAATTCCCAATGGTTCAACTCTCCTACTGTTTTCTTTCTTTCGATCTTCAGTTTTCTCCTATCGGAAATTCAACATAGAATTATCTTCCCCTGCCGCTAGGGGAAAAATCGCCAACATGAGGTTGGCGCGAGAATCAAACCAAACCTCAATTATCACGGAGCAATTATCCCGGAGAGACGCGAAAATAAGCGCCCCGGCCACCTCGCCCATAACCAGCAAACTTTCTAAGGCGTTGTATCAGCATACTTTCTAAGGCTGATACAATAGCATACTAACAGAAGGCTGAAGAACGAGAAACGACCTGACGAAGCGTCTTAACAACATTCCAACCAGCGACCAGAATACCCCTGTTATCACCACTTCTCCAACGAACAGTATTTAACCTCACAGATAATTCTGGTGGCAAATGCCAATAAAATTTGCAACAACATTTCTGTACCTTTTGATAATACAAGTGTCTGCATTTTGTATTTGTTTCCTTCTTTCCTCCGAAATAGCCGACTACGGAGAATAAGAGCTCCAACGAATCTCCGTAAATACTCTTACTCCTTCTGTTTCTTTCTTTCTTTCTTTCTTCAATTTTCTCCTGTTTCTTTCTTTCGTTCTTTCTTTCTTCAGTTTCCTACTTCTGTTTCTTTCTTTCTTTCTTCGCTTTCCACCATCAGTTCTTTCTTTCTTTCTTTCTTCGCTTTCCACCATCAGTTTCTTTCTTTCTTTCTTTCTTTCTTTTGACTCTCCTTAGTAATTCATTTTAGAAATTCTTTAAATCAATTTGAAAGAATTCCAGTTTTGAAAAGACTTTTGCATAAAGTAGTACAATGTTACCATTCCAATCTATAACAGAATTCTAATCTATTCAATAGATATGCGTGTTCCTAAATCTTCCGTCCGTTATCATCCTGAAACACCCTATGGTTAAAAATGTGACC
>CM042162.1:12377556-12390880 GCA_023376005.1 Doryteuthis pealeii
TATATATATATATATATATATATTATATATATGAATGTCTATTGTCACAGAAAGTATAAGAGAAAGTTAATTCAAGATATATACTTTTTATATGTTGAACTATAGCAATAGCTCTTAAGTGAACATATCAAACGTTGTAATAATTAAATCATCCTACTGTGATATATCCTCAGGTCCTGCTAGTGTATACATATATATATATATTCACCAACCCCTCCACACGAGCAGGATATGACACACGGTCAATTTCGTAGGCGGAGTTTTCTTTCTCCTAGACTGGTTGCCTAACAAAGGTTAAAGAGCCCAGTCTGCTCTGCTATTTACATATCGCTGGAGGAAGACTAGTTGGGTGCATGCCTTTCCCAGGGCTAGTAGTACTATGTGAAATGCAAACAACCACGTCCAGGATTTGAACTCGTATCGCCGTGTCCATTTTCCTATAACGGTAACCAGTACACCAGGTACCTCCTTAATTTTTTATATATATATTATATACATATATGAGAGAGAGAGAGAGAGGAGGAGAGAGAGGGGGAGAGAGAGAGAGAGAGAGAGCGTGTGTGTTTGTACATGCAGTGCCAGCCAAAGTTTCGCGAACTGCCAGACGGTTTCCTCAAAGAAAGAAAATGAGATTCTTTATTTCCCTGTGGAATAATTTTAGAAGATGTGTGAAATGTCCCTAGAGGTCTGGGTAACGTGACAGATGGAAATATGGTCAATCTGTTCAAATTCACCGAATGTTTCACTTAACACACACACACACATACACACACACACACACATACACACACACACACACATACACACACGTGTGTGTAATATACATTGTGTATATGTATTATTATATTACATATTAGACGTTATTAAATATACTAGTACAAAATAAAAAAAACACCCTCCGGGCGATGTAAAAATAGATTTTTGAAACATATTGCCTGATGGGTAGGAGTAAAAAATTCAATGTCAGCGAGTTTGTACCCTAAGTAAGTAAAATCATCAAATTCATTAAATGATTAAAAAATAAAATAATTTGAAATGTAAACTTTAAATATGTATTAAAATAAAACAAACTATATATATATATATAATACCAGTCATGTATTTATTAAAACTTATTTAAAAAAGCAATGAGGACTGTCTAATGTTGCATGTTCAAATTTGAGTGTATTTATTCTATGTTTGGGTAATGTGACGTAAGCAGTGGCGTAATTTTTGTTACAGACAAAAACCGGAAGCGAATCTCCATTATTAATAGATTAATAGATAATAGCAGTTCTGCTTTTCCAATAACGACTACTGACACCCGTGTATATAACTATTAAAACTTTTAATATGCACACTTAAGAGCAGCTATTGCTAAATAGTTCAATATGTAAATAGTTCAAATTTTTTATTTTTTATTTATCTGAGGTGACGACTGGGTGCGAAGTGCTAGTAGAAATTACAGTTTTTATAGGTTTTCTTTATTTTTGTAAATTTACAAATATTGTGTCCATTATGTTAGAGATGTCTATGGTAATAAGCTCAACAAGGATTGGTTGACTGGTTTTACGGCATGTCAACCTTTGTTGGGTTATTTTATGCCGACGACTTTATTCATCTGAGGTACTCAACACTTCCCAGAGTTCCAGAATTGGAACTTCACCACTAGATGCAGTTAACGTCATACCCAGGACTATAAGACCCTCACTCACCACCTTCTAGCACATATATGTTCGGGTTTTACCATAAGGGCAATAGGGTTGGGACAATCATATAGATGTTAGGGATTGATGTGATTAACCGATTGCTCGAAGCGGACTAGCCTAATAAGTACCAACGTGGAATGTTTTATGTTGTGGTCTGCTCAACCACCAGGGTTCCATCATTAAGCATCATGGGTCGCCACTCACGGCCAACAAGTGGCCCCATTGGGGGGATTTTACCCGTCTGCAGAGGTGCAGTCGGTGTATTCAACTGTCCCTGTCGACAGGGTGGGTGCAACAAGATATGTAGTATATTAAAAGATTAGGATTTAGATAGCTTATATTACCAGTAAGATTAGTTAGAATTAATGATTGTGTAGGAGTTATTTTCGTATTTGCCTGGGGAGTTGTCTGCCCGTTTAGTGTCGTTGGTTCCCGCTAGGGGCCTCGTGTATTTAAGCGGCTGATTTGATCTTCTCTTCTCTCTTTTCTCTTTCCTCGCTACGAGACCACATGGGTTAGACACGGTCTACCCCTTTCTTGTTGGGGCTTCGGCCCTTAACACTGGCCACTCACTGCTAGTAAGTCTCTTATACGATATATGACTATCCTTTAGTCATGTATCCGTAACTACGTTTTTATGTACATTTAGGTATCTCTTTGATACCTAAATATCTTGTATTTTACCATTCATGAATGTGTCATTATCTCTACTCTTGTATATGCATCTATCTACTTTATGTATCTCGTCATATCCATGTGCTGTATACCTATTAAATGTTTTGTCCCTCAACCTTTGTCGGAGTTTGTTTGCGTTCCAACGAGTTATGACTTTGTCATAACCTTTGAATCTTACAATTGTTTTTTCTCGGGCTTGATCACGGAAAAACTCCAATAAACACGTTTTTTTTTAAATATTTATAAAATTGTTTTTTCAAATACACTACAAAAAAAATCTCCTTGGTCTAGCGCTACTGAAAAGTGGATAGACTCCCTCCCGCAGCTATCCTGTTGATATCGACTTTTTTTTTTTTACTAATATACATAAAAACAAAAATCTTTGCTTCTTTTATACATTATTCCTCTGCTTTCTTTTCCTTTACTGTCTACCTTACCTTCCTTCTTTCAATTCAATTGAAACAGACGATAAGCGTCCCCTCTCTCATCCATTTCTCTTTTGCCTGCCCCATCCGGGGGGTCCAGTGTGCTTCGGCCACTGGACCGGGTTAAAGTACAATTATTAGCGTCGATCCCAGAGGGCCTTCCCTCCAGGTAATACCGACCCCTTTGTGGGCAAGGCTGGGTTTATTGCCCAGCGCCTGATGCGCCCCCCTTGAGGGGGAATGCCGAAGGAATCGACGCTATTTTTGTTCTTTCCCACCTATTAGCTTCGGCTTGTGGGTGGGCCCACGTTAAAACGAGGCCTTGTGCCCAGTCCATACAAGTGGGGTATGAGACAAATATCCTCTCATCCATTTCTTTCTTTCTTTCTTTCTATCTTTGCTCTCTTTTCCTAACCGGCGTGTCACACATTCTTTTTCTAGCATGAGCCGTGAGTTATTTAATTTTTTCAGGTTTTCTTTTTTTCTATTGTTATTTTTGATAAATAAATTTACAAATCTATATATTAATATGTGGCTCTCATCAAGAAGGAGTCTCCAACAATGTATATATTAATACCCGTGTTCCTCAACTGTACAAACGTTATCATCTTGTAACACCCTCTGGTTAAAAATGAGACCGTCCAAATTGTCCAAGATAAAATTCAAAAATGTAAATCCAAAATATCTGGTATTGCTTATCCACCGAATTCTTATTTCTGGTGAGTGCCGTCACTACAACTAAATAACGGACGATTCCGTTTTTATTATAAAGGAAGGGAAGAAAAAGGACATGCTACACAGAACAATTATAATAAGAAAGAAAGAATGAGAATAAGGAAAATATATATATAGAGAGAGCACGCGCCGAAGTGATAACGCTAATTTGTTTCAATCGAATATCATGAAAAGACCAAAAGAAGGAGAGAAAGAAAAAAAGAGTGAGTGCACAACAGAGAGAGAGAGAGAGAGAGAGAGAGAGAGAGAGAAGAGAGAGAGAGAGAGAGAGGGGGGCGGCAGGTGGGGGAGAGAATTAAATCAAGGTTAATATTTTTTTTACATATTGAACTATATTGCAATAGCTCTTAAGTAAACATATCAAAACGTTGGAATAATTAAATTATCATATTGTGGTATATCCACAAGTACTGCTAGTTTTTATAAAAAGAATATATTGGAATTGGTTATAACTATTAAATGTAGTGAAAATTATTTTTACTTTAAAAATGCATTGACTAATGTTTTTTAATGTAAGAATGTATTGGAAATGATTTTTACAATAAAAGATACGTTGGAAATGGTTTTGATTATGAACAAAAATTTGCCAATGATTTTTACTATAGAAATGCATTGGACTATAATTTTTACTATAAAAATGCATTCACCAATGATTTCACTATAAAAATGCATTCACCAATGATTTTTACTATAAAAATGCATTGAGGGAAAAAAAGTATTGGACAACGATTTTTACTCTAAAAATGTATTGGAATTATGTTTACTATATATAAAAATTCATTATGAATGTTTGTTTTTTTTACTTTAAATATACGTCAATAATGATTTTTACTACATCAAACATTAGCCGATGATGTTTTATTCAAAAAGTACGTTGGAAAATTATATATATTATAGATTGCATTCACCAATGATTTTTACTATAAAAATGCAATCACCAAAGATTTTTACTAAAAGAATGCATTGTGAACAACTTTTACAATAAAATTGCACTGACCAATAATTTTACCATAGAAAATGCATTGGGAATGATTTTGGTGTATCGCAAAAGCCATAGAATTATCAATAGCTCTCAGTTGTCCCCTCCGCTCCCCCCACACACAATCACACGCATATATTGCTGGTAGTTATTTTTAAATTCCAACGAGATACACTTACTTTGGAGAAACAACAGACATGATTCGGTCTTGTGCAACCTACGATGTATTCTGGGCAGAAGCGAAGCCGATGAAATGGCGTCCCACGGGGAATTCAACGGAGTTACTTCCCTTTAGCCTTTTTTCTATTGCTAACTTAATGGCGATTTGTCGAGTCCGTTCTACGCCGAGATAGAATCTGTTGCTGGAACAGTAAGTGGCCTGTTTGGTTAGACAATGTCAGAGAATTTAGAAAAAAAAAAAGCGAACGTGCCCCGGGGAAATCAGAAAAAAGAAAGCCCCGGGGATCTTGGCTTGCTGTAATGATTGGTTTTTTGCAACCTCTGGTCACGAGCAAATGTCCCATTGCATATGACGTTATCTGGACTGAGACGAAAGACGACTTGCTCGATGAAGATGAATATTATGAAAGACTAGAAGAGACTACCCAACATCACCCGGGTTCTTAATAACAATTAAGTTCATTTCAAATAATGCGCAAGCACAATTAAGAACACGTTTTATGATATTTTCGTGTTAAAACATGCAGTTGTATTGATTCGAACAAATTCGTATTTTCAGTGTAGATTTACAGTGAAATGAAAATGGCCGACCAAAATAAACGGGTTCGTCAAAGTGAAACGTACAAGGGGAGGTTAATGTTCTGATTACCATTATTTGTAAGCAAAGAAGTAAGAACCAACCTGTCATCTTTCATCTCATACTGTCTGTCTCTCGCCATTTATATACCCGATATGTGAACGACTATATAACCGTTCGCAGTCGAACAAGTTAGTCACCACGTCAGGATTTTGTATAGAGTTACCGAATTATGATATATATATATATATATATATATACCAACCCCTCTGCACGAGCAGGATGTGAGACAAGGTCAATTTCTTAAGCGGAGTTTAACAGGTTTGAATTCAGAGTTTTCCTTCTCCTAGACGTGTTACCTATCCAATGTTAAAGAGCCCAGTCTGCTCTACTATTTACCCATAGCTGGGGGGAGAATATATTGATTCATACCTTTCCCAAGGGTATTAGCGTTATGGGAAATGCAAACAGCCACGTCCAGGATGTGAATTCGGGTCGACGAGTTCATTTCCTACTACTCTAACCATTACACCACACACCTCCATAATTTTAATATATAGTTATTTACTAAGCTAAACTTATATGTGACACAAGGCCAGAAGTATGGGGCGCCCAATGAGAATCGAACTCACTAACGATGGTCAGCAAATCTAGCTTACTAACCATCACACTCACGTGAGGTGCCCTAGCAACCTACGTAAGTTATTTACTAAGCTTAGCTTAGATGTGACACAAGGCCAGAAGTATGGGGCACCCAGTGAGAATCGAACTCACTAACAATGGTCAGCAAATCTAGCTTGCTAACCATTACACCACGTGAGGTGCCCATACTTTTGATATATAGTTATTTACTAAGCTAAGCTTATATGTGGCACAAGGACAGAAGTATGGGGCGCACAATGAGAATCGAACTCATTAACAATGATCTGTGAATCTAGCTTGCTAACCATTACACCACGTGAGGTACCCTTAAGTCATACATATAGTTATTTACTAAGCTTAGCTTAGATGTGGCACAAGGCCAGAAATATGGGGCGCCTAATGAGAATCGAACTCATTAACAATGCTCAGCAAATCTAGATTGCTTGATAACCATTACACCACGTGAGGTATCCATACTTCTCATATATAAGACAGCCTACTAAATTATAAGACTTCGACGGGAAAATAGAATTTTGAAAAAAAAAAAAATGCGATATACAAAAGATAAAATAAATAAATTCGCCCAAACAAAACCATCCCAAATTATCCAATTAGTAAATTGAAAATTTAGTAAATAATTTTTTACACTTTATGTCTCAAGGCGTACATAGAAATATTCGTTCTTCAAATGTTTTTACATATACAAAACACAACCCTATCTAATGGAATTCTAGAATACGCCGACTGCACCTCTGCAGAGTGGTAAAATCCCACCATTGAGATCACCTGTTGGCCATGGGTGATGACTCATGATGATTAAGGACGGAATCCTGGTGGCTGAGCAGTCCATGACATGTAATACTTCACTTTGGCTCTTACTTGGGCTAGACGGCCGGTTGGAGAGGCCTCCTCCGATTAATCGACAAATCCCATCAAGCCCTAGCACCTATATGATTGCCCCAACCCTATTGCCTTTATGGCAAACCCCCAATATTCTTTTATCATATATTGTGCTAGAAGGTGGTGTCTGAGGGTCTTAGTATCTTAGGTATGAACGTCAAACTGCATCTAATGGTGAAGTTACAATTCTGGAACTCTGGGGAGTGGGAGTACCCCTTCATTGCCAATACTCCAGGTCCACTTGACCCTGAGAGGTAGTATCTGTTAGGGTTCCATCTATCGGTTAAATAGAAAAAAAAAATGAGTTTGAAAAATTGAGTATAAAAAAATGGGATATTAATTAAGTATGAATAAAACAAAAAACATCTTCGACATAAAATAACCCAACGAGGTTGACATGCCATAAAATGCAACCAACCAACCAACCAACCATATGCAAGACAAAAATAAGACAGTTCTCACAAAAGTAGGGAGACTATATACGAGGAGAAGTCAAAAATTATCCGCACTTTTACCATAAATAATTTTAAAAAGTCATTGGGGTTGCCTAAAGTCGGTATCAGCCAATCAGCGAGGGAGTCTATCTCTTTTTCACTAGCGCTAGACCAAGGAGATTATTTTAGCGTCTGTGGTGGAGCGCCACAACAACAATCAGCTCCTCACTTTACCGTACAGATCCCTGTGCTACTCATACGCTGAGTTGGCGAGGGCCGGTATCGAACAAGGAACCTTGTGATTCCTAGTCGGACACTCTACCGACTGAGCTACCGGTAGAGTACCCGTCACGGAATCAACTTTCTCCATAGCATATCTTTATTATTGTCACACTGTATTCTGGGCATGCGTGCTTATAGTTGACAATGTTGTGATTACATGATCCAAGTTTGGGTCTGATCACGCCATTTTGCTTGCTGTCTTTACAGTGTAAACAGGGTCATTAGCAGTATGCACTGAGAAAGTGACCCGATTTCTCTGGTCGGAAGTTGTGTCAGGGGCTGAAATTCATTGGAGGCTTTTAGCCCAATACGGGGACAGTGCACTGCAGCGTAAAAGTGTGTATGAGTGGTTAGAGAACTTTAAAAGCGTCCGGACAAGCGTGACGCACGAAGAGGAAGCAGGACGTCCGTAAACCTCCACCTCTGATGAGAATAATCAGCAAGCTCGAGAGATGGTAATGGCGAACCGACGAGTTATCACGGAGGGAGTAACTCTGCAGATTAGTCATGGTTCTGCTTATCAAATCATCCACGATGATCTCGGCTTCCATAAAACAAAAGTGCACATCATTTTTTAATATTTTTTTGCACTATTCAAAATAGTAATTATTTTATCTATATAATGACGTTCGCCACGGTTGGGATGTGACACAAAGGTGAAATTATGGGATATCCAGCGAGGATCATGTCTGAGTATGACGTTAAACTGCATCTAGTGCGCTCCACGTTTGTTCAGGTCACGTGCGGGTGGCACTCAGTGTGGATCGAACTCATTATAGTAGCTATAGTCTCTCACATATATGTATTTACCAACCCCTCCGCACGAGCAGGATGTGACACAAGGTCAATTTCTTAAGCGGAGTTTAACAGGTTTGAATTCAGAGTTTTTCTTCTCCTAGACTGATTACCTAGCCATGGTTAAAGAGCGCAGTCTGCCCTGCTATTTGCCCATAACTGGAGGGAGTATTGGATTCATACCTTTCCCAAGGATATTAGCGCAATGTGAAATTCAAACAGCTTCGTCCAGGAATTGAACTCGGGCCGACGAGTCCATTTCCCACGACTCTAACCATTAGACCACGCGCCTCCTCACATATAGCCACACGGCAAGACGCGAGTTCAGTAACCATATTTAGTACGACACAAGGTAACGTGTGAGTGGCACCCAGTGACGATCGAACTAACTACGGTAGTAAAGGAATCAGTTTACTCCAATATAAAAGTCGACGGGGCGGCCTAAAGTCGGTATCACCCAGTCAGCGAGGAAGTCTATCCCCTTTTCAATAGCGCTAGACCAAGGAGATTGTTTTAGGATGTGAGGTGGAGCGCCACACCTACCATCAGCTCTTACTTTTACCGCACAGATCCCTGTGCTACTCATACGCTGAGTTGGCGGGGACGGTATCGAACTAGGAACCTTGTGGTTTCTAGTCGAACGCTCTACCGACTGAGCTAACCCGGCCCCAGCTGGGATCGAACCATAATCGTCAGCTTACTAAGCTATAAGGAATAAAAAGAATGAATAGTTAATCTTTACATTCGAAAAGTTAATGAGTCCTTCGTTATTCATAGGATTTTAGATTTTGTCCAATAGAAATTAAGGACACTCTTTTCACATTTAAATTCAAATGATTTTTTTTCTATTTTTTAGCAAATGTATCTGTCCTCCGCTGTAATAGGAATTTTTTGGTTTTTTTTTAATGTCAATTTACATATGAATATACAAATTATATATCCTTTCTTTCTTTTTCTTTAAAAAAAAGAAAAGAAGGAAGTATTGTCTACCTTTAATTATGGTGAACATTCTCTTTTCGCAATTTTTACCTGAGTCTTGATTTTTTATTTAAAAAAAAAAGACAAAAAAAGGAATCTAATAATTAAAATATCGGTACAAATGCCAAAGAGCGTGCAAGAGATAATATCATTAGAATATCAGTAATATACCAATTTTCATGAATGTAATTACACTACTTTTCCGTGAATATAATGTACTAATTTCTCATGAATCTAAAATCAATTCTTATGGATGTAATGTAATATACTAATATTGGTTATTTCCTATAAGTCTAACATGATCAAAGGGGAACCACTCTTGACTGATAAATTATTCATTCATTTATTGATCTACTAGGAAAAAAGAAGACGGGGTTAGGGTTATGGTTTAGGGTTCGTTTAATGGGAAAATAAATGAATAATTTATCAGTCAAGAGTGGTTCCACTTTTATCATGTTAGACTTATAGGAAATAACCCTAATATTCAATTGCATTTTACGTATAAATCGCATTAGATTACGGAAGTAGTCTAATCCTAACGTTTCAAATGTTTCGGGTATTTCCGTGAAATGTATTGCTTTTTATACGTAATCTAATGATATTATCTCTTGCGTGCTATTCTGCATTAGTACCATAAAAAGGAAAGCTAAAGATTAAAATATCAAAGAAAATACTAACCAAAATTAAGAATCACTAGCAGGACCTGTAGATATACCACAGTGTGATACTTTAATTATTACAACGTTTGATAAAATATATTTTTTAATTGATATATATAACTAAGTAGGCCTGAGTCTATTTTACTAGGGACCAGGTTTGAATTCAGAGTTTTTCCTCTCCTAGAATCCTAGACTAGTTGCCTAACCAAGTTTAAAGAGCTGGGGGGAGAATAGTTGGATTCATACCTTTCCCAATGGTATTAGCGCTATGCGTACTGTGGCTTCGTCCAGGAATTGAACTCTGGTCGAGGAATCCATTTCCCGCGACTCTAACCAGTACACCACCGCGCTTTCCTAATATGTTTACTAATGAACTATTGCGAAATAGTTCAATAAGTAAAAAGTATAATATAATCTCTCTCTCTCTCTCTCTCTCTCTCTCTCTCTCTCTCTCTCCCATTGGAAAAGATTAGCATTATCGCTTCCACGCGCTCACCTCTTCTCTCTATCTTTCCTCTACTCCCATTCGATGTTTTTCTTATCATATTTTTCTGAGTAGCATGTCCTTTTCCTTTCCTTTCGTTATAATAAAAACGGGATGGCCTATTATTTAGCTAAGATGACGACACTCATAAGAAATAAAAAATTCTGTAGATAAGAAACACCAGGTAATCAGGATTACATTTATGCATTTCATCTTGGTTGATTTGGACGGTCTCCTTTTTTGATCAGACGATGTTGCAAGATGATAACGGTCGTATAATTAAGGAAACACGATTATTCATTCTTTATTGTTCGATCAACTATTAAAAATTAAAAAAAGACGGTTAAAGGAAACGAGAAGAAAAAAAGAAAAAAAAAAGAGACTTAAGGGCCCTTTCGACTGTGTGCAGTATCAAAAGTGCACAACCAGTAAATTGTTTAAAAGTCAAAATGTAAAGGATAAGATAATGTCGTGATTGGAGTAACAGGAAGGGAAAGAGAAAAATTACACACACATTATATATACATATATATATATGAGAGAGATCCCTTCACGTTATTCCAATCTCTGCAACAATGTCCCCAGCAATTAATGCTAGGGAATGTTTAACTCTTTTCTGCCTATTCAAGGACGAACATTTTTAAGAAAAAAGTTTTAGCACTTAACACTTTGCCTACTAAATTTTCCCGACGGCTGTGACTAATTTTCTGAGTATTTTTTTTTTTTTTACCTATATGATAGTAGATTTCTGAGTTGATCGAACAAATAAATTATGATACTATTCAAATTCCTATTAAAATCATTGTACCATATATATATATATATATATAATATATATATATATTATATATATATATATATATATATGGTACAATATATATATATATGGTACAATGATTCATCTTATTTTGGAACACTTCGTTTTTCAAATTTCTATATAATATATATATATATATATATATATATATATATATATATATATATATATATATATGAGAAGAGAGAGAGAGAGACAGAGTAAATATGGAAATAAATCCCGACAATATTAAGAAATTTGAAAAAACGAAGTGTCCCAAATTCATCTTATTTTTTGGAAACACTTCGTTTTTCAAATTTCTTTATATTATATATATACACACATTTATTTATTTTGAAAGAGGAATTTTATTACCAAAGACACCGGCGGAAGTGCTTTAGACAGCACATATTGTATTTATATAAACCGGTGTTCTGATTTGGTAAACCTGACAAGCCTTCTACCGCAATAGTATTCAACGGAATCCAAGGTAAGACCATTTTTTTTTTTTTTTTTTTTTTGTAAGAAAAAAAGTTTGAACACTTAACTCTTTACCTACTAAATTTCCCCACGGCTGTAACTAATTTTCTTGATATTTTTTTTACCTATATGATGGTATATTTCTAAATTCGCGTGTTGTTTGTGTGTTTTTTTTTAGGGATAGCCGGAACTGATTAATAGCATTTCAGTTCAATTCGAGCAGAACGAATTAACTTTATACCTATTTTAAGCCGCTAACAGTAACTCTTCCGCCATAGCGATCCTACCGTAAACCGCTAGCAGTCGCTCTCACGCGTGTCACTTGTCAATTGAGCAGAATAACTTAGATTACTATAATAATAATAGGACTTTATTTGAATAGAATGAGTTCTGAGGTGAGTAGATAGTGAACTTTGAAATATCCAATCCTACAGGTAAAGAATACCAAGAAAATTTGGTACAGCCTCAGAACTCATTCTATTCAAATAAAGTCCGATTATTATTGATAAATTATAATGAACTAAGCATCAGTCGGATCGCAATGGTGGGAAAGCCGTTGTTGGCGGTTTAAAGTAGGCAAAGATTTGTAATGGTTAATAAAATGGCAGTTGCCGATTATATTAAAAAGGGGGGAGTAAGAATCCCAAAAATGCAGTAACGGAAAACAACAAACGTTGAATTCAAAATCAAGCGCCAAAAAGGAAAAGCGGGAAGTTTTTCAGTAGTTCAGAGAATGACAAGACGAGTGGTCACGCAATAAATCAGCTCCAGTATCAGCAAAGAAAACAAGATAAAATATGAACTATTAATACCACAATTATAAAAGAAAGGACTATGCCCGGTATGCATTATACATGTCCTGTAATTCTATTTTAATACAGATTGTTATTTTAATACGATCCGTTGATTTCTTTCATTGTGTTGAGTTTGTTTAAAAAGTTAGTAAGTTGTGTAACCATATAAAATAGTATACTACACCCAGCTTGCTACAGATTTAAAGCAACTTGGGTCTTCCCCGTAGCATTATTGGGGATTTGTTTAAATCAATTTAGTAAACTTAACTCTTTGTCAACCAAATCGCCCCCCCCCCCGCAACGGAATGTATATTTTACTTGTATGACAAGATATTTCGAAGTCTACTATCTAGTTCACCTCGGAACTCATTCTATTCAAATAAAATCCTATTATTGAAATCTGAGTCCTTCTGTTCAATTATAATGAACTAGCCATCAGTTTTGTTCACTTTAGTGGAGAGCGCTGTGAGCGGTTTAGGTAGGCAAAGAGATGATAATGATAAATATATACGTTAAATTATCACTCACCCCCCGCCCCGATAAGATATCAAATATTCTTATGATTAACTCTTTGCCTAACAAATTTCCGTCATGACTGTTATCAAATTTCTTGGCTCTTTCTTTTCTCTTTATACGCGCGAACAGCAATAATGGCGTATAGCAAAAAATTAATTTTAGGTAAAGTTTTTTGTCAATTTACACATGACTATACAAATTAATATTTTTTTTAAAGAAAATGGTCACCTATTTTAATTTTTGGTGAGCATTTTATTTTGTTGGTTGCCGTGTATTAATATGTGGCCTGATCCAATCTCTCTCTT
>CM042162.1:12390980-12488480 GCA_023376005.1 Doryteuthis pealeii
AGACAGTATGAGATGAAAGATGACAGTTTGGTTCTACTTCTTTGCTACAAATAATTGGTAATCAGAACATTAGAACCTCCCCTGTACGTTTCACTTTGACGGGAACCCGTTTATTTGCTCGCCATTTTCATTCACTTAAATCCTACACTGAAAATACGAATTTGTTCGACTCAATACAACTGCATGTTTTAACACCGAAAATCCATCATAAACGTGCTTCTTAATTGTGCTTCCGCATTATTGAAATGAAACTTAATTGCTATTAAGAACCCGGGTGATAGTTGGGTAGTCCTACTTCATAGTTTTCTAATATGTCATCTTTTCATCGAGCAAGGTCGTCTTATCGTTTCTCAGTCCAGACTAACGTCATTATGCAATGGACATTTGGCGCTTCGTGACAGAGGCTTGCAAAACCAAATCATTACCCAGCAACCAAGATCCCCGGGCTTCTTTTTTCTTGATTTCCCGGGGCACGTTCGCTTTTTTTTCTTAATTTCTCTGACAATCTGTCTAACCAAACAGGCCACTCAACTTGTTTCAAAGCCACACAGCATCTCTATGCTCGGCCGCTAGAACGGACTCGACAAATCGCCCCATTAAGTTAGAGCAATAGAAAAAAGAGCCTAAAGGGAAAGTAACTCCGTTTTGATTCCCGTTGCACGCCATTCATCGGCTTTCGCTTTGCCAGAAATACAGCGTACGCTTGCACAAGACCGAATCATGTCTGTATGTTTCTTCAAAGTAAGTGACTCTCGTTTGGAATTTAAAAATAACTACCAGCAATATATGCGATGTATGTGCTGGGGTGGGAGGGGAGAAGACGACTAAGACTGCTATGATAATTCTATGGCTTGTTGCGATACACCCAAAATCATTCCCAATGCACTTTTTCTGGTAAAATTTTGGTCAGTGGCAATTTTATGTGTCAAAAGTTGTTCACAATGCATTCTTTTTAAGTAAAAATCTTTTGGGATTGCATTTATAGGTAAAAATCATTGGTGGAATGCAATCTATTAATATATATAAATTTTTCCCAACGTACTTTAATTGATAAAAATCATCGGCTAATGTTGGATGTAGAAAAATCATATTGACGTATATTTAAAGTTAAAGAAAAACATTCATAAGAATTTTTATATCATAGTAAACATAATTCCAATACATTTTTGAGAAGTAAAAATCATTGTCCAATATGTTTTATTACTTAATTTTTTCCCCCCCAATGCATTTTTATTAATAAAAATCACTTCGGTCGAATGCATTTAATACGGTAAAATCATTGGTGAATGACTTTTTAATAGTACAAAATCATCTGGTGAACTGCATTTTTATAGTGAAATGCAATTGGTGCAATGCATTTTTATAGTAAAATTATAGTCCAATGCATTTCTATAGTAAACAATCATTGGCAAATTTTTTGTTCATACTTAAAACATTTCCACACGATATTTTTTATTGTAAAATCATTCTCAATACATTCCTTACATTAAAAAACATAGTCAAGCATTCTTTTAAAGTAAAAATAATTTATTCACTACATTTTACTATTATAACCAATTCCAATATATGTAACGTTACGGGTTTCGTAGTCACGACACCGATTAGGACATATGTTAACGTTACGATCCTTCTTTTCACGGCATACATTACGATATGTACGGTACGGTCTTTGTTTACACAGTCATCCAAAACCTAGCAGTCAGTCTATCTAAGCCGCCAATCCTTCCACAACACTTGTCAAGGGATCACCTTCTCTTCACTCGCGTGCATCTCTACTGTGTATCAAGTTCACAAACCCAATTGCGTCTTTGTCACCGCGTCCAATTGACTTCCATCCGCGGGTCTCCAGTGGTTCGTCTCTTTACGATAATATATTTACTCATTTTGTTTGTAGTCAGCCCGAGCCCATCATAAAAACGTTCCTATCGGTCGTAAATAGAGAAAATTAATAAACACCGCTGTTACTCTTTCAAGAAGTTTATTATGAGAGACATTTTAAGGGTTTTTCTTCTAAGTCTGCCACAAGGCCACAAATATATTATGGCTGGGCGGCGATTACTCAACAATATCTTTTTAATAAACACACTAAGCATTATGAGGTATACCTACAATATGACTAATCTTAATCACTTTCCAACGTTTTGAAGTTACTTAAAGCTATAGCAAAAAGTTCAAATATGTAAAAAATTCCATAACCGACTTTAATTCTCTCCCTGCTGTGTGTCGTGTGTGTGTGTGTGTGTGTGTGTCCACTCACTCACTCCTTTTTTTCTCCTTTCTCTCCTTTATTTTTGGTCTTTTCAATGATATTCGGTTGAAACAAATTAGCGTTATCACTTTGCGCCGACGCTTCTCTCTTACTTTCCTATCTCCTTCTTTCTTTCTGACTATTATAATTTGTTCTGTGTAGCCATGTCTTTTCTTCCTCCCTTTATATAACAATCGGAATCGTCTCGTTATTAGCTCACCAAGGAAATAGAATTTCGGTGGAATTTAGCAATACCAGATATAAAAGAAATAAGCAAACGATAGCTACAGAAAAAATAATTAAAAAAATAAACTTTGGATTTACGGATTTGAATTTATATCCTTGGACGATTTGGACGGTCTCATTTCTTAACCAGAGGGTGTGCAAGATGATAACGTTTGTACTCAAGTGAGCGAACACGCGAGTATTCACATATATACATTGTTGAGAGACTCCTCTATGATGAGAGCCACATCATTAATATATAGATTTGTAATTTATTTATCAATAACAATAGAAAAAAAGAAAAACCTGAAAAAATTGAAATTTACTCACAAGTCATGCTAGATAAAGAATGCGTGAACACGCGCGGATAAGAACAACGAGAGCAAAGATAGAAAGAAGAAAGAAAGAAAGAAAGAAATGGACGAGAGGATATTTCGCTCATACCGCACTTATGGGACTGGGCATAAGGCCTCGTTTAACGATGGCCACCCACGAGCCGAAGCTCCATGCGGTGGAAAGAAACAAAAAATGCGTTCGATCCCATTCGGTATTCACCCCTCAAGGGCGCCTCGGGCGCTGATGGCAATAAACCCAGCCCTACCCATAAGGGGGCAGTATTCCTGAAGGAGGCCCTCTGGGATCGATGCTAATCAATTGTACCTTTACCCCGGCTCCTGATGCCGAAGCCAACTGGATGGGGCCGGCAAAAATAGAAATGGGATGAAGAGGACGCTTATCGTCTGTTTCAATTGAATTGAAAGAAGATAAGGTAAGGTAGACAGTAAAGGAAAGAAAGCAGAGGAATAATGTATAAAAGAGCAAAGATTTTGTTTCATGTATATTTAGTAAAAAAAAAAGTCGATATCAACAAGGACAGCTGCGGAGGGAGTCTATCCACTTTCTCAGTAGCGAGACCGACAGAGATATTTTTTTGCTAGATGTTATTTTGAAAAAAACAAATTTTATAAATTATTAAAAAAAGCAACGCTGATCTGAATTGAGTTCTTCCGTCGGATCAAGCCGAGAAAAAGCAATTGATTAAGAAGCAAATGCTCATATGACAAAGTCATAACCTGTTTGGAACCGCAAACAAAACTCGACAAAGGGTGCAGAGGACAAAACATTAATAGGTATACAGAACAGGAATATGACGAGATATCATAAAGATAGATCATAGAACGATATACAAGACGTAGAATATAGCTCATATATCGTTTAAGAGACTTCACTAGCAGTGAGTGGCCAGTGTTAAGGGGCGAAAGCCCCAACACAGAAAAGGGCTCAGACCTCGTGTCGTAACCACATGTGGGTCTCTAGCGAGAAAGAAGAGAGAAGAGAAGTTCAAATCAGACCGCTCTAAATACACGAGGCCCTAGCGCGGGGAACCAGAACACTAAACCGGAGCGGATCAAAACATTCCCGAGGCAAAATACGAAAATAACTCCTGACACAATCTTAACTTCCTAACTAACTCACACTGATAATAACTGAAGCTATTAACCAACCTTTTAATACTACTACATATCCGTTAGTTGTCACCACCCTGTCGACAGGAGCAGATTGGACATACAGCCCGACTGCACCTCCAGACGATGTTAAAACATCCCCCCAATGGGCCACTTCGATTGGCGTCGAGTGGCGACATCCCATTGATAGCTTTAATGGATGGAACCCTGGTGACTGAGCAGCGCACACACATAACAACATCCACGTTATGGTACTTAATTAGGCTAGTCGCGCTCGAGGCAATCGGTTAATCACATCATCCGTAACCATCTATCCATGAACACCTAACCACATCGATGTCCAGACCTCTACTTCGCCTTATACTTGTCTAACACACACCCAGAACAATATATGTGCCTAGAGGCGGTGACCGTTCGAGGGTTTAATAAGCTCGGGACTATGACGTTAACTGCATCTCATGGACTGAAGTTCATCTCTGCTGAACTTTGTGAGAATGTTGCTTAGATACACTTAGACTGAAATAAACCGTCTCGGCATAAAAATATACCACACAGAGGGTTGAGCATGCCGTAAAACATAAGTCAACCAATCCTTGCTTGAGATATTACCAATAGACATCTCTACATATGCGACACAATATTGTAAATTACAAAAATAAAAGAAAACCTATAAAAACTGTAATTAATCATACTAGCACTTTTCGCAACCCAGTCGTCACCTCAGATAAAAAAATAAAAACAAATTTTGAACTATTTACATATTGAACTATTAAGCAATGTCTCGCTCTTTAAGTGTGCATATCTAACAAAGTATCTTCAATAGTTACTCATTACACGGGTTCCGTAGATCGTAACATACGGAAACACGCAGACAAATAGACTACTAATCTCATCTAATCTAGTTAATAATGGAGTTGTTCCAAGTTTTCTGATCTGTATACAATAGACAATCTACAGTCACGATTACGATCACATTACCCAAATCACTAAGAATACAATACCACTCAAATTTGTTGCATAACAATCGCAGCACTATTAGGACCCAGGTCTCATTGCTTTTTTACAAACAAGTTTTAATAAATCACTGATTGACGTGGTATACAGTATATATCCCTATATATAGTTTTGTTTTATTTTTTAAATACATATTTAAAGTTTACTTATCAAATTGTTTTATTTTTTAATTCATTTAATGAATTTTGATTGATTTTTACTTACTTTAGTACAAACTCGCTAGACATGAATTTTTAACTCCCAACCCCTCAGGCAATATGTTTTTCAAAAAATCTATTTTTACACTCGCCCAGGAGAGGTGTTTGCTTTATTTCTGTACTAGTAATATTTCAATAACAGTCTAATATGTAATAATATTAATACATATACACAATGTATATTACAACAGACGTATTGTGTGTGTGTGTGTGTTAAGTGAAACATTCGCAGCTGAATTTGAACAGACTTGACCAATAATTTCATCCTGTCCACGTTACCCAGACCTCTAGGGACATTTCACACATCTTCTAAAATTATTCCACAGGGAAATAAAGAATCTCATTTTTTCTTTGCAGGAAACCGTCTGGCAGTTCGTGAAAACTTTTGGCTGGCAACTGCATGTACAAAACACCACACGCTCTCTCTCTTCTCTATCTCTCTTCCTCTCTCTCTCCTCATTATATATATATATATATATATATATATATATATTAAAAGGAGGTACTCTGGTGGTTACTGTACCGTGATAGGAAAATGGACACGCGCATACGAGTATTTCAAATCCTGGACGTGGTTTTTGCATTTCACATAGTGACTACTAAGCCCTTGGGTAAAAGCATGACCAACTATCTTCCTCCAGCCGATATGTATAAATAAGCAGAGCAACTGCTCTTTTAACCTTTGTGTTAGGAAACCAGTTCTACAGGGAGAAATTGAAAACTCCGCCTACAAATTGAACGTGTGATCACTATCCTGCTCGTATGGCAGGGGTTCTGTGAATACTATTATATTATTATAGTATTAGTTACTCAAGCATGATATCATCACCAGTGGATGATTTAATTATTACAACGTTTGTTATGTTCACTTAGAGCTATTGCTATAGTTCAACATATAAACAAGTATATACTTGAATCTAACTTTCATCTCTTAATACTTTCTGTGACGATAGACATTCATAATAATCGATATACTATAAATATTATATATATCATACTATCAATATACTATATATATATATATATATATACAATGATAGTGAATGAAAATGAGAAAAAGTACTTGTATGGAAAGGTGCTCAATGCTTAAAGCGAGCCAGATCTTTATATACAATGGTAATATTATGGTTTCACACTCATAACTGAAGTTTCACTATTAATCAATCATCAGTTGAGATCAGTGGTCTGAGATGTCAGAAAACCAGCGTCGTGAAATGGTTGAGAGTAAAAATCCAAATTATTTAGCGCTTACTCATATGAAGCGTTTACTCTCACGCGATGGAAATGTAAGCTACAAAAATCTGTTAATAAACTCGTGCTGCTTATAACGTTATGTGAACGTGAGATTGTGTCACGTTGACTGTACATGTCAATGACGTTAATTTGTATTTAAAAAACATCATAATCAAACCAAACTTGGGGCATCCTTTTTTTTCTCTCGGTGTTAAAAAAATTCTTTGAACCCCCCCCAACGGGGCGGGTTTTGTTCAGATGAAAAATTTTTTCATTCTCTTTAAATCAAATAAAAGTAGAGCGAAAATTCAGGAGATCACATTATAGGTCAGGCTGGGTAAAGTACATAGATCACAACCAATATCTCCGGGTTCACAAACTGCTACATTCGAAACGAGTTTCACTTCTCTCATATTTAACAAGTTATTGCCTTCGCACATATTGAATAACACAATCTCATCTTCTCAAGCCAGAATCAGGAGCGCAATTGTACGTTGTCCGCTTTGTATGACCTGGTGGCTTTTTTTTTATTATCTTCCCATATTTATTGTACGGTGTGTTCCTGCCGGTTTTTTCTTTGACTCTGCCAATTACTATATATTTGATAAGGTGGTAACTGTTTTCATATCTTTTGTTTGTTCATGCAGCACGTAACTTCATTTTTTGAAGACTTTTTTTGTTAAAAAAGAAGAGACCGAGAGAGAGAGAAGCAGAGAGAGAGACGAAGAGAGAAGGAGAGAGGAGAGAGGAAGAGACTGAGAGAGATTAGCTAAGTGAATAAACAGTGAATGAAATAAATAAATGACCATGATATCTAAATGAATAAAAACAAACACATGCAACCCATAATCCCCTGAGGATGATCAGCGAAATGGTTGAAAGCGCTTGCGTAAAAAATATGGGACAATTTCACCATCTGGATCCCAATCTACGACAAACTACTTTGAAGACTTGAACAACATCTACTTAAATAAATACTTGCTGCCAAATTATACAAATATATATATATATATATATATTATATATATATGTAGAATTAAACAAAAAGACACATCTGTTTAACAATTTATAATTTTGATCATTTCGAGTTTCTGGCCAACTTTTTAATATTTGAGTGGGAATTCGTGGATAAGTCCACCAAAGTTCAGGTCTCGAGTAATTTCAGGCACTTCAAATTGCCATCATCAGAGGTGATGTGTTCCAGTTTTTTTAAATTATATTAAAATTTGGCCAGAAAACTCGGAAAGATCAAAAAAAAAATTGTTAAGCAAGAGATGTGTCTTTGTTTAATACTCTACATGTATAAATGAGAGACATTCTGCCCAAACACACACACACACACACACACACACACATATATATATATATATATATATATATATATATATATTAGCGCTTTCAACCCATTTCGCTAGTTGTTCGTCAGGGAATTGTTGGTGTGTGTTTTGTTTTATTCATTTGGAGTTGGTAAAAGGGGACATTTCTTCACCATTTGGATCCCGATCTACGACAAACTATTAGAAGACTTGAACGTCTACAACTGAAGATCATAAAGAAAAAATATACCTTGCCTAAATAATAATTTGCTGCCAAAATACAACAAATTAATTAATCTACTATACGTATAAAATTATATATATTATTATAACTACATATATACTATTATGTGTGTGTGCTGTGTAGCTGTCCTCGATATCTTCCATTGTGACAGTCTGTCGTGACTGTCCGTGAGACACAGTGCGTGCAACACCTAGCAACCTGGCAAGGTCACGCGTATGCCAGAGATCCTGAGTAGTGGAGTTTATTCTTCGACCCGTACTTACCCGAGGATGTCTAAACGTTGCAAAGGCAGGCGTAATAAACTAGTTGTCTAGTCGCCTGATGTTTCAGGTAGTTATGAATCCGAACAACCAATTGTCGGGCAACAAACCAGTACGAGCAGAAAACGAAACAGTCTCTGTTTAACAAAGAAGAGACTGTTTTTTCTGCTTCGTCTGGTTTTGCCGAAAATTGGTTTCATTAAAAACCCGAAACAAATACAGCACAGCAATTTCGTTTCACTTAGCACCTCTTCAAGAAAACTAATCTCGTCTATGGCATACGTCCCAGGTTGCACGCTGTGCCAACACACACACACACACACACACACACACACACACACATATATATATATATATATATATATATATATATATATATATATATATATTGTGTATTTTGGCAGCAAATTATTATTTAGGCAGGTATTATTTTTCTTTATGATCTTCAGTTGTAGACGTTTCAAGTCTTCTAATAGTTTGTCGTAGATCGGGATCCAAATGGTGAAGAAAATGTCCCCTTTTTACCCAACTCCAAATGAATAAAAACAAAACACTACACAACCAACAATTCCCTGACGACAACTAGCGAAATGGTTGAAAGCGCTATATATATATATATATATATATATATATATATATATATATGTGTGTGTGTGTGTGTGTGTGTGTGTGTTTGGGCAGAATTCTCTCATTTATACATGTAGAATTAAACAAAAGACACATCTCTTGCTTAACAATTTTATTTTTGATCTTTTCGAGTTTTCTGGCCAAATTTTAATATAATTTTAAAAAAACTGGAACACATCACCTCTGATGATGGCAATTTGAAGTGCCGAAATTACTCGAGACCTGAACTTTGGTGGACTTATCCACGAATTCCACCCAAATATTAAAAAGTTGGCCAGAAAACTCGAAATGATCAAAAATAAAATTGTTAAACAGATGTGTCTTTTGTTTAATTCTACATATATATATATATATATATATATATATATATATTGTATAATTTGGCAGCAAGTTATTATTTAAGTAGATGTTGTTCAAGTCTTCAAGTAGTTTGTCGTAGATTGGGATCCAGATGGTAAAGAAATTGTCCCATATTTTTACGCAAGCGCTTTCAACCATTTCGCTGATCATCCTCAGGGGATTATGGGTTGCAGTGTTTGTTTTTTATTCATTTAGATTCATTCATTTATTTATTCATTCACTGTTTATTCACTTAGCATCTCTCTCTCTCTCTCTCTCTCTCTCTCTCTCTCTCTCTCTCTCTCTCTCTCTCTCTCTCTCTCTCTCTCTCTTTTTAACAAAAAAATCTCAAAATAAGTTACTGCTGCATGAACAACAAAAGATATGAAAACAGTACCACCTTATCAAAATATATATGGCAGATCAAAGAAAAAACGGGCAGAACACCTACAATAAAATGGGAAATAATAAAAAAAAAAGCCCAGGCATACAAAGGCGGACAACGTAAATGCGATCTCTGCTTAGAAGAAAAGTTGTGTATATTTCAAAATGCAAGCAATAACTTGTTAAATAAGAGAAGTGAACTCGTTTCGAAATGTAGGCATTTGAACAAATTTTTACTATGTCACTTACCACCTGACCCTAATTGATCCCTGAATTTTCGCTCTCCTTTTATTTATTTAAAAAAATAAAAAATTCATCTGAACACCGCGTTCATTAACACCAATGCAAGTTTGTTTGATTATAATGTTTTTTAAATACAAATTTAACGTCATGACATTACATCACGTGAACACAATCCACGTCACATAAACGTTAAACAAGCCACAGTTTTTTAAAAAACAATTTTTAGCTTTACATTTCCCATCGCGTGAAAAACGCTTCATATAAACGCTAAAAAATTTGATTTTTAACATCTCAACCATTTCACGACTGGTTTCTGACATCTCAACCACTGATCTCATCTGATGATTGGATTATCATGAAACTTCAAGTTATGAGTGTGAAACCATAATATTACCATTGATTATAAATCTGCTCTGCTTTATTAGCATTGAGCACCTTTCCATACAAATACTTTTCTCATTTTTTCATTCACTATTCATTATATATATATATATATATATATATATATATATATATATATATATATATATATATATATAATATGAATGTCTATCGTCACAGAAAGTATAAGAGAAAGTTAATTCAAGATATATACTTTTTATATGTTGAACTATAGCAATAGCTCTTAAGTGAAACATATCAAACGTTGTAATAATTAAATCATCCTACTGTGATATATCATGCTAGTATATATATATATATATATATATATATTCACCAACCCCTCCATACGAGCAGGATATGACACACGGTCAATTTCGTAGGCGGAGTTTTCTTTCTCCTAGACTGGTTGCCTAACAAAGGTTAAAGAGCCCAGTCTGCTCTGCTATTTACATATCGCTGGAGGAAGACTAGTTGGGTGCATGCCTTTCCCAGGGCTAGTAGTACTATGTGAAATGCAAACAACCACGTCCAGGATTTGAACTCGTATCGCCGTGTCCATTTTCCTATAACGGTAACCAGTACACCAGGTACCTCCTTTATATATATATATATATATATATATATATATATATATATGAGAGAGAGAGAGGAGAGAGAGAGAGAGAGAGAGAGCGTGTGTGTTTGTACATGCAGTGCCAGCCAAAAGTTTCACGAACTGCCAGACGGTTTCCTCAAAGAAAGAAAATGAGATTCTTTATTTCCCTGTGGAATAATTTTAGGAGATGTGTGAAATGTCCCTAGAGGTCTGGGTAACGTGACAGATGGAAATATTGGTCAATCTGTTCAAATTCACCGAATGTTTCACTTAACACACACACACACACATACGTCTGTGTAATATACATTGTGTATATGTATTATTATATTACATATTAGACGTTATTGAATATACTAGTACAAAATAAAAAAAACACCCTCTGGGCGATGTAAAAATAGATTTTTGAAACATATTGCCTGAGGGGTGGGAGTTAAAAATTCAATGTCAGCGAGTTTGTACCCTAAGTAAGTAAAATCATCAAATTCATTAAATGATTAAAAAATAAAACAATTTGAAATGTAAACTTTAAATATGTATTAAAATAAAACAAACTATATATAGATATATAATACCAGTCATGTATTTATTAAAACTTGTTTTAAAAAACAATGAGGACTGTCTAATGCTGCATGTTCAAATTTGAGTGTATTTATTCTATGTTTGGGTAATGTGACGTAATCAGTGACGTAATTTTTGTTACAGACAAAAACCGGAAGCGAATCTCCATTATTAATAGATTAATAGATAATATCAGTTCTGCTTTTCCAATAACGACTACGGAGACCCGTGTATATAACTATTAAAACTTTTAATATGCACACTTAAGAGCAGCTATTGCTAAATAGTTCAATATGTAAATAGTTCAAATTTTTTTTATTTTTTTATCTGAGGTGACGACTGGGTGCGAAGTGCTAGTAGAAATTACAGTTTTTATAGGTTTTCTTTATTTTTGTAAATTTACAAATATTGTGTCCATTATGTTAGAGATGTCTATGGTAATAAGCTCAACAAGGATTGGTTGACTGGTTTTACGGCATGTCAACCCTTGTTGGGTTATTTTATGCCGAAGACTTTATTCATCTGAGGTACTCAACACTTCCCAGAGTTCCAGAATTGGAACTTCACCACTAGATGCAGTTAACGTCATACCCAGGACTATAAGACCCTCACTCACCGCCTTCTAGCACATATATGTTCGGGTTTTACCATAAGGGCAATAGGGTTGGGACAATCATATAGATGTTAGGGATTGATGTGATTAACCGATTGCTCGAAGCGGACTAGCCTAATAAGTACCAACGTGGAATGTTTTATGTTGTGGTCTGCTCAATCACCAGGGTTCCATCATTAAGCATCATGGGTCGCCACTCACGGCCAACAAGTGGCCCCATTGGGGGGATTTTACTCGTCTGCAGAGGTGCAGTCGGTGTATTCAACTGTCCCTGTCGACAGGGTGGGTGCAACAAGATATGTAGTATATTAAAAGGTTAGGATTTAAATAGCTTATATTATCAGTAAGATTAGTTAGAATTAATGATTGTGTAGGAGTTATTTTCGTATTTGCCTGGGGAGTTGTCTGCCCGTTTAGTGTTGCTGGTTCCCGCTAGGGGCCTCGTGTATTTAAGCGGCTGATTTGAACTTCTCTTCTCTCTCTTTTCTCGCTACGAGACCACATGGGTTAGACACGGTCTACCCCTTTCTTGTTGGGGCTTCGCCCCTTAACACTGGCCACTCACTGCTAGTAAGTCTCTTATACGATATATGACTATCTACTCTTGTATATGTATCTATGTACTTTATGTATCTCGTCATATCCATGTGCTGTATACCTATTAAATGTTTTGTCCCTCAACCTTTGTCGGAGTTTGTTTGCGTTCCAACGAGTTATGACTTTGTCATAACCTTTGAATCTTACAATTGTTTTTTCTCGGGCTTGATCACGGAAAAACTCCAATAAACACGTTTTTTTTTTAATATTTATAAAATTGTTTTTTCAAATACACTACAAAAAAAATCTCCTTGGTCTAGCGCTACTGAAAAGTGGATAGACTCCCTCCCGCAGCTGTCCTGTTGATATCGACTTTTTTTTTTTTACTAATATACATAAAAACAAAAATCTTTGCTTCTTTTATACATTATTCCTCTGCTTTCTTTTCCTTTACTGTCTACCTTACCTTACTTCTTTCAATTCAATTGAAACAGACGATAAGCGTCCCCTCTCTCATCCATTTCTATTTTGCCTGCCCCATCCAGTGCTTCGGCCACAGGACCGGGTTAAAGTACAATTATTAGCATCGATCCCAGAGGGCCTTCCCTCCAGGAAATACCTGCCCCTTTATGGGTAGGGCTGGGTTTATTGCCCAGCGCCCGAGGCGCCCCCTTGAGGGGGAATACCGAAGGGATCGACGCAATTTTTGTTCTTTCCCACCCATGAGCTTCGGCTCGTGGGTGGGCCCACGTTAAAACGAGGCCTTATGCCCAGTCCATACAAGTGCGGTATGAGACGAATATCCTCTCGTCCATTTCTTTCTTTCTTTCTTTCTTTCTTTCTATCTTTGCTCTCTTTTTCTATCCGGCGTGTCACGCATTCTTTATCTAGCATGACCTGTGAGTAATTTCATTTTTTCAGGTTTTCTTTTTTTCTATTGTTATTTTGATAAATAAATTTACAAATCTATATATTAATATGTGGCTCTCATCAAGAAGGAGTCTCCAACAATGTATATATTAATACCCGTGTTCCTCAACTGTACAAACGTTATCATCTTGCAACACCCTCTGGTTAAAAATGAGACCGTCCAAATCGTCCAAGATAAAATTCAAAAATGTAAATCCAAAATATCTGGTATTGCTAATCCACCGAATTCTTATTTCTGGTGAGCTAAATAACGGACGATTCCGTTTTTATTATAAAGGGAGGGAAGAAAAAGGACATGCTACACAGAACAATTATAATAAGAAAGAAAGAAGGAGGATAAGGAAAAGATAAGAGAGAGCGCGCGCCAAAGTGATAACGCTAATTTGTTTCAACCGAATATCATGAAAAGACCAAAAAAAGGAGAGAAAGAAGAAAAGGAGTGAGTGAGTGACACACACACACACACACACACACACACACAGGGAGAGAATTAAATCAAGGTTATGGAATTTTTTACATATTGAACTATTTTGCAATAGCTCTTAAGTAAACATATCAAACGTTGGAATAATTAAATTATCATATTGTGGTATATCCTCAAGTACTGCTAGTTTTTATAAAAAAATATTGTTACGTAATCGCCGCCCAGCATCTATATTTGTGGCCTTGTGGCAGACTTAGAAAAAAACCTTAAAAAATTCTCTCATAATAAACTTCTGAAAAGTAAACACGGTGTTATTAATTTTCTCTATTTACGCCGATAGGAACCGTTTTATGAATGGGCTCGCTACACAAACAAAATAGTAAATATATTATCGTAAAGAGGACGACCACTGGACACCCGCGGAGGAAGTCAAATTGACCGTGACAAAAGACGCATGGTTGTGAAACTTGATACCAGAGAGAAGCACGCGGAGTGAGAAAGGTGATACCCTTGACCAAGTGTGTGGAAGGATTTTGGGGCTAGAAGACTGACTGCTAGATTTTGGATACTGTAAACAAACGACCGTACGTACATATCGCTAATGTAGTGCCGTGAAAAGAAAGACGTAACGTAACATATTCCTAATCGGTACCGTGACTACGAACACCCGTAACGTTACAATATATTGGAATTGGTTATAACTAGTAAATGTAGTGAAAATTATTTTTACTTTAAAAATGCATTGACTAATGTTTTTTAATGTAAGAATGTATTGGAAATGATTTTTACAATAAAAAATACGTTGGAAATGGTTTTAAGTATGAACAAAAATTTGCCAATGATTTTTACTATAGAAATGCATTGGACTATAATTTTTACTATAAAAATGCATTCACCAATGATTTCACTATAAAAATGCATTCACCAATGATTTTTACTATAAAAATGCATTCACCAATGATTTTTACTATAAAAATGCATTCACCAATGATTTTTACTATAAAAATGCATTGGGGGGAAAAATTAGTATAAAAAGTATTGGACAATGATTTTTACTCTAAAAATGTATTGGAATTATGTTTACTATATATAAAAATTCATTATGAATGTTTTTCTTTAACTTTAAATATACGTCAATAATGATTTTTCTACATCAAACATTAGCCGATGATTTTTTATTCAAAAAGTACGTTGGAAAATTATATATATTATAGATTGCATTCACCAATGATTTTTACTATAAAAATGCAATCACCAAAGATTTTTACTAAAAGAATGCATTGTGAACAACTTTTACAATAAAATTGCACTGACCAATAATTTTACCATAGAAAATGCATTGGGAATGATTTTGGTGTATCGCAAAAGCCATAGAATTATCAATAGCTCTTAGTCGTCTTCTCCCCTCCCACCCCCACACACAATCACACGCATATATTGCTGGTAGTTATTTTTAAATTCCAACGAGATACACTTACTTTGGAGAAACAACAGACATGATTCGGTCTTGTGCAACGTACGATGTATTCTGGGCAGAAGCGAAGCCGATGAAATGGCGTCCCACGGGGAATTCAACGGAGTTACTTCCCTTTAGCCTTTTTCTATTGCTAACTTAATGGCGATTTGTCGAGTCCGTTCTACGCCGAGATAGAATCTGTTGCTGGAACAGTAAGTGGCCTGTTTGGTTAGACAATGTCAGAGAATTTAGAAAAAAAAGCGAACGTGCCCCGGGGAAATCAGAAAAAAGAAGCCCCGGGGATCTTGGCTTGCTGTAATGATTGGTTTTTGCAACCTCTGGTCACGAGCCAAATGTCCCATTGCATATGACGTTATCTGGACTGAGACGAAAGACGACTTGCTCGATGAAGATGAATATTATGAAAGACTAGAAGAGACTACCCAACATCACCCGGGTTCTTAATAACAATTAAGTTCATTTCAAATAATGCGGAAGCACAATTAAGAACACGTTTTATGATATTTTCGTGTTAAAACATGCAGTTGTATTGATTCGAACAAATTCGTATTTTCAGTGTAGATTTACAGTGAAATGAAAATGGCCGACCAAAATAAACGGGTTCGTCAAAGTGAAACGTACAAGGGGAGGTTAATGTTCTGATTACCATTATTTGTAAGCAAAGAAGTAAGAACCAACCTGTCATCTTTCATCTCATACTGTCTGTCTCTCACCATTTATATACCCGATATGTGAACGACTATATAACCGTTCGCAGTCGAACACGTTAGTCACCACGTCAGGATTTTGTATAGAGTTACCGAATTATAACATATATATATATATACCAACCCCTCCGCACGAGCAGGATGTGAGACAAGATCAATTTCTTAAGCAGAGTTTAACAGGTTTGAATTCAGAGTTTTCCTTCTCCTAGACGTGTTACCTATCCAATGTTAAAGAGCCCAGTCTGCTCTACTATTTACCCATAGCTGGGGGGAGAATATATTGATTCATACCTTTCCCAAGGGTATTAGCGTTATGTGAAATGCAAACAGCCACGTCCAGGATGTGAATTCGGGTCGACGAGTTCATTTCCTACTACTCTAACCATTACACCACACACCTCCATAATTTTAATATAGTTATTTACTAAGCTAAACTTATATGTGACACAAGGCCAGAAGTATGGGGCGCCCAATGAGAATCGAACTCACTAACGATGGTCAGCAAATCTAGCTTACTAACCATCACACTCACGTGAGGTGCCCTAGCAACCTACGTAAGTTATTTACTAAGCATAGCTTAGATGTGACACAAGGCCAGAAGTATGGGGCACCCAGTGAGAATCGAACTCACTAACAATGGTCAGCAAATCTAGCTTGCTAAACCATTACACCACATGAGGTGCTCTCTTTGTTTATAGTTATTTACTAAGCTAAGCTTATATGTGGCACAAGGACAGAAGTATGGGGCGCACAATGAGAATCGAACTCACTGACAATGGTCAGCAAATCTAGCTTGCTAAACCATTACACCACATGAGGTGCTCTCTTTGTTTATAGTTATTTACTAAGCTTAGCTTATATGTGGCACAAAGCCAGAAGTATGGGGCACCCAGTGAGAATCGAACTCACTAACAATGGTCAGCAAATCTAGCTTGCTAACCATTACACCACGTGAGGTGCCCATACTTTTGATATATAGTTATTTACTAAGCTTAGCTTAGACGTGACACAAGGCCAGGAGTATGGGGCACCCAGTGAGAATCGAATTCACTGACAATGGTCAGCAAATCTAGCTTGCTAAACCATTACACCACATGAGGTGCTCTCTTTGTTTATAGTTATTTACTAAGCTAAGCTTATATGTGGCACAAGGACAGAAGTATGGGCGCACAATGAGAATCGAACTCACTGACAATGGTCAGCAAATCTAGCTTGCTAAACCATTTACACCACATGAGGTGCTCTCTTTGTTTATAGTTATTTACTAAGCTTAGCTTATATGTGGCACAAAGCCAGAAGTATGGGGCACCCAGTGAGAATCGAACTCACTAACAATGGTCAGCAAATCTAGCTTGCTAACCATTACACCACGTGAGGTGCCCATACTTTTGATATATAGTTATTTACTAAGCTTAGCTTAGACGTGACACAAGGCCAGGAGTATGGGGCACCCAGTGAGAATCGAACTCACTGACAATGGTCAGCAAATCTAGCTTGCTAAACCATTACACCACATGAGGTGCTCTCTTTGTTTATAGTTATTTACTAAGCTAAGCTTCTATGTGGCACAAGGACAGAAGTATGGGGCGCACAATGAGAATCGAACTCATTAACAATGATCTGTGAATCTAGCTTGCTAACCATTACACCACATGAGGTACCCTTAAGTCATACATATAGTTATTTACTAAGCTTAGCTTAGATGTGGCACAAGGTCAGAAATATGGGGCGCCTAATGAGAATCGAACTCATTAACAATGCTCAGCAAATCTAGATTGCTTGATAACCATTACACCACGTGAGGTATCCATACTTCTCATATATAAGACAGCCTACTAAATTATAAGACTTCGACAGGAAAATAGAATTTGAAAAAAAAAAAAAAAAAATGCGTATACAAAAGATAAAATAAATAAATTCGCCCAAACAAAACCATCCCAAATTATCCAATTAGTAAATTGAAAATTTAGTAAAAATAATTTTTTACACTTTATGTCTCAAGGCGTACATAGAAATATTCGTTCTTCAAATGTTTTTACATATACAAAACACCACCCTATCTAATGGAATTCTAGAATACGCCGACTGCACCTCTGCAGAGTGGTAAAATCCCACCATTGAGACCACCTGTTGGCCATGGGTGATGACCCATGATGATTAAGGACGGAATCCTGGTGGCTGAGCAGTCCATGACATGTAATACTTCACTTTGGCTCTTACTTGGGCTAGACGGCCAGTTGGGAAGGCCTCATCCCATCAAGCCCAAGCACCTATATGATTGCTCCAACCCTATTGCCTTTATGGCAAACCCCCAATATTCTTTATCATATATGTGCTAGAAGGTGGTGTCTGAGGGTCTTAGTATCTTAGGGATGACGTCAAACTGCATCTAATGGTGAAGTTACAATTCTGGAACTCTGAGAAGTGTGGAGTACCCCTTCATTGCCAATACTCCCAGGTCCACTTTGACCCTGAGAGGTAGTATCTGTTAGGGTTCCATCTATCGGTTAAATAGAAAAAAAATGAGTTTGAAAAAAAATTGAGTATAAAAAAATGGATATTAATTAAGTATGAATAAAACAAAACGTCTTCGACATAAAATAACCCAACGAGGGTTGACATGCCGTAAAATTCAACCAACCAACGACCAACCAACCACATGCAAGACAAAAATAAGACAGTTCTCACAAAAGTAGGGAGACTATATACGAGGGAGAGTCAAAAATTATCCGCACTTTTACCATAAATAATTTAAAAAGTCATCGGGGTTGCCTAAAGTCGGTATCAGCCAATCAGCGAGGGAGTCTATCTCTTTTTCACTAGCGCTAGACCAAGGAGATTATTTTAGCGTCTGTGGTGAAACGCCACAACAACCATCAGCTCCTCACTTTACTGCACAGATCCCAGTGCTACTCATACGCTGAGTTGGCGAGGGCCGGTATCGAACAAGGAATCTTGTGATTCCTAGTCGGAGCTACCGTAAGGTACCCGTCACGGAATCAACTTTCTCCATAGCATATCTTTATTATTGTCACACTGTATTCTAGGCATGCGTGCTTATAGTTAACAATGTTGTGGTTACATGATCGAAGTTTGGGTCTGATCACGCCATTTTGCTTGCTGTCTTTACAGTGTAAATAGGGTCACTAGCAGTATGCACTGAGAAAGTGACCCGATTTCTCTGGTCGGAAGTTGTGTCAGGGGCTGAAATTCATTGGAGGCTTTTAGCTCAATACGGGGACAGTGCACTGCAGCGTAGAAGTGTGTATGAGTGGTTAGAGAACTTTAAAAGCGCTCCGGACAAGCGTGACGCACGAAGAGGAAGCAGGACGTCCGCAAACCTCCACCTCTGATGAGAATAATCAGCAAGCTCGAGAGATGGTAATGGCGAACCGACGAGTTTTCATCGAAGGAGTAACTTGTTACCTGCGGATTAGTCATGGTTCTGCTTATCAAATCATCCACGATGATCTCGGCTTCCATAAAACAAAAGTGCACATCATTTTTTAATATTTTTTTTGCACTATTCAAAATAGTAATTACTTTATCTATATAATAACGTTCGCCACGGTTGGGATGTGACACAAAGGTGAAATTATGAGATATCCAGCCAGGAAGTCTGGGTATGACGTTAAACTGCATTTAGTGCGCTCCACATTTGTTAAGGTCACGTGTGGATGGCACTCAGTGTGGATCGAACTCATTATAGTAGCTATAGTCTCTCACATATAGCCACACGGCAAGACGCGAGTTCAGTAACCATATTTAGTACGACACAAGGTAACGTGTGAGTGGCACCCAGTGAGGATCGAACTAACTACGGTAGTAAAGGAATCAGTTTACTCCAATATAAAAGTCGACGGGGCGGCCTAAAGTCGGTATCAGCCAGTCAGTGAGGGAGTCTATCCCCTTTTCAATAGCGCTAGACCAAGGAGATTGTTTTAGCATGTGAGGTGGAGCGCCACACCTACCATCAGCTCCTTACTTTACCGCACAGATCCCTGTGCTACTCATACGCTGAGTTGGCGGGGACCGGTATCGAACTAGGAACCTTGTGGTTTCTAGTCGAACGCTCTACCGACTGAGCTAACCCGGCCCCAGCTGGGATCGAACCATAATCGTCAGCTTACTAAGCTATAAGGAATAAAAAGAATGAATAGTTAATCTTTACATTCGAAAAGTTAATGAGTCCTTCGTTATTCATAGGATTTTTAGATTTGTCCAATAGAAATTAAGGACACTCTTTTCACATTTAAATTCAAATGATTTTTTTCTATTTTTTAGCAAATGTATCTGTCCTCTGCTGTAATAGGAATTTTTGGTTTTTTTTAATGTCAATTTACATATGAATATACAAATTATATATCCTTTCTTTCTTTTTCTTAAAAAAAAAGAAAAGAAGGAAGTATTGTCTACCTTTAATTTTGGTGAACATTCTCTTTTCGCAATTTTTACCTGAGTCTTGATTTTTTATTTTAAAAAAAAAGACAAAAAAAGGAACCTAATAATTAAAATATCGGTACAAATGCCAAAGAGCGTGCAAGAGATAATATCATTAGAATATCAGTAATATACCAATTTTCATGAATGTAATTACACTACCTTTCCGTGAACATAATGTACTAATTTCTCATGAATCTAAAATCAATTCTTATGGATGTAATGTAATATACTAATATTGGTTATTTCCTATAAGTCTAACATGATCAAAGGGGAACCACTTTTGACTGATAAATTATTCATTCATTTATTGATCTACTAGGAAAAAAGAAGACGGGGTTACGGTTATGGTTATGGTTTAGGGTTCGTTTAATGGGAAAATAAATGAATAATTTATCAGTCAAGAGTGGTTCCACTTTTATCATGTTAGACTTATAGGAAATAACCCCAATATTCAATCGCATTTTACGTATAAATCGCATTAGGTTACGGAAACTCCCGAAGTAGCCTAATCCTAACGTCTCAAATGTTTCGGGTATTTCCGTGAAATGTATTGCTTTTTATACGTAATCTAATGATATTATCTCTTGCGCGCTATTCTGCATTAGTACCATAAAAAGGAAAGCTAAAGATTAAAATATCAAAGAAAATACTAACCAAAATTAAGAATCACTAGCAGGACCTGTAGATATACCACAGTGTGATACTTTAATTATTACAACGTTTGATAAAATATACTTTTTAATTGATATATATCACTAAGTAGGCCTGAGTCTATTTTACTAGGGACCAGGTTTGAATTCAGAGTTTTTCCTCTCCTAGAATCCTAGACTAGTTGCCTAACCAAGTTTAAAGAGCTGGGGGGAGAATAGTTGGATTCATACCTTTCCCAATGGTATTAGCGCTATGTGTACTGTGGCTTCGTCCAGGAATTGAACTCTGGTCGAGGAATCAATTTCCCGCGACTCTAACCAGTACACCACCGCGCTTTCCTCATATGTTTACTAATAAACTATTGCGAAATAGTTCAATAAGTAAAAAGTATAATATAATCTCTCTCTCTCACTGGAAAAGATTAGCATTATCGCTTCCACGCGCTCACCTCTTCTCTCTATCTTTCCTCTACTCCCATTCGATGTTTTTCTTATCATATTTTTCTGAGTAGCATTTCCTTTTCCTTTCCTTTCGTTATAATAAAAACGGGATGGCCTCTTATTTAGCTAAGATGACGACACTCATAAGAAATAAAAATTCTGTAGATAAGAAACACCAGGTAATCAGGATTTACATTTATGCATTTCATCTTGGTTGATCTGGACGGTCTCCTTTTTAATCAGACGATGTTGCAAGATGATAACGGTCGTATAATTAAGGAACACGATTATTCATACTTTATTGGTTCGATCAACTATTAAAAATTAAAAAAAGACGGTTAAAGGAAACGAGAAGAAAAAAAGAAAAAAAAAGGAGACTTAAGGGCCCTTTCGACTGGTGCAGTATCAAAAGTGCACAACCAGTAAATTGTTTAAAAGTCAAAATGTAAAGGATAAGATAATGTCGTGATTGGAGTAACAGGAAGGGAAAGAGAAAAATTACACACACATACATACATACATACATACATACATACATATATACACACACACATATATATATATATATATATATATATATATATATTATATATATATATATGAGAGAGAGATCCCCTCACGTTATTCCAATCTCTGCAACAATGTCCCCAGCAATTAATGCTAGGGAATGTTTAACTCTTCTCTGCCTATTCAAGGACGAACATTTTTAAGAAAAAAGTTTTAGCACTTAAACTACTAAATTTTCCCGATGGCTGTGACTAATTTTGTGTGTATCTTTTTTTTTTTAGTTACCTATATGATAGTATATTTCTAAGTTGATCGAACCAATAAATTATATACTATTCAAATTTCTATTTAAAATCATTGTACCATAATATATATATATATATATATATATATATATATATATATATATTTATTTGAAAGAGGAATTTTATTACCAAAGACACCGGCGGAAGTGCTTTAGACAGCACATATTGTATTTATATAAACCGGTGTTCTGATTTGGTAAATCTGATAAGCCTTCTACCGCAATAGAATTCAACGGAATCCAAGGTAAGAACCTTTTTTTTTTTGTAAGAAAAAAGTTTGAGCACTTAATTCTTTGCCAATTAAATTTCCCCACGGCTGTAACTAATTTTCTTACCTATATGATGGTATATTTCTAAGTTCGCTGTCTATTCACCTTAGAACTCATTCTATTCAAATAAAGTCTTCTTCTTATTATTATTATTATTGATAAATTATAATGAACTAAGCATCAGTCGGATCGCAGTGGTGGGAAAGCCGTTGTTGGCGGTTTAAAGTAGGCAAAGATTTGTAATGGTTAATAAAATGTCAGTTGCCGATTATATTAAAAAGGGGGAGTAAGAATCCCAAAAATGCAGTAACGGAAAACAAAAAAACCCTGAATTCAAAATCAAGCGCCAAAAAGGAAAAGCGGGAATTTTTCAGTAGTTCAGAGAATGACAAGACGAGTGGTCACGCAACAAATCAGCAGTATCAGCAAAGAAAAACAAGATAAAATATGAACTATTAATACCACAATATAAAACAAAGGACTATGCCCGGTATGCTATCATAAATGTCTGTAATTCTATTTTAATACAGATTGTTATTTTAATACGACTCCGTTGATTTCTTTCATTGTGTTGAGTTTTGTTTAAAAGTTAGTAAGTTGTGTAAACCTATATAAAATATATACAACACCCAGCTTGCTACAGATTTAAAGCAACTTGGGGTCTTCCCCGTAGCATTATTGGGGGATTTGTTTTAAATCAATTTAGTAAACTTAACTCTTTGTCAACCAAATCGCCCCCCCCCCCCGCAACGGATGTATATTTTACTTGTATGATAAGATATTTCGAAGTTTACTATCTATTCACCTCGGAACTCATTCTATTCAAATAAAATCCTATTATTGAAATCTGAGTCCTTCTGTTCAATTATAATGAACTAGCCATCAGTTTTTGTACTTTAGTGGGAGAGCCGCTGTGAGCGGTTTAGGTAGGCAAAGAGATGATAATAATAAAGATATACGTTAAATTATCACTCACCCCGATAAGATATCAAGTATTCTTATGATTAACTCTTTGCCTAAAAAATTTCCGCCATGACTGTATCAAATTTTATTGTCTCTTTCTTTCTTTCTCTTTATACACGCGAACAACAATAATGGCGTAATAGCAAAAAAATAATTTTAGGTAAAGTTTTTGTCAATTTACACATGATTATACAAATTAATTTTTTTTTTTTTTTAAAAAGAAAATGGTCACCTATTTTAATTTTGGTGAGCATTTTATTTGGTGCCGTTATAATATGTGGCCTACCCGGTTTGAATGTGTCCTACCTAAGTAAGAGTATATTTATAGATATAAGTAGTAGGCAATTTATTGAAACTAATTATTTTTCACATATATTCAATTTCAAGAAATGCAATTCAGTCATAAGTTGTATATAGTAATTAAGAATTTATCCATAATTTACATGAATCGGAGATCTATTTAATTCTAAAATATTTTGAAATAGCGTTAGCAGTTATTATTATAACCGTATAATATGATTTTTATGGTAGACCACATACTATAAGAGAGACATGATTTCGTAGGCAACATTCAAAAGGTATTCTAGCTATTTTTACCTGAGTTTTGCTTTTTAAAAATTGGTACTAATGTAGAATAGCGCGCAAAAGATAATATCATTAGATGACAATAAAAAGCATTTTTATATTATCTCTTGCACGCCATTCGCCATTTCAAGGAAATACCCGAAATCTTTTGAGACTTTAGGGTAAGGCTACTTAGGGAGTTTCCGTAATATAATGCTATTTATTTGTAAAATTTGATTCTAATGATATTGTCTATTGCGCGCTATTCTGCATTTGTAACAAATCATTAAAATATCAAAGAAATTATAAGTCAAAATTAGGACCGGTTTAGTGAAGTAAGATTGACCGATTTATTCTATTTTTTTATTTTTTATTTTTATTTTACGGCAATCTGTGCTACTCATGCGCTGAGTTGGCCGGGGCCAGTATCGAACCAGTAACCTTGCAATTCTTAGGCGGGTGATAATGATATCTCTTGCGCGCTATTGTGCATTAGTACCTTAAAGTGAATATTTTTGATGTGCCTGTTGAGCGTCCGTCTAGGAACCACAAGGTTCCGGGTTCGATACCATCTACTCAGCGTCTGAGTAGCACAGATATCTGTGATATAAAGTAAGCTGATGGTAGGTGTGGTGCTCAGTTTCAGACGCCAAAACAATAAACACCTTCGCTGTCTGGCTGATACCGACTTTAGGCCATCTCGACGACGACTTTATATAAATCAAAATCAGGAATCCTTTAAATTTGAACAGCACGTATTGTATTTCTTTGATAAGTCTGACACGCCCACTGACGCATTATCATTCAATGATGACTTCAGCAGGGGGCGGGGGCAAAACTTTGTCCCCCGACTCTATATAAGTAAGGCTTTTCTTTAAAAAAAAAAAAAAAAATTAAGATTTAATTTGGCTAGAACATGAGTTCTATTGGCCCTATTATATATAGACGAACAGTAATAATGAACCCAGTGAAGAAAATGAAAATTTAAAAAATAAAACTGCACATCAAAAATATTCACTTTAAGGTACTAATGCACAATAGCTGCAAGAGATAATATCATTATCACCCGCCTAAGAATTGTAAGGTTACTGGTTCGATACCGGCCCCGGCCAACTCAGCGCCTGAGTATCACAGATTGCCGTAAAATCAAAAAAGAATAAATCGGTCAATCTTACTTCGCTCACGTTATACATTTTTTTTCTTCTAACTTATTACAAGAATCTTGTAATGTTTTGGTTAAATTGTTTCAAAGCGTTGGCAGATATTAAGTTTCCTTTATGCTATTCGTCCCCCCGGACTTGGTAATCTCACTAACAGCGCCCCCTAGCGTTAGAATTTTGATGAGACACAAAAATCATCAGCGGTAAATTACAAAGTAAACGAGAATATTTTGTCAAAAAATATATAAAAATAATTCGGGTGTGGTACCAAACATACCAAGGTCGAAAGTATCAAATTGGAAAAGAACTTACCCTACCCCTTGGTTGAACGCTGTCATTTTTGGTGGTACCTTTTACCTGAACCTGACGATGTACGAAAACCGCAATGTGGAGGGTGGGAGATACGCAATTACTTGGACAACCGAATAGGCTATACTTATCCAGTTGTAATGTGGCTAGAGTTGGTGAGTTTCAAGAATAGTACGCTAATGTCACCAACCCAACTCGCGCGTCTCTGTCTCTGTGTTTGTCTGTGCCTGTAGGTGGGTGTATATCTATATGTGGGTCTCTCTCTGTTTTGGGGTGTTGGTCTGTGTGTGTCTGTCACTGTTTTGAGGTGTGTGAGTGTGTGTGTCTCTGTTTTTTTGGTTTTTTTTTTTTTTTGGGGGGGTGTCTGTGTGTGTCTGTGGTGTGTGTGTGTTTGGTTTTGTGGGGTCTGTCTGTTTTGGGTTGTGGGTGTCTGTCTCTGTCTCTTTACGTGTGTGTCTTTGTCTTTTATTCCCAATCACATTCTCAACTCGTTTCAATTCACCAATGTCATATTTCTTGCCCCCCCCCACAACAGCAAAGACTTCGACTACAGATAGATAATTTTAGGCACTTCAACGTAACAGCTTAAAAAAGAAATGACTGAATTGTATATGAGAGTTAGGATAGTTTACAGTCACTGGCGCTTGGTGACTGTTATTTTCTTGGTCTGATCGATCATCAGACCAAGAAAATAAGTCACCAAGCGCCAGTGACTGTAAACTATCCTAACTCTCGTATACAATCCAGTCATTTCTTTTTTAAGCTGTTACGTTGAAGTGCCTAAAATTATCTATCTGTAGTCGAAGTCTTTGCTGTTTGTGGGGGGGGGCAAGAAATATGACATTGGTGAATTGAAACGAGTTGGGAATAAAAGACACACACACACACACACACACGTAAAGAGACAGAAACACTCACACACCCAAAAACAGAGAGATACACCCACACACACCAAAACATAGGCAAGAAATTGACGGTCATTAAGCGCCGTTGACTCAGTGTTTACGCGATCCTAACTACGATTGATATCTAATCAATCGCCGATATTGAACAATCACTATATATATATATATATATTATATATATATAAAACGTGGTTCTCGCCGAGTCTATAAGTAGGAGTGGACTTTTAACACACACCTTATATTACAAAAAAAAGTGGGCACCTCACGTGGTGTAATGGTTAGCAAGCTAGATTAGCAGACCATTATTAGTGAGTTCGATTCTCACTGGGTGCCCCATACTTCTGGCCTTGTGCCATATCTAAGCTCAGCTTAGTAAATTACTAATATATATATATATATATATATATATATATATATATATATATATATATATATATATATATCCTATAAACCGGATGTGAGCTCTCTAACGGCTGTAACATACATACATATGTATTTAACAGGTAAAATCAAACCCATCTCTGTTGATGGTCAAGTGGTTAAGACGCCGGGTAGTCATTTCCTTTTTTAAGCTGTTACGTTAAAATCAGTCGGGTTTATATCCGGTCGGAGGTAGCCTGCAAATCTAGCCACACTGAGGAGACGTGATACGTCGAAACACGATGTCTGTGTATGACTAATATATATTATATCTTACAAAGTTTAAGTTTTAATATAATAAAATATATTAAATTAGAAAGACTAAGGAAACTAAATAAGTACAAATATGAAAAAAATATTACTTATTTTAATGTTATTCTAATTGATTTCTATATAAAATTATATCGGAGAATATGTGCTTAATTGAAGTCGAACCTAATTTTGAAAGTTAATTAATTAATAATTAATTAATTAACTTTCAAAATTAGGATTAATAATTAATTAGGCGGGATTACCTATTTAAATGTAAGGCTAAACAAATCGAGAAAAATCAATCTCTGTATGTACATTTCGGCCTATTAGGCGTCATCAGCAGAGCTATAGATACGAAGACCGCCCCGTGTGCGATTCGAAACCTGACTGTCAAGCTGACAGGCAAGCATCTTACCTCCACACCAAACGGACTAAGCTAGATGTCTTCGTTTTTGTTTAGGAGTAGGTATTTATATTCCTCTTAAGTGACCTCTACACGACATTATGAGAAATAAACAAACAGACTATGTTTGTGATATGGCTATTTTCAGCCGACAATAAAATTATATATACGATTGCTTTTGATAATTTTGAGAATAACATGATGGTATTAGAAATCATTAACAGCAAATAATTATTTATTAAACCCAGTCTTGTTAAAATCCTTAGGCAAATTATTCCCACCATATACTATGTAAATCTTTATTTCGTAAATATATAACAACTATTTCAGGATTTTAGACGCATTAATGATACGGGCATTTTTGTGGCAAATCTAACTCGGCTAGATTTAGATAGATAACATCGTTAATAAATAAGGGGCTAATTAAGATTCAATCATAATCGTTGAGAATATAACTTGAATAACTGAGGAAATTTTGACGTCAGTGGTGACATAGTTTCGGTTATAGACAGTTACATAATCTTCATAATAATATATATATATATATATATATATATATATATATATATATTGTACATTACCACAAAAGAAAACTGAACATTTTCTAGACTATTGTTTAACATCGTTGTTAGCGTTAATTGGCACTCAGTGAGAATCAAACTCTTTAACAATTCGGTTGAGAGATCAGTAATTGAATCCTTGCTTTTTTTAACGTCCGTTGAATTCAAGAATTTGTTGGGACAATTAGATTCCCTTTTTATATTGCTGACGTACTACAATCTATTTTATCTTTATTTTTTAAATTGAAAAAGTTTCGAACTTTGAAAAGCAGGTTATAGCATATTCTATTTAAAAAATATATATAGCGTTATCTTCTCTCTCTCTCTACCCCCCCCCCATTTCTCTCTATATCTCTTTCTCCCCCCCCCAATTCTCTCTTTCACACACACACACACACACACAAGTTAAACACTTTCTAATTGATTTATCGAGGTTCATTTTCTCTGTTTTCAGATCAATAAAAATCATCGATTCATCCTAATTTGTATATTACTAAAACCATTTCCAATTGTAAATTAGTAAATTAGGCCACTACATATCCACCTCCCATTTCCATAGCCGACAGGCCTTTACTTGGTTTAGCCTTGCTCTACGTCCATTTTTATAGAGCCGTTCAATAATGGTCGATCATGTCAATCAGCTCATTTACCATTACAACAAGAATGAAATTTCACAACCCGTTCATAGAAATGTTACATACTATTCTCATATATGCGTATATTCTAGAGTATAAATCATAAATACATACTCGTGGTTGTATACATATATACTTATCTTTTATTGTTGACTTTTTTGTAATATAAGGTGTGTGTTAAAAGTCCACTCCTACTTATAGACTCAGCGAGAACCATGTGATCAAATTCTTGGCCAATCGCTGGCAGTACTCTGCTGATGATACAATACTTAAACCGAAGCATACCGACTATAACTACGTTGACTTTCGTGGACGACGGACATAGGATTAAAGCAATACGCTGGATTCGAGTTATACGCAGGATAGGACTTATTCACTTACCAAAGGATTCCATAACTCAGGACTTACTTACTTTAAGCCCTTTTCAACTGGCCAAGGATGGTATTTAAAAACTTAACAAGGGGGTTTAAAAAGTGCTTTAAAAAGACCCACTAAAAGATTCATTGTATTAAAAAAATGTATGTATTTTACAATAGAAGGAGGGGGACAAAAGGCGAAAGAAAAACGAGTTGCTAGCTAACTAATTTCGATCCTCGCTCAACAGAGCTAAATATCGAGGATAATCGATTAAAACAGGTAAATGGGACGAGTAAGAAAATAAAAATAAAAGAAAATAACAATTTCTTTTCTTTTCTCCTAAAAGGGGGGGGGAAAGGCCTTATAGATTGATAATATTTAAACGAAGTAAGCCCTCTCTTTGTTTACAAAGAGCAGGTTTATTGGTCAGAATATGTTTCTAAAATCTTCAGATGGTAAAAGGAGTACGACTTGCTCTCAACAGAGAACCAGTCAACACTTAATGAGTTGGGGCAATTACGGTTATTTAAAAGATGTTCGCCCATGGAGGAACCATAAGTATTCCTCAGTATATTGTTAGGACCGACGGTTCCATTTCTAATCTTAGTAGGGACATGGTGTTTGATTCGAGCATCCAATCGCTGGTTTGTTCTTCCTATGTATTGCAAACCGCAAATACATTTATATGCATAAATTATAGAATTATTATGGTGATGGGGGAGAAAATCCTTGCCATTGGGTACCAACATAGGTTTTGTTTTAAAAATAACACGCAGATTAGAAGAGTAACAATATTGTACACACCGGGAAATTTGCCTTGAAGATCTCTCGCTTATATCACCTAACCATGGTAGGCGTAGATACACTGGACAGCCGGCTTAATTTTTTTAAAAGTCAGCTTTATTACGTTGTATAACGGATTTTACAATATCCAATGGAAATCCATTATTACAGAGAGTTGCAGAAATAAATGTTATCTCTTTAATATCCAATTTGGAATCCGAGCAAATCATCAAAGCTCTGAGTAAGGGTCTTAACTAAATTAATTTTTTTTTTTAGTGGGACAAAATGAGTCCCGATGGGTATAGAGACCTGTGAATGTAGGTTTTCGATACACCGTGGTGAGAAAACACAACGGCATCCTGCAAACTAATACATCTTCTAATAAAATTTTGTACACCCCCAAAAAATTACAAATTATCTTTTATACTTGTGTATCTTCTTCCATATATAATAGAGTATACCTGTATACCCGTGGTTGTATACAAATATACTTATATTCTTTAGACTAATCTTGTTCTGATTAGCTGGATCTTCTGTGTATGTATGTCCAGGCGAAACGACAAAGTAAATATATATACACATTCACTATCACCAGATCTTGCTTTTTCAGCAAATATAATAAAATTTTATTTTTTAATTATCTTCACGAATATAAATCAAATCTCTATATTTGCTCAAAAACCAAGCCCTGGTGATATTTAATGTGATATATATATATATATATATATATATATATATATATATATATATATATATATAATGTCGTTAATTGTTTTATGTTCGAAGTTTCCTCTGGACATACATATACACACAACTGCCCTTTTATATATGTATAGATAGATAGATAGATAACGTAACTAATGTTTATAGCAGTATAGTTTTATTCAATCTTATTTTTTTTAATAAAATATTTTTGCTTTTACAAAAATAAAAAATTCATGGCATGGATAAATGTTTATAAACCAATACTACAGTAGTGAGACAGATTCTCACGAGGCGCCCCATACTATATCAATAATACTCGTGTTCCTTAATTGTATGACCGTTGTAATCTTGCAACATACCTTGGTTAAAAATGAGACCGTCCAAATCACCCAAGATCAAATGCAAAAATGTAAATGTTGATTATCTGGTGTTGCTTGTCCGCCGAATTCTTATTTCTTATGAGTGTCGTCACCTCAACTAAATAATGGACCACTCTGTTTTTTATTATAAAGAAAGGGAAGAAAAAGGACATGTGACATAGAAAAAATAAGAAAGAGTAGGGGAAACGTAATGTAAAAATTTTATTTTATTTTTATTTTATTTTATTTTTTTGCTTTTATTCTAATAGTAAGTAAGTAAAGTCGTCGGGGCGGCCTAAAGTCGGTATCAGCCAATCAACGAGGGAGTCTATCCCCTTTTCACTAGCGCTAGACCAAGGAGATTGTTTTGGGCATCTGAGGTGGAGCGCCACACCTACCATCAGCTCCTTACTTTACCGCACAGGTCCCTGTGCTACTCATACGCTGAGTTGGCGAGGACCGGAATCGAACTAGGAACCATGTGGTTTCTAACCAACCCCTCAGTACACATGGTATGTGACACAAGGTCATTTTTTAAGCCGGGATTAACAGGTTTAAATTCAGTTTTCCTTCTCCTGGATTGGTTGCCTAATCAAGATCAAAGAGCGCAGTCTGCCTTACTATATTTACTCATAGCTGGCGGAAGAATAGTTGGATTCATACCTTTCCTAAGGGTATTAGCGCTGTGTGAAATGCAGTTCGTCCAGGGTTTGAACTCGTCTCGCCGTGTCCATTTCCTACGACAGTACCATTACACCCCACGACTAAAAAAATCTATCTATCTATACATATATAAAGAGCAGTTTGTATGTATGTAAGAAACTACAAAATAAAACAATTAATGACAAAGTAGATATATATACACATTCACTAACACCAGATCTTGCTTTTTGAGCAAAAATAAAGATTTAATTTAAATTCATGAGGATAATTTAAAAATAAAATTTCAATAGAAACAGCATAGATTTCTTTTTGCATTTAATATTTTAAATAGGAGACATTAATTTTTCTTTCTTCAGAGTCTGTGCACTTTTTCTGACGCCGGATCATCGCAAAGTATTTTTACATGGGGATTTTTATGAGATATCCTACGAGGATCCAACTCTTGATTCAGTAATAATGGATCTGCGAGACTAACTTTTTTTCTTTTTCTTTTTTTTTATCCATCCCCTCTACCCAGGCGACGCCGTGTAGCTGCTTCTAGTTTGTTATAACTGAAACTGTTTTTGCAGTTGAGAGTGCGTGTTGTCATGGTTAATTGTAGAAAATGGACTTGTCTACAAGAATTCAAATCCTGGATGAGGCTGTTTGCATATCACACAGCGTTTGGGAAAGGTATGAACCGAACTACTCTCCCTCGAGTTATAGGTACCTAGTAGGGCAGACTGGGCTCTTCAACCTTGATATGGCAAACAGTCTAGTAGGAAAACTATGAATTCAAACATGTAAGACTCCGCTCAAGAAATAGACCTTGTGTCGCATCTATGGGGTTGTAAGGGGTTTGGGTGTTTTAATGGTATCTGGATATTTTCTCTGCGTGTTCTTAGGGTTTTCACTTTTAACCTCATCTTATTTGGTGGTCGCGCTGAAGGAATTTAAGGAACAAAAGAGACAAAGGCAGAAGGTGGTTTTATAACTTAGGCTTTATCCACTTTAGTTGCCTGTGGCAAGGGAATATCTCCCTGGCTAGTAGAAGCGACCAGACCCTCGAATGGCCAAGAAATTCTCTTGGGTCGGAAGTCAGTCCCCTTTCTCGCACATGCGCGGAGGGTTCTTCCGGTGAAGGCCCGTGGGAGTTTATTTTTTTATCTTTTTTTTATTTATTTTAGTTTTATTTTAATCCCAACACATCCTACTCGTGCGGAGGGTTTGATTTTGTTTTACGGCATATCAACCTCGGTGGGTCATTTAATGCTGACAAAGTTGTGAAATAAATTCATTCTTAATGCATAATACAATTTTGTTTATCAACACATGTTTTTCAATCTTACCCATAGATGGGACCCTAACAGGTACTACCTCTACGGGTCAGAGTGGACCAGGGAGCAATGGTGATGAAGAGGTACTCCACATTCCCCAAACCTCCAAAACTGGAACCTCACCATCAGATAGATTTTAACGTCATTCCCAGGACATGTAGACCTTCAGTCACCGCCTTCTAGCACCCATATGATAAAAAGGGGTTGGGGCTTGCCATAAGGGCAGTAGGGTTGGGAAAATCATATAGGTGCTAGGGGTTGACGTGACCAGTCGATTGATGGGAGGGGGCCTCTCCGACCGTCCGTCTAGCCCAAGATAGGGCCAAAGTGGAGTATTGCAAGTCATGAACTGCTCATCCACCTGGGCTCTATCATGGGTTGCCACCCACGGCCAACAGGTGGCCCAATTTGGAGAGTCTTACCCCTCTGCGGAGGTACAGTCGGTACATTCTAACGCCCCAGGCGACAGGGCGTGCAGATGGGTTGATATATATAAAAACTGTTTTGTTTATTGGTCGGATTTTGTTTTGCTTGCATTACTTCGGCTATAAATTGGATGAGACTTTATAATGCCACAAACATTTCAGAAGTTTTGGTGATTTTGATAAGATAAATAAAATTACCATCTTAGTCTCGTGTTTTTGAGGATTACGCCTTCTAAACGGTATATCTTTTGAATTAAATTAAAAAAGGAAACTATCTCTTGCAAAAAAAAAAAATTTAACGAAATCTACTGAGACAATTAATTTTTATTTCACATCAGACGGTAAACAAGTTTTTATCACTTGTGTGATTTTTTTTTTTTTAAATGCGGCTATTGAGATTTTTCGGATTGTTGTCCTCCTCTTTATTGTTATACATGGGGTTAGTTTGTTGGTTTATGTGGGTTTAGGACATTAGTCGTCTTTGGTGCGTATTCGCTGATTGTTGCTAATTTCTTTTCTTAAACTCCCAACTTGGTTTTCTTTCTTGTGTGTTGTAAGACTAAAAAGGAATTAAAGGAAAGAAAAAAGAGACAGACAAAAATACTTTTAGGACATTATTCCTAGGTTCATAGTTATTTATTGGAGAGGAGATGTTTTTCCTGATCCAATCAATAGAATGTGTTCCCAATAAGGTCTGCGTTTGAAATTGCCAAGGGCTATTCTTGACGCCAGGAAGTAGGGTCCTTTTCTCAGCGCATGCCCGGAGAGTTTTTCCTATCTGAGGGTTTCTGAGAGATTTTTTTTAATCTATTCTATTTTAATTCCCACATATGTACACAACGTTTGGTGCCGTTATACTATGTGGCCTACCCGGTTTGAATGTGTCCTACCTCAGTAAGAGTATATTTATACATATAAGTAGTAGGCAATTTATTGAAACTAATTATATTTCACGTATATTCAATTTCAAGAAATGTAATTAAGAATAATTAAAATGAATTAATCCATAATTTACATGAATCAGATCTATTTAATTCTAAAATATTCTGAAATAGGGTTAGGGGTTATTATTATAACCTTATGTTTTTTATGGTAGACCACACACTATAAGAGAAACATGATTTCGTAGGCCACCTTCAAAAGGTAGGCCACATATTATAATGGTAACTACGTTTTGTAGAATACTCAACACTTTATTCTGTCATGGTTAATGGAATAAGAACATTCTACCCCAATGGATTAAATAAATGGTTTAGTTCGAAATTCTGTGAAGACTCCCGATTACGACGAGAAGGTTTCCGATTATAAAAACACCTGAAGGTTGGAAGGTACATTAGTCGAAACGTTGTGTATATAACAAAGATGAGGAAATTCAAAAAAATCTCAATAATACAAATTTTTGTCAGTCAGCCGATTAAATTAGTGTGCAGGCTCTTCCCGTCACGTTATTGGTTACGATCAGTGTATGTTGAAATTCCTTTTAAAATATAAACAACCCTGTTTACAATGTTTATGATCATTGAATATCTGAATACGCTTGTTATTTTTATGGTAGTATTACTGAAAGACAAAAATACTTCGGATTAACTGAAGAAGGTGGTTGAAGGGATCGGCTGATGAGTATAAGCTAAAGAAAAAAAATTGGTTGGTCCAATTTTTATAACAGCGATCGTTTTCTGTTGCCATTTATAATAGGATTGCTCCAAAAGTAATGCATATTCACACAAACAGCAACAGACAAAAGAACGCAATTGGCTAGAGCAATTTTTCAGCTCAAAACAAATTTTCTGAATTGTCAACACTAGTGATAAGGCATTTTCACCAGCGCCTATGTAAGAATATCGCTCTTGATGTAATGCTTCCAATGTCGGTGTGGTGTGCCCCTTCATCGCCATTACTCTCAGGTCCACTCTGACCCGGAGTGGGATTAACCTGTTTGGCTCAAATCTGTGGGTTAAATAGAATAAAATGTGTGGGTTTTTTTAAAAAATATATTAAAGACTTGAGTTTAAAAAAAATTTGAACACTCATCAAGTATGCATAGAACAAAATGTATTTGGCATAAAATAACCCAACAAGGGTTGATAGGTTGTAAAATCTAACTAACCAAACCAAAGTAGTTGGCACTAAATTCTCTCGTCTCTCTGTCTCGTCTCTCTGTATCTCGTCTCGTCTCTCTGTCTCGTCTCTCTGTCCTCGTCTCTCTGTATCTATCTCGTCTCTCTCTCTCGTCTCTCTCTCTCGTCTCTCTGTATCTATCTCGTCTCTCTCTGTCTCGTCTCTCTGTATCTATCTCGTCTCTCTGTCTCGTCTCTCTGTATCTATCTCGTCTCTCTCTCTCGTCTCTCTCTCTATCTCGTCTCTCTCTTGTCTCGTCTCTCTGTATCTATCTCGTCTCTCTCTGTCTCGTCTCTCTGTCTCTCGTCTCTCTCTGTCTCGTCTCTCTGTCTCTGTCTCTCTCTGTCTCTCTCTCTCTCTCTCTCTCTCTCGTCTCTCTGTCTCGTCTCTCTCTCTCTCGTCTCTCTCTGTCTCGTCTCTCTCTGTCTCGTCTCTCTGTCTCTCTCTCTCTTCGTCTCTCTGTCTCTCTCTCTTCTCTCTCTCTTCTCTCTCTCTCTCTCTCTCTCTTTCGTCTCTCTGTCTCTCTCTCTCTCTCTCTCTCTCTCTCTCTTCGTCTCTCTCTCTCTCTCTCGTCTCTCTCTGTCTCTCTCTCTCTCTCTTTCGTCTCTCTGTCTCTCTCTCTCTCTCTCTTTCGTCTCTCTGTCTCTCTCTCTCTCTCTTTCGTCTCTCTGTCTCTCTCTCTCTCTCTGGAAAAAAATCTTTATTCCAGCCATTTCTCACCACCATTTTCTATTAACGTGAAGATTGTCCCCTAAATAAAATTACGCTGCCTCCTTTCTACAACCCATTAAACCGTGTTTTCTACAAAGGGACCAATCGCAATGAATTTCCCTTGAGAACAACGAAATCTTCTCCTCACAAAAGAGAGAGAGAGAGAGAGAGAGACACCATTGTAATCTGTCTTCTTGAAGGTCTATCAATTACCTAATACTTAGCAAACCCAATGAACATTTACACTTTACTAATATCGGAAACGATTTAACTTTCCTTCAGTCATTTCAACATCTCATTTATTTTCTCTTTACGAAACCAAAGTTTTTTGTCACAATTGTTTTGGATAAAGCCTAATCATTTTCTCCCCCCCCCTCCACCATTTAATTCCATAATAGATTTCATTGAATAGATAAGTATATATTATTGGATCCTTTCCCTCCACTAAGAACGATGATGTAATGTCCAAAATAAAAAGTAATTTCTTTTATCTGCATCTGCGCAAGTAACTCTGCAGGCCGATTCTTGAGTGACAGTCTTTGGTGCACTGAATGCACACAAACTGTGATGCTTTCTGGGGCTTTTCTCTCTCTTTCTAGCTCTCTTTTCCGTTGAGGCACCAGGCCGCTCTATTTTTTGCATCTACCTCCCACGTGTTTGTGTCAATATGGCATATTCTCATAGCTCTCCTGCAGACATCTTTAAATCGTAGGCGTGGTCTACAAACCGATTGGGAGCCTTTTGCTAATTCGCCATACAAAATATCTTTTAGGGTGCGTCCATTTCCATTCTCCTGACATGTCCAAGCTAACGAAGAGAATGGAGAACATGCTGTTCATGTAGGCGCAAAGTATATATATAAATATATATATTTCACTCCATTTGAGTTTTTCACACATGTCGTAGCCGGTGGTTCACTGGAGACTGAGTGACAGCAAGTCTCCTCAGATCTTCAGGACTCTAAGTATTCCAGCCGATCTCAATAATGCTGTAGTCTGGATGGTCTCGATTCTTCCTCTGATTTTCAATTCATCCAGACTCTTTTCCAGATCCCTGGGCATAGTTCCAAGGGCCCAAACTACAATTGATACGACCTTCACCCTCGTTCCACAGTTTTCTCAGTTCTCTGGCAAGGTCCAAGATTTTTTTCGATCTTTTCGCTCTTTCATTTTCACTCTGTGATCGGCCGGGACGGCAAAATCCACGAGATAACAAGTCTTCCTCTTCTTATCAATCAAAACTAAGTCTGGTCTCCTGGCTGGGATTATTTATTATTATTGATTTTAAAGTAACTTCCTTTTTAAAAAAAATCTTATTTGTGAATCAGTATTTTTACTAAAAATGAATGTGGGAAGAACACACATAACATGGTGTTTTATCTTAAATTCTATATGGGCACTAGCATTCGCCTTCAGCCTCTGAAACTGTCCGGGAATCGCATCAACTGATCTTCACAGGAACTCTTGTGGAATGCCAGAAGTAAATTCTGGTATTTGTCCTTCACGTTCTTTCGAAAGTCGTTGGTTTGGTAGAGTAGACTTGCCCCTTCAATCAAACCCAAAGAACTAAAGTTGCAGGGTGTTAGATCAGGGCTTCTGGTCGGCCACTCATGCAGACCACGTCTACTCATCCATCCTCCAAGAAAATGGTGATTCAGCCATTCGCGATCAACAATAACAAAATGTGGAGGAGCACCATCTTGCATAAAAAAATCAATATTCTCTCAAGTATTGACAACTGGACAGATTTCATCTTGCAACATGGTGAGGTATCTTTCTCCATTGATGGTAGTGCGAAGGAGGTTTCTTTTTAATCACATATATATATATATATATATATATATATATATATATATATATATATATATATAGCAATTAAACAAGCTTGGAAGGCATTGCTTCTTAGGAACTTGTATGAACAATAAAATGAAAAATTCGAGTCATTTAATAAATTAGGTAAATTTTGCCTAAGAATTTTGCAATAGAAACCACTGTTTTCAGTGATGGGTCCTCTCATGTTTCAGAAGACCTTTATATGTTGCACTTCTCAGCTACCAAAAGTTTGATAACGGTTGACTGTTCAATCTTGGAGCCCTGTGTAATTTGTTGTCATTTTTGGATATCCTGAAACCAAATATTTTTGAGATTTTAAAAAAAAATTAGTTGGGTCATTTTATGCCGAGAGGGAGAAAGAATGAAATGCAAAGAGAGAGCAGGAGAGAGAAAAGAGCTATAAAGAATAAAGAATGAAGAGAGAGAGAAAGAGCTATAAAGAATGAGAGAGAGAGAGAAGAGCTATAAAGAATGAGAGAGAAGAGAGAAAGAGCTATAAAGAATGAGAGAGAGAGAGAGAGAGAAAGAGCTATAAAGAATGAGAGAGAGAGAGAGAGAGAAGAGAGAGCTATAAAGAATGAGTGAGAGAGAGAGAGAAAGAGCTATAAAGAATGAGAGAGAGAGAGAGAGAGAAAGATCTATAAAGAATGAGAGAGAGAGAGAGAGAGAAAGAGCTATAAGAGAGAGAGAGAGAGAAAGAGCTAAAAGAATGAGAGAAGAGAGAAAGAGCTAAAGAGCTATAAGAATGAGAGAGAGAGAAAGAGCTAAAGAATGAAGAGAAGAAAAGAGCTATAAGAATGAGAGAGAGAGAAAGAGCTATAAAGAATGAGAGAGAGAGAGAGCTATAAAGAATGAGAGAGAGCTATAAAGAATGAAATGAGAGAGAGAGAGAGAGAGAGCTATAAAGAATAAAGATAAGATGAAAATCAATAGAATTTTTCTTTCTCGTTTAAATTGAAATACTTGATGTCACATAAAAAGAAAACAAAACCAACATCTCTTAAGAAACAAGTACACAAAAACTGTAAATATAACCATAGAATAATTGCGATTCCCTAACCTCTAGGCATCGAATAACCCTAGACAGGTTGACTTGCTGTTAAAATCAATCGATCAAAACATAGGGTTGGAGCACGTACAGCACCTTTCATACTCCCCAGACCAGCCCTCTCCACCCCAAGAGACTTTTTCTTATTTCTTAAACTAAAAAAAATCTCTCCGGGGTAAGTTTTGAGAAACAATAAATCTAATGGTGCAACCTTACACTATATCAAGAATGATCTTAGAGGTTCTTCAATCTATGGAAAGATCTTTGCGATAAATATGTTGAATTCCAAGGGGACTCTGTCTATATTTTCTAAGATAAGGCGGTGTTATTATTCTTTACACATTGCGGACTTTTATACTCCACAACATTTCGGCCTCTGTATTCTCCAGCTTTCTTCAGGTGCCCTACTCGTTACATTTCCAAGAATTCAAAACTTAAACCTTTATTTGAATCACGGGGATAGACTATTCTCATTTCGTTGAGAATGTGGCCATTATTTTCTCTTGCTTGCTACGGTTTGATGTTAGGTGGCGTTGAGACCTGAATATTTAAGGGCAGTCCCGCGAAATTTAAACCTTATTTCTCCTGGAACCCCAAACCTTCAGAACGACACACGATTTACCCCTGTCCATTTAGACTGGGGGTAGCTGATCCCCCCTCCCATAGCGACAGGCAATACGTATATCTGTACACGGGCATTTTATACTCTACAGTTTCATAGAGGCTTGCCCCTTTTATCTTCATGCCTATTGCGCGAGCTACCCTGTCAGCTGGGGCGTTAGAATGCACCGACTGCACCTCTGCATAGGGGTAAGACTCCCCCAAATGGGGCCACCTGTTGGTCGTGGGTGGCAACCCGTGATGCTTAAGGATAGAACCCAGGTGGTTGAGCAGTCCATGACTTGCAATACTCCACTTTGGCTCTTTCTTGGGCAAGCCCCAACTCTTTTTATCATATGGGTGATAGAAGGCGGTGGCTGAGGGTCTACATGTCCTGGGAATGACGTTAAACTCTATCTGATGGTGAGGTTCCAGTTTTGGAGGTTTGGGGAATGTGGAGCACCCCTTCATCACCATTGCTCCCTGGTCCACTTGACCCGGATGGTAGTACCTGTTAGGGTCCCATCTATGGGTTAAATAGAAAAATGTATTTAAAAAAAATGTTTTTATCCATTAAGAATTGATTTATTTCAAAACTTTATCGGCATTAAATGACCCACTGAGGTTGATATGCCGTAAAACAAACCAAACCTATTGTCTTATAGCAAACCCCAACCCTTTTTATCATATGTGCTAGAAGGTAGTGGCTGAGGGGCTTAATCTCCTAGGTATCGCGTTTAAACTCTGATGGGTTATTTTATGCCGAAGACTTCTAGTTTTATTCATTCTTGATGGGTATTCAAATGTTTTAACTCAATTTTTTAAACACATTTGTAAACTCACTTTTTTCTATTTAATCCATAGATGTGACCCTAACAGGTAATACTACACCGGGTCAGAATGGATCTGGGAGTAAAAGTAATAAAGGGGTACCCCCACACTACCCATAACTCCAAAATTGGAACTTCACCATTAGATGCAGTTTAACATCATACCCAGGACACATTTTCAGTTGACCTAAACTGGATATTCAGGGGCATAATTTCTCCTATTCACCCGTTGTCCTTTACTAAGCCCCCAGTAAGAATCGAACTCGGAAACAATAAAAAGTTTCAGTCAATCAAAAATGGATATTTTGGGGGCCTAATTGTTCCTATTTACACCTTGACAATTGTCCTTTACTAAGCGTAGCTTGATTTTTTAGCACAAGGTCAAATGTATGGAGTGCCCAGTGAGAATCGAACTCGCTAACAATAAGAAGTTTCAGTAGACCAAAAATGGATTCTCACTGGGTGCTCCATACTTTTGACCTTGTGCTAAAAACCAAGCTACGCTTAGTAAAGAACAATTGTCGAGGTCAAAAGTATGGGGCACCCAGTGAGAATCGAACTCGCAATATCCACCGTAAATGTGTTTCTATTCTTCTTCTCGTAATAGATGAAACCTTCAAGATTCCATCGACTTTGTACAAATAGAAAAAAATCCGAATCCTTATCAATGGCATCAAATTGATAATTAACGATAGAATAAATGTATTTTTTGAGACAAGAATACTTTTTTTTTAAATAAATAAATAAAAAGAATAAAAGAATTAGTTTCATAGGAGTTAGTAGCTATTTTATGATCTTAAATAAAATTAAGATGTTTTCAATTTAAAGTTTTTTTTTTTTTTAATAAAGAATCTATATAGTAATGCGCTTGTTCCTTAATTATACCACCGTTATCCTCTTGCAACACACTCGGGTTAAAAATGAGACCGCACAAATCGACCAAGATGAAATGCAAAAATGTAAATCCTGATTATCTGGTATTGGTTATCCGCCGAATTCTTATTTCTTATAAGTGTCGTCATCTCAGCTAAATAATGGACAATTCCGTTTTTATTATAAAGAAAGGGAAGAAAAAGGAAATGCTACACAGAAAAAATAGAAGATGAAAGAAAGAGTAGCAAGATCCTTTGTTTCGTATAAAAATGGGTTTCCTGGGATTCTTCGAACGAACAAATCGGTATTCTTTTTTTTATCCTTCCAACTCCAAGAACAATAGTTCTTTAACTTACCATTATGGGAATTTCTATTTTCAGGTCCTTATATTTGGAAAGTTTGGTTTAGCTTAGTCGGTAGAGCGTCAGCTTAGGAATCACAAGGTTATTGGTTCGATAACGGCCCTCGCTAACTCTGCGTTTGAGTAGCACAGGGATTTGTACGATAAAGTGAGTTGATGTTAGGTGTGGCACTCCACCTCAGATGTTAAAGTAATTTTTTTGGTATAGCGCTAGTGAAAAGAGTATAGACTCCCTCGGTGTATGGCCGACTTTACTTGTTTTGTTTTAGCTGGGGTGACACTTTGTCTTCATTTTTAAAAAAAATTTTTTTTTTTTTTAGATAAGGCTTGATAATTTGTATACTTCGGATTTTTCGGACTGTTGTCCTCATCTTCGTTATATTCACAACGTTTTGGCCAATATGCACTCCGACCTTCTTTAAGTGTTTCCTGTCGAACTCGGGAAAGAAACACCTAAAGATGGTCGGAAAACACATTGGCCGAAACGTTCTGAATATAACAAATGTATGACCATGTCTGAGATGACATAGTTCTTTGAAATTAAACTTTTTTTCCCTTGTGAAATTTACTCACCCCTCCCCCTATATTTAACACAACAAAACTTGCATAAAGGTTAATATTATCTTAAATTTCTGTCCATTCAAAAGAAGAAACATTAAAAAAAAACTCCTGATGATTTTTAAAAAATTTCAGCTGACGGAAATAATGAAAATTATGAACGAAAACAATGTTTACATATTCGCACCGTTAAATCAATTGAAATTTAACGTAGCCAAAAACAAGTTATGACTAGAGACTTTTTAAAAAATTCTTCGAAAAATCAATTAAGTCCGATTTTTCCCGAAAATTTCCATAATTACTTACCTTTTGATAAAAATGTTTAAAACAGTTTTTTCCTAAAATATATTAAGGGAAATATTTTTACACGGTCTACCGCCCAACCCCGCCCTATGTTATTCTAAGAAATATGAAAAAATGAACCCACAAAAAAACAAATTTTACTTTTTTTTTTTCTTAAAGACAAGAGTCTGAATAATTATATCAGAAGATTTTTATAAATTCCAATGCGAGAGTTTTTTTTTTTTTTTTTTTTTTTTTTTTTTTTTCTTTCAGTAAAAGAACCATAAATACAAAATTGTGCTAAAAAAATATTAAGAAACTGACAGTTTAAAAAAAAAACGGACTGTTTTACTTATTTTTCAAGATAACGGAGAGTAATTTTTCTTCAATCGGATAATTTAATCTTTGAATTAACTGTTTTCTTTGTAGCAACTCTTTATGTTAGTTATTTCTTTGTTGCAAGATTTTTTTTAAAAGTTCAAAAATATTTACGTTTTTTCCTTCAATGTGGCCTAAACTGATCACGTGACGTATTTTGGTGGTACCTAAGAATCACGAATATTAATATATAGATAAGTGAAGGTGTAACCATCATCTCTCAAACAAGGAAATTAAATTGGATCCACCCACAAAATAATGACGCCACAGTTGTATTTCCCAATAGGGGCCGTATCCACTATCAAGTGGGTGTTAGGAGTTATGAGGTGATGAATTACTTAAGGGTATAATCTAGAAGCCATAGAAAGCCTCAAAATGTGTTGGGTGGGTATTTGCGCAAACGCTCTAAAACTATTTCACAACTTCGAAGAATTTGAAAATTACAACCATATTGTATTAAAGTGCAAAGGTTCCCTCTATATCTTATTATAATGGAGATCCTGTGTTTTATTGGCATTTGCTACCAGACTTATCTGTGAGGTTAAATACTGTTCGTTGGAGAAGTGGTGCTAACAGGGGTATTCTGGTCGCTGGTTGGAATGTTGTTAAGACACTTCGTCAGGTCGTCTCTCGTTCTTCAGCCTTCTGTAGTGTGCTATTGTAACAGCTTTAGTAAGTATGCTGATACAACGCCTTAGAAAGTTTGCTGGTTATGGGCGAGGTGGCTGGAGGCGCTTATTTTCACGTCCTTCCCTGGTAACTGTTCTGTGATAAGTGAAGGGTTTGGATTTGGCACCAACCTCGTATGTTGGCTATTCGCCCCCTAGCGGCAGGGGGAGATAACTCTGTCAGATTTCCGATACTTTCCTGTGTAACAGAAATGACTAACGTTACTTATTAGGTTTACTTTTATTTCTTTTAGGACGTATGGATGCGATTTTACTGCATCCTTTTAGATTTTTGTGCAGGACGCGTACCTATCAGAATCTCTGGTGTTGCAAGATAACGGTCGTCCTTTTAAGAAACACTAGTATTAATATATAGATCAGTACAATAAAAAACCATTTACGTAATATTTACGTCAGTAAACATTAGAGAGGAGAGGGAAGAGGGAAAGGCGCCAATAATTTTGAAATTACTCCCAATTCTCTTTCAAAAGAGCGAGAAAAAGTCAGCGGGGCAGACGTGACGTTCTACAATGGAACAATTGCTGTGATATTTGAAAAAGTGATTTTTGAACTCAGCAAAAAATCAAATACACAGCCAATTTCTTCTTTCTTCTTTGTCTCTCTCCCTTCCCTTTTTCTTTGTCTCCTTCCCTTCCCTTCTTCTTCTTTGTCTCTCTTCCCTTCCCTTCCTTCTTCTTTGTCTCTCTTCCCTTCCCTTCCCTTTTCTTTGTCTCTCTTCCCTTCCCTTCCCTTCTTCTTTGTCCCTTCTCTGTCTCTCTTCCCTTCCCTTCTTCTTTGTCTCTCTTCCCTTCCCTTCTTCTTTGTCTCTCTTCCCTTCCCTTCTTCTTTGTCTCTCTTCCCTTTCTTCTTTGTCTCTCTTCCCTTCCCTTCTTCTTTGTCTCTCTTCCCTTCCCTTCTTCTTTGTCTCTCTTCCCTTCCCTTCTTCTTTGTCTCTCTTCCCTTTCTTCTTCTTCTTCTTCTTTGTCTCTCTTCTTTTCTTCTTCTTCTTCTTCTTTGTCTCTCTTCTTCTTCTTCTTCTTCTTCTTCTTGTCTCTCTTCTTCTTCTTCTTCTTCTTTGTCTTCTTCTTCTTCCTTCTTCTTCTCTCTCTCCTTCTTCTTCTTTGTCTTCTTCCCTTCTTCTTCTTTGTCTCTCTTCCCTTCTTCTTCTTTGTCTCTCTTCTTCTTCTTCTTCTTCTTCTTCTTTGTCTCTCTTCCCTTCTTCTTCTTCTTCTCTTCTTTTCTTCTTCTTCTTTCTCTCTTCCCTTCTTCTTCTTCTTCTTCTTCTTTGTCTCTCTTCCCTTCTTCTTCTTCTTCTTCTTCGTCTTTGTCTCTCTTCCCTTCTTCTTCTTCTTCTTTCTTCTTCTTTGTCTCTCTCTTCTTCTTCTTCTTCTCTTCTTCTTCTTCTTCTCTTTTCTCTCTTCTTCTCTTCTTCTTCTTCTTCTTCTTCTTCCCTTCTTCTCTTCTTCTTCTTTTGTCTCTCTTCCCTTCTTCTTCTTCTTCTTCTTCTTCTTCTTTGTCTCTCTTCCCTTCTTCTTCTTCTTCTTCTTTGTCTCTCTTCCCTTCTTTTCTTCTTCTTCTTCTTCTTTTCTCTTCCCTTCTTCTTCTTCTTTGTCTCTCTTCCCTTCTTCTTCTTCTTTGTCTCTCTTCCCTTCTTCTTCTTCTTTGTCTCTCTTCCTCTTCTTTCTTCTTCTTCTTCTTCTTCTTTGTCTCTCTTCTTCTTCTTCTTCTTCTCTCTTCCCTTCTTCTTCTTCTTTGTCTCTCTTCCTTCTTCTTCTTCTTCTTCTTTTTCTTTGTCTCTCTTGTCTTTCTCTTCCCTTCTTCTTCTTCTTCTTCTTTTTCTTCTTTGTCTCTCTTCCCTTCTTCTCTTCTTCTTTTTCTTTGTCTTCTTCCCTTCTTCTTCTTCTTCTCTTTTTCTTCTTTCTCTCTTCCCTTCTTCTTCTTCTTCTTCTTTGTCTCTCTTCCCTTCTTCTTCTTCTTCTTCTTCTTTGTCTCTCTTCCTTCTTCTTCTCTTCTTCTTCTCTTTGTCTCTCTTCTTCTTCTTCTTCTTCTTCTTCTTCTTCTTCTTTGTCTCTCTTCCCTTCTTCTTCTTCTTCTTCTTCTTCTCTTCTCTCTTCTTCTTCTTCTTCTTCTTCTTCTTCTTCTTCTTCTTCTTCTTCTTCTTCTTCTTCTTCTTCTTCTTCTTCTTCTTCTTCTTCTTTGTCTCTCTTCTTCTTCTTCTTCTTCTTCTCTTCTTCTTCTTCTTCTTTGTCTCTCTTCTCTTCTTCTTTGTCTCTCTCTTCTTCTTTCTTTGTCTCTTCTTTGTCTCTCTCTCTTCTTCTTCTTCTTGTCTCTCTCTCTTCTTCTTCTTCTTTGTCTCTCTCTCTTCTCTTCTTCTGTCTCTCTCTTCTCTTCTTCTTCTTCTTCTTCTTCTTTGTCTCTCTTTTCTTCTTCTTCTTCTTCTCCTGTGTCTCTCTTCCCTTCTTCTTCTTCTTCTCCTGTGTCTCTCTTCCCTTCTTCTTCTTCTTCTTCTCCTTTGTCTCTCTTCCCTTCTTCTAATAATAATAATTTTGACATTGCACAATATTTAACATTACAGTCGATATCTTGTTGTTCTCATGGCGTTGCTGGGAGTGGGGTGGGTTAGGGGTGTGATCAAACACTGAATTAATGTCAGACGGCCGCCTATTCAGGCCATGTTTACTTTGATAGTGATTTGTTGTAAATTTTTTTCATTTTTGAAAGTCTCTATTTAGAGTGGGATATGGTTTAAACGAGCCCTGAATATGCACAGACCAAAGTTCACATCAAGAGAAAGGAGGAAAAAAACTTACCTCAAAGAAGCTTTACAAAAAAAGTGTAGAAATGAAAAGAATATCAACTAGAGTTGATAGATATCGCATCACTGCCATACAAGAATAGTTACTATTTTTTTAAAGAGAACCTCTCTCTCTTTCTTTCTTTCTCTCTCTCTCTTTCTTTCTTTCTCTTTCTTTCTTTTCTCTCTCTCTCTCTCTCTCTTTCTTTTCTCTTTCTCTCTCTCTCTCTCTTTCTCTTCTCTCTCTCTTTCTTTCCTTTCTTTCTTTCTCTCTCTTTCTCTTTCTTTCTTTCTTCTCTTTCTCTCTCTTTCTCTCTCTTTCTCTTTCTTTCTTTCTCTCTTTTCTCTTTCTTTCTCTCTTTTCTCTTTCTTTCTTTCTCTCTCTTTCTTTCTTTCTTTCTCTTCTCTTTCTCTCTTTCTTTCTCTCTCTCTTTCTCTTTCTTTCTTTCTCTCTCTTCTTCTCTCTCTTTCTCTCTCTTTTTCTCTTCTCTTCTCTTTTTTTTCTCTTTCTCTCTCTCTCTCTCTCTTTCTTTTTCTCTCTCTCTCTCATTTGTAAAAGACATCCCGGCCCAGAACGTGAGCGTCATTTGAACCTCTCGTGTCAAACGTTAAATTTTCCTTTTTTCATTCAACAAAAAAAAGTGCTCTGATGATGTCTAGTGTTTATAAAATGACTTTTTCAATTGAATTACATTTTATAAATCCCATAAAGTTGAAACAGGCGCTTGTTAGCACAATATTTGATATTGTTTTTCTTTATCTATACCTTTTATACTGTCAGATTCATTCCATTTTTATATACTTTTCATATATATATATATATATGTATGCATATATAAAATAACTTTTTTTATATACTTTTCATATGTATATATATACAATAAGGGTCCAGGATTTGAACCCATTGTCCATTTCCTAGTACTCTAACCATTACACCACGCGAAATATATGAAAATACAATTCACGTCAAATTAATAAGAACACAACTAACCGAGATGAACAGATATTACACTTTAATCTTAACCCATTTTTTGCTCTCTGTCATGTTATGGTCATTTTAATACGCAGGAAGCAAGGCTCCCGCATCGGCGGGCTTAAAATTCTATTGACATTTCCCTAGCCAAAAAGATTCTCGCCTGTTCCAGATTCTATGCTTTAAGACTTACCTTCTATACCCGGCCTCGGCTGGGGGTCCAGTGTGCTTCGGCCTCTGGACAGGTAAAGTACAATTAATGGCATCGTTCCAGGGGGACCATCCCCCCAGATCGATGCAATTTTTATGTGCCCACGTAAAAACGAGACCTTGTGTCCAGCCCTCATAAGTGGGATGAGCAGGCAAATACCCTTACTTGATTAAGGTTCTGTGTCCAGTGGTTTCGGCCTCTGGACTGGTAATGAATATGGAAGAAATCTGAGGTAGGGATTATCGTCATTGTATACGAGCCTTGCTATCAAACCAACCAATCACGGGCCAGCATTGTTTGGCGTTAATTTCGTATTTGCCTGGGAGAGTTGTTTGCCCGATTTAGTTTGCTGGTGCCCGCTAGGGGGCTATAGTATTTAAGCGCCGGGTTCAAACCCTTTCGCCCACTTTTCCTGCCCAGTAACTACGAGCCACATGGAGTAGACACGGTCTACTCCTTCTCGTTGGGGCTTTTGGTCCCACTTACATTACTGTAAGTTCTTCACAGCATGGACTATCCCTAGTCTCATGTCTGTACTTTTGTTATCTAGTACCATTCATGAATGTGTCTTCATCTTTATTTATGTACTCCTTGTTTATGCACCCTTTTACCTTGTACTTTGTATCTCGTCATATCCATGTGCTGTATTATGTTAAATGTTTTGTCCGTTAACCTTCGTCGGAGTTTTGTATTCAAAGTATAACTTTGAACCTTTCTTACAGCGGCAAAGCCAAAGAGGCAGATCCTTTCTTTTTCTGATTCACCGGAGTCGGACGACGAAATAGGGCGTCTCTTGTATCCAACAGAGCGAACAGATAGCCGTAGCTAAGGGGCTCCGATAACACGCACTACCTCAGGATTTCAGCTAAGTGGAGTATTATTCTATATAACATTCCCGCAGACAAAAAAAAGTTTGCAACTATTTGTTATGTACACACGTAATGCATGTCTATTCGAATTCTAAGGTTGTTTGTTTTTATCTTTAACTCTAACTTGTCTTAGCGTGAATCCAGGGGAAGGTGCATCCACCCCGGCAACAACTTCCCCCTTGTCTAAAAGGGGCAAGGCTGGGTTTATTGCCCAGTGCTTGAGGCGCCTCAAAGAGGAATGCCGAGGGGAATACACTCAATTTTTATCACTAGCCATGGCATGAGCTTCTGTTTGTGCGTGGCTACCCACGTAAATAGGACTGTGTTTATCTGATATGGTGAGATTACTGCTATCATTTACAAGTCTTAGTTTGGCACAAGGCCAAAATATGGAGCATTTATTGAGAATCGAACTTGCTGATAATGATATGCATGCCTAGCATGCTTAACATATTTTTGCAAAACTACCACAATAAAAATTGGTCACCTGTATCGATAATCGGTGTAAATCTCCCGCGGGGATAGTAAATCAATTGAACGGGTCCAATGACAATTCCCCTTTTATCATGGCTCTCAGAACGAATTAGTTGCTTGGCGGCACCCATTTCCTCTTAGTACAACCTGTCACTTGTTACCTACTAAGTTCCATGGTAACATTTGCAAAGAACGATCATTTACTGAACTAAAGCCCTGTCAACTGGGATTGTAGAATACACCGACTGTATTTCTGCAGTGTGTGTGCCCCCCCCCCCACACACACACAATGGTGCCACCTGTTGGCCGTGGGTGGTAGCCAGTGATCCTTAAGGACGGAACCCTGGTGGCTGAGCAGTCCATGACATGCAACATACCACTTTGCCCGTCTAGCCCAAGAAAGTCAATCAGAGAGGCTCCCTCCGATTAATCGGCTGGTCACATCAAGCCCTAGCACTTATACGATTATCCCGATCCTATTGTTCTTATAGCAAACACCAAACCTTTTTATCATATATGTGCTAGAAAGAAGTGGTTGAGGGCCTTAGTGTCCTGGGTATGATGTTTAACTGCATTTAGTGGTGAAGTTCCAATTATGGAGCTCTGAGGAGTGTGATATTCCGCTTCACTGCCATTACTCCCAGGTCGACCCTGACCCGGTGTGGTAGTACCTGTTCAGACCTGATCTATGGGTTGAATAGATTAAGAAATAAGTTTTTAAAAAGTAAATACCCATCAAGAATGAATAAAAAATGTCTTCGGTATAAAATAACCCAACAAGGGTTGAAATGCCGTAAAATCCAGCCAGCCAGCCAAGTAAATTATTTATTTCATTGTATCCTCACGACTACAAAGGTTAGGGTCCCATCTATGGGTTAAATAGAAAAATGTATTTATAAAAAAATTGAGTATCCATTAAGAATGAATTTATTTCAAAACTTTACCAGCATTAAATGACCCACTGAGGTTGATTATGTCACAAACCAAACCAAACCAGATACCGAATCTCCATATATATAGATATATAGATAGATATATAGATATATAGATATATAGATATTGTGTAAACTTCATTGCCAAAACAAGCTGCTAAACTTTTTAATTCTGAATATTGAAAAAAATTACGAGTATTTGTTTTGATGGTTGTTTTGACACTGCTAAAAAAAAATTTTTTTTTAAGAAATAAACGGTCATCGACATTTCTACTGTTTTATATTCAGTCAGAATGTGTTGACTGGCATATCAAGAGCAGACTTTTTTTTGGGGGGGGGGGTGAGTAGACAGCAACAACAAAAATAAGACCCTCAATAGCTAGAAATTAGTCAGGCCAATTCTCTAATGAAACAATCGATGGATTCCTTGTTGGGAATTTAATAACTTAATCCCACAGAAAAAAAGAGACATACCTTTTTTGTCTTCAGCAAGCGCAGTTATTCATTGAGACATATTCCAATTGAGATACCTTCCATTGTATTAACGAGGCAACACATTACGACTGCTTTTCATAACACGAGGTGTTTTATTTATTTTAAAAACAATGACTGAAATTAATAGGTCAAAGGGCAAGTAACTCACCCGTACAATAAATGGATTAGGGCAGATAACTTCTGACCCTTATTATTATTATTAGAGTCTGCTAGTGTTAATTTGTACTGACTAAAGTGAATTTCAACATTCCTTCCTGTACATTGAAATATTTCCAGATACAGAGGTCTTCAAAGATCAATTTCTAAGCATCATCTCTTTCCCAACTGCAAAAGTCTTACGGCCTGCAACAATATTACAATAGTCTTCCTTCACACCGAAATTGCCACTGCTTAAATAACCCAACGAGCACCTTTTTATACTATGGTTCTCATGGGCATAATTTGCATAGGTGCTCCCACGCTCATGCCACGAACCCGGAGTGGTAGTACCAGTTAGGGTCCCATCTCTGGGTTGAATAGAAAAAATGAGTTTTAAAAAATTGAGTACCCATCAAGAATGAAGAAATGTCATCGGCATAAAATAACCTACCAAGGGCTGGCATGCTGTAAAATCCAGTCGACCAACCGAGTTGAAGCGATTTGCACAAACCTATCACCGGAATCTCGAAATTTCTGTTTGGAAGAATTGACAAGTTGGGTTAGACCAGTTAGTGGCTCGTATCTGGTGTAAAAATGTAAAGGAAAATAAATGCTACTGCATATCGCGTGGTTAAAGCTGTTTTGTCAAAGAAAGCTAAAATAATCCGGCTTTCATTGCATTGATTGGCTAGACGGCTGTGGCTTGCCATAATAGAAGACTGGGGAAAATTTTGAAGAGGAGCGTTCTTTTTCACACTTCACATCGTCAGTTAGCCGAGAGTGCACAAATACAAGAAACTGTGTATTAGAAAGTGATTTTCGATAAAGAATGAGAATTTGTCCTTGTGAACTTGTGTTCCGGATTTTTGGTGTTTGACTAGTTCGGAGAGACTCTCATTTGATTAAAATGGCTTACAAAATTTACAACAATTATGTATTTAGTATTATTTGTATTATTCGGACCATTGTCCTCATCTTCATTGTTATATGTACAACGTTTCGGTCGATGTGCCCTTCTTCAGGTATTTCTTGGACATGTAGCGTAGTGGGTAAAGGAGTTAGGTAAAGACAGTTCTAAGTGACAGTTATCTCTAGACTGAAGGTTCAATCCTGGTCAGGGGCAGCAGTAAAATAGAATAATAATTAGCACAGCTTAACACCTGTACCCCAGCTATGTTTAGCGGAATGGGAGCGGGATACCCCTGTGAACTGAATAAAGGGTTGGGTTCAAAGTTCCGTGATGGCTCCCGATTACGACAAGAAATACCTCATCTCAAAAATTCAGAGAAATAGTTATGTACTTCTAACGTTAACATATTCTGTTTGTAATGTAAACATTAATTCTTGACAATCCCTCTTCCAATGCCGTTGGCATCCTTCCGTCTGCTAAAGACATTGGCGTAGTGTCCATTTTTTTAACTGCATCTGCGCGAGTGACTGAACAGGCCAATTTTTGAATGGCAATCTCTGGTGTAGTGACTGCAAACAGTGATGATTGCTGGAGTTGCTGTTGTCTTTCCTTCCTTCTGGCTCTTTTTCTGTGGCGGCTTCTTTCCTCTCTTTTTCACTCCTTTCTGTCCCTTGTCTGACAAAGAGGTGTCAGACAGCTCGGTTTTCTGCACCAGCCTCCCATGTGTTGGTATTGATGTGGCATGTCTTCATGTCCTTCTTGCAGATGCCTTTTTCCAATGTATTTCTATAATAAAACTATGTAGTGCAGTGGTTTCGACCAACATCTTAGATAATCATTTGTGACTTGAATCAGATGAAAGGGTCAAATCGTCTAGAAAACACACGTTCTGAAGAAAAGGTGTCTAGGGTTTTTTCATAAAATGTAATGGGTTATTTCCTAGTTGAGTAACATGATATTACAGGGTGACACAGAAAAAACAGAACCCAAATTATTGATTTTCCCATTACCCTAACCCCCTCCCCTCACGTTGAGTAACATAATATTACAGGGTGACCCAGAAAAAACAGAACCCAAATTATTTATTTTCCCATTAAACTAACCCTAAACCCTAACCCCCTCCCTCACGTTGACTAACATGATATTACAGGGTGACACAGAAAAAACAGAACCCAAATTATTTTTTTCCCATTAACTAACCCTAAACCCTAACCCCCTCCCCTCAGGTGAGTAACATAATATTACGGGTGACACAGAAAAAACAGAACCCAAATTATTTATTTTCCCATTAAACTAACCCTAAACCTAACCCCTCCCCTCACGTTGAGTAACATAATATTACAGGGTGACACAGAAAAAACAGAACCCAAATTATTTATTTTCCCATTAAACTAACCCTAACCCTAAACCTCCCCTAGTTGAGTAACATGATATTACAGGGTGACCCAGAAAAAAACAGAACCCAAATTATTTATTTTCCCATTAAACTAACCCTAACCCTAAACCTCCCCTAGTTGAGTAACATAATATTACGGGGTGACCCCAAAATTACAGAACCCACAAATTTTGTAATAAAACTGTTAATTTTAATTTTTTTAAAGTTTAAGTCCAACAAGGTTTAGGATTTAGGGTTAGTTTAATGGGAAAATAAATAATTTGGGTTCTGTTTTTTCTGGGTCACTCGTGTTACTCAACTAGGAAATAACCAAGTAATGTTTTATTTTTAAAAATTAGTAAGAAACATGTCACTAAAAGTATTGTTCGTTGCTAGCCACTAATTTTTCCATCTTTCTGGCAGCGTTTGAATTCCATGTCGGAAAAACGACACGTCTTTTAAGGCTAACCACGAGTCGAGCCATTTTTGGGCATCTTCATAATAATAAAGTGCTGCTCAACCAGGCCATCGGACGGGGCAATGTCTGGTGAATACGGTGGGTGGAGTAGGACTTCCCATTTAACCAACCCAGCTGAACAAACGAGGGTAGGTCCGGTCGAGAGCAGTAAACATTGCAGATAAAGTCAGTGCGCAATGATTGCTTACGAAAACAAAAGGGAGGGGTAAACGGCAGGTCACAGATTCTGTTTTCCTGTGATACCTTCTAAGTAGAATCGGTTGGGGGAGGAGGGGGATGATTGGAAATATGATAGGGTCATTTGATTCATCATCTTTTAAAGTAGGTGATGAATGTCTCGTAATTATTTAATACCTGCAATTCAAATGATGTAAATAACTGACCTTATTAAATGATGTGAAATGAATCGGTTCAGTGTCAAACATCACTGGAAATTATCTTTTAATTTTCGATCGACATAACTTTGCAGAGATTAAGGGTCTTGAACAAGTGGCTCACATGGGATAACCCCTCTATATATTACTAAAATTTCTCATATAGAATGCGTGTACGTATATGTGTGTGTGCATATATGTAAGCGTGTATGCGTATATGTGTGTGTGTGCATATATGTATGCGTATATGCACGTATATATATGCGCGCGTGCGTGTTCATATATATATATATATATATATATAATATATATATATGCATATATGTATGTATGTGTGTGTGTGCGTGCATATATGTGTGTGTCTATGTATCTATGCATATGTGTGTGTTTGTGAGTGGAAGGTATATGTAAATATAAGTATGTCTAAGTAGCTCGAACCCAGCAGAAACACTAAATCATATTGAGATCTTGATGAAAATAAAGCAATTTATCATTCGCTTTCAAATTGGCCTGAAATTTAGAAATGTTAACGTTCGCTGCAGGTCAAGTTTTCAATCGTCCAAATTCTTTATATAACTGAGATAACTATGAAATGTTCCTGAGAAACCTTTGCCACTTCCTAAATAGAAGGTATTTCGTTGGCATCCATCTGTCTACTAAAGACGATGGCGTAGTGTCCAAAAATGTGGAACGACGTAGCCTGGTCGGTTGATTTGGAGAACAAGTTGTCGCCCAAGCAGCATGTCCCCACTCTCCACACTACCGTTGTGGTCAGAAAGGAAAAGCAGTTTGGCAACGATAGTGTCGCAGGAGCTGCTGGATAGCGATTAAGTTCAGCATCCCACTATCTTAGGGATTCCAGCTCCGGATTTGGGCTAAACATGCAAATCGGTTGGAAAATTTGGGTGTCCCAGAAAAAACAAATTCCACAAATTTTGTAATAAAACTTAATTTTAACTAGAGGTTTTATGGCTGGGTCGGGTTAGCTCAGTCGGTAGAGCGGTCGGCTAGAAACCACAAGGTTCCTAGTTCGATACCGGTCCTCGCCAACTCAGCGTATGAGTAGCACAGGGATCTGTGCGGTAAAGGAGCTGATAGTAGGTGTGGCACTCCACCTCATATGCTAAATACAATCTCCTTGGTCTAGCGCTATTGAAAAGGGGATAGACTCCCTCGCTGACTGGCTGATACCGACTTTAGGCCGCCCCGTCGACTTTACTTAATAGAAAAATAAATAAATAATTTGGGTTCTGTTTTTTTTCTGGGTCACGCTGTTTACAGGGCGATCCAGATAAAACAGACCCTAACCCCTCCCCCAGTTAAAATCAACAGTTTTATTACAAGATTTAAGGGTTCTGTTTTTTTCTGGGACACCCTAATTTACAAAACAAAAGTTCATAATTACCATTTTCCGACCGATTTTCAAGTTTAGCCAGGATTTGATTTTGGGGTTTACTCCTCTAGCCTTTTTCTTGAAAGGGGGTAGCGCCGCTAGGCAGCGTAGGTTTACTAACATACTTTTCCTTATCTAGATGGATTGCTGTCCAAGGTTAAGGAGCCCCATTACTCCATTTGGGGATTTATGTAAGTAGAAAGTACCTCAATTCTACTATTATCAATGTGGATGGCTGTTCGCTCCCCTGGAGTTCATCCGCCCTTTAACAGCTCTTGTTTTAGTGATGCTGGGTGTCAACACACGCATCACACTAAATAAGCCGAGGCGTACCTGATGGGGGTGCCAGTTTAGTCGGCGACAACTCTACCATGTAAACTAGTACTGTTCCATGGTATTTTCCCCAACGGATTAACAAGCCAATCATACCGGATTCAAACGACCAACCTGGCACTAAATGTTCTTCTTCTTGAACATCACGATAAAATTGGAATAGTAAGTTAATTGCAGTGCACAGATTTTGTTTATTTAATTCCCCTTGATTTGGTTGTTTTAATCTTCATAGAATATCAGCCAATTCGTTCTCTTCAATCCTTGTTGAAGAAAAATGTAATGAAATAGTAGCATATGCTGGGGGGGTATTAGCTGTATTGCATTGTGGGATATCCGTCCATATCCAGCCAAGATAAAAGATATAGGATGAACAAAAATTTTACAGAAAAGAAATGAGTGTATAACTCCTTGCCGGATCAATTTAGTGAAAGGAGTTAACTCCCTTAACCAGATCAATATTTTTAACCACTGTTAGTTTGTTTTTGTTTTTGTATGAATTAAAAAAAAAGATATGACTGGACAATAATAGAATAAAAGCACAAAAATATATATAGTCCCGGGTGTGAGAAATTTTGATCTTCTACTAAGCTCACGGCCAATAACTAAAGGGATTCTCAAATATGTAAATATCTCACAAACTTTAAACCCTTCTACAGTCGGTGTATTCATTCTCTCTCTCTCTCTCTCTCTCTCTCTCTCTCTCTCTCTCTCTCTGTCTGTCTGTCTGTCTGTCTGTCTGTCTGTCTGTCTGTCACAAAAACATCATGTATTATTCAAAAGTCTTGCTTCTTATTTGTTTTGATATGAAAATTGACTGAAAGGCAGTTAATTATAGGAGCAGGATTTGCTCTCATGGACAGGACTTTATCTTAGTTTGATCATCGTTCTCTCTCTCTGTCTGTACAGGCCTTCTAGGCATCCAATGTCCGCACTGAACAGGTTAATGTAAGCTTTTGCTCGTCGGCCAACGCTGATGTACCTGTGTATGTGTTCATAGAATGTCGCTTGTGAGTTCGTCCTTACTTCTCCAACACTACCGATCCTGACTTATTCGTCTTTATTTGGTGGTTTTTGTAACTTGTACTTTTAGGATGTTATATATATATATATATATATATATATATATATATATACTGAACTGATTTAGACTCTAAATGTAGGCCAAATCTGACGCCCTTAATTATTACTGAAAGACAAGATAGATAACAGTACATTTTCGAGGTGTTTTGCTTGTCTTTTTCTTTTTTTGGGGGGGGGGTGTCTTTGTTTTTGTTTTTTTTTTAAATCTTTTGCTTTATTTTTCCCTTGTACGTTAAGTTTTTGTTTTATTTATTTTAGTTTTAAAAAAAAATTATTTTAGTTTTTTTTGGGTTTTTTTGTCTGTTTTTCTCTACGCTATAAAACTGTGTGGGTAAATATATTCTAAGACCCGTTAAAAATAAGAGTCATTAAAAAGATTCCTCAGGGTTATATTTGTTTTATAAAACAACAACAACATATTCCTTCTTCCAGGAAAAGGTTTAGGCTAAAACCAATAATTAAGTTATCTATCTAGATTTACATGAACCGAACAAAGAGTGGCATGAGGCCAATATTTTAGGAGTCATAACACACGCAAATACGTATTACTACAAACTTCCTACACGATAGGTTCCACAATCTGTTCAATTATATCGATCGTAAGAAACGAATGTGTGTGTGTATGTGTGTATTCGCGGGATGTGACACAGTCATTTTTAAGCGTAGTTCTGCAGGGTTGAAATCTTCCTTCTCCTAGGCTAGTAAGAGTATTTACGGGGGTTCGTTTGGAGCTTTTATTCTCCGTAGTAGTGGTTATTATTCGGACGAAACAAGGAAACAAACACGAATATAACATACAGACACATATATTATCAAAAGTACAGAAATTGTTGCAAATTTTAATGGCATTTGCTACAGACTTATCTGAGGTGTAATAAAAGTTCTTGGTGAAGAGCGCTAGAAAGGTGTTCTACTCGCTGGTTTTGGAATGCTGTTAAAACTTCGTCTTGGTCGGTTCTCGTCCGATAAATGAAGTAGGGGATGCTTTTTAGAAGCTATTCGCTTGGTAAAAAAATGCTCGTTTTACAATTTATGCATAAATTAGATCCTCCTTTTATGACCGTAATTTTGTTTTTTCGTCGGCGATGATTAAAATCGGACGTTTTTATTTTAGAGTACCAAAGCCGAAAAGAAATAACAACAAAAGGTAATATTCAACTTTTTACTCGTAAATTCCTGCCATAAAATTAGGCTTGGGTATTTCATGGTAAGAATTTACGAGTAAAAAGTTGTAAAAGTGTAAAAACGAACCCCCACTTTAAAACTAACCATTCTCACAAAATAAAAACTTTTAGAATATACACATTGAAGTGAATATTAAAATAAACAAAGAAAATATATTTAGTATTGTAAAATAACGGGTGCAAGAAAAATAAAACATTTATTGCAAAAAATGGACATAAAATGAGGGTTCAGTTTATTTTATGGTAAGAATAAACGAGAAAACTTTTTTTTTACCAAAATTTTTTCCAAAGGTCAACGATTTACCAAGTAATATATGATCGCCATTTTATGCTAATTTCAAAAATACCATTCATTTGGTTCGGTTAAATCTGGTTTTAAAGATTTACTTGAATTCTTCATAACATGTTGTACATGATAATATCACTTATTTAAAAGCCTATACAATCTCACAAATAAACAATTATGATAATGTTCTATACATTTCAAGTTAGAGATTGTATCTTAACAGTTTGGATCTGTAGGTACTACCAAAATACGTTACGTGATTAGTTTAGACAATATATTGAAGGGAGAAACGTAAATATTTACCTTTTTTTTTTTTTTTTTTTTTTTTTTTTTTTTTAAATCTTGCAAAAGAAAAATAATTAACAAAAAGAGTGTTATATACTGGTGTTTTCACAGTACCAAATCTATATAACGTTATATACCTTTCTTACTCTGGTCGTATCTTCTTCTGATCGACTATCATCTATCTTGGTCTGGTATATCTTCTAAGGTCTCGTCTGGTCTTCTATTGAGGATTCCGGGTCTGGTTTCTGTTGGGGTTTCTTGTTATCAGAAGCCCTGTGTTATTGTTAGTTTTTAGGTAATAAACACAAGACTTCGATTTATGTTGATGTTACTTTATTCCAAATCCCCAACGAGACATTCTGTGCAGATGAGGCTTACATGTTGCTAGTTCGGCTTCTAAGTTCTAACTGCCTCTTACTTACTTACTTACTTAGAAGGCCCTCTTCCGGTTTAAGGATACTATGGGATTCCGGTTCTCACGATTCATCCCCGCAAGGCAAGGTCAGAGTGAGGTCAAAAGCTGTCACTCACACTCAAGGCCACCAGCTATACTAATCGCCATAATGATTTCTACAATACCTTATAAAAGCATTAGGGATCCAATAATTATGTAACAAGAGTTGTTACAAAGAAAAACGGTTAATTCAAAGATCAAATTATCTGATTGGGGAAAATTACTCACCGTTATCTTGAAAAATAAGTAAAACAGTCCGTTTTTCTTTTTACAACAGGGTCAGTTTCTTTGATATTTTTTAGCAGAATTCTGTATTCATGGTTCTTTTACTGAAAAACTTCAACAACTACAAGAGTTTTCCTCAAAAACCAAAGCGGATATTATTTCCGTTAGATCCATCCATTAATAAGAATGATGACAATTTGTAATTCAAACATTATTTTCAAATTTAAAAAAAAATAAAAACCGAAATATGTTATGTCATTATTTTTAGCTAGATATTTTTTATACAATATTTTCTTTGATTAATAAATACGATTTTGATATCCGCTAAACAAAAGTATCTATTTTACATTTTATACATTTTTTAAAATCCCTGAAAAAAAAAAGTAGACAATAGGAACTTTTAATATAAAATTCTTTAGAAAAAAAGATACATACTTTTTATTTACGAGATTTAAGTTTTAATGTTTAAGATGCCCTATTACCAAAACCGAATTAGTTGCGATTTAGTTTTTTTTTTTTTTTTTTTTTTTTTTTTTTTTTCATATGTTCCGTCGTTAAATTATCTTTCCAAAAATGTAATAATTTTTATCCAAAAAAAAAAAAAAATCTTTGTACAGGGGATCAATGCGCGAAACAAAAACTAACGAAAAAAATTATTAACCTTTTCAATTTAGTAAACATTTATTTACAATAAAAGTTAGTCTTCTATTACTTCATATACCGAAGGTTTTATTAAAATCAGATAGTTTATTTTATATGATTTTTAAAAGAATTTCCTATGATCACCCTTTTTTAGAGCCAGCGATAAATTGCACATAGCTATCATATATTCTACCTTAAAAACATTGCAAACCAGCGTAATAATTCAATAATGTTACCATAGTTTTAAAATGCCCTGTAAAACCCAATCTATGAGTGTCTTGGATATGACGTTAAACTGCATCTAGTATTAAATCCATAAATCAGGGAATTATTCAATTTTAATGAAATTTTCAGTATTGATTCATCAATGAATGAATTTTCTAATGCATCAGTTATTTTATTTCAAAACTTTAATTAGGTATTTCTGCTATGATAAATTAATATATAAAATTCATTTAAAATATGAGCAGCATGATGTTAAGTTTAAAATGTCATATTAGATTCTAGAATTTTTTTTTTAATAACTGCTTTACTTTAGTATCAATCACCCATATTTTTTTTAGTAGAAAACTGTATTAGAAATTTTAAACGGAACAAATATTGATATATATTTTTTTATAAGATATTAGCCAATTAAATAATTATCGAAATGAGTAAAAAAAAAAATACTAAAAAAACAAACTCCAAAATTTATTTTTTTTAGTTTTTATTTTCATTTTATTTTCCGATTTTCGGTACTTATTTACTATCAGAGCAGATTCTTTAAAAAAACTTTCTTCTATTCACATCTTCATTCTTTGATTCTTTTTTTTCTGCATAAATAAAAAGATAAATCACAATAAATTTCTTTTTTGTAAAAACACGGATTTTTCGACAATTTGGGTATACCTAATAAAGACGTTAATGTGTCGGCCAGACAGTTTTAATTCTGTTGACTCTGACACTTCGTAAACAATTTTATTGACGACAAAGAGACCTCGAAAATAATTAGGACTGACATGAAAATCAACCATTGATTATCTTTTGAGTGACGACGAAGGCGAATTTGGGTCAAATTAATTATTTTGTTAGATACAAATCTGGTAGAAGAATCTCGCAAGTTTACTCTGGGAACTTTTGTAGACAGACAGATTGTCTCAAGAAGTTAAAACAATAAAAAGAAAATGCCTTTCATTAAAATTGGGATGTGAATAATTTCATGCAAAATCTTTGGTGTTCCTAAATTATTGTATTTTTTGCATCTGTCTGTCTACTAAAGACGATGGCGTAGTGTCCACTTTTTTAAATTTAATTTTTTTTTATCTGCAACTGTGTGAGTGGCTGAATAGACCAATTTTTGAATGGCAATCTCTGTTGCAGTGATTGCAAACAAACGGTGATGCTTGCTGGAGTTGCTGTTGTCTCTCCTTCCTATTGGCTCTCTTTTCCGTGGCAGCTTCTTTCCTCTCTTTTTCACTCCTCCTTGTTCAACAAAGAGTCGCCAGGCACAAGCCTCCCATGTGTTGGTGTCAATGTGGCATGTCTTCATGTCCCTCTTACAGACATCTTTAAAGCACAGGCATGGTCTTCCTACTGGTTGGGTGCCCTCTACTAATTCACCATACGGTAGGTCTTTGGGGATGCGGCCTTTGTCCATCCTCCTGATGTGACCGAGCCAATGCAGGCATCTCTTGCAGATAATGTCAGGCATGTTTGCTCATTCTAGCACATCTATGTTGGGCATGTAGAGGAGAGTACTGAGAACGCATGTTTTGTAGATGCGCAGTTTGGTTCTCTTGGTGAGGCTGACATTTTCCCAGACTCTCTGGCTCAGTTTGGTCATAACTGCTGCTGCTCTCGCAATTCTGCTGTTGACCTCACTGTCAGTAGTGACTGTATTGGCAATGGTGGATCCAAGGTACTTGAAGCTCTCCAATGCTTCCAGGTTGTGCCCGTTGATGGCAATGGTCGGAGGGGTGTCCATTATTCTGCAGACAATATTTCTTTTTGATAAATCTATATATTAATACTCGTGTTTCTTAATTGTATGACTGCTATCATTTTAAAATATATCAAATTAGAAAGACAAATGAATTTAAATAAGAATGAATATAATATAGTAAAAAGTAAAGTAGTCAGGGTGGCCTAAAGTCGGTATTAGCGAGGGAGTCTATCCCCTTTTCACTAGTGCTAGACCAACGAGATTGTTTTTGCATCTGAGGTGGAGTGATACACCTACCATCAGCTCCTTACTTTATCACACAGATCCCTGTGCTACTCATACGCTGAGTTAGTGAGGACCGGTATCAAACTAGAAACCTTGTGGTTTCTAGCCGAACGCTCTACCGACTGAGCTAAGCCGGCCATTTTAATATAATAAAATATAAAAAGATTACTTATCTTAATTTGTTTCTATATAAAAATCATTCCTAGATACGTTTCAGATTAAAACAATAATATTAGAGATCAATACCACCAAGTAATTATTTATTAAACTTGGTTTTGTTAAAAACCAGTATGCAAATCAAATTAACCACACCAAACATTATGTAAACCTTTATTTCTTAGTAATACTAGCAAATATATGCACCCTCCGGGTGCAAGTATTTAACTTTTAATGTAATAAAATAGTATTAAATTAGAAAGGCTAATGAAACTAAATAAGAATACAGATAAAAAGATTTGAAACAGAGGGAGTATAATAAAAAATGGAACAACTGAAACTTACTCTTCCATCACTCTCATCTTTCATTGTTATTTTTTCTAATTTAAGTATTTAGTTATAAGAGGAAGTAAAGAATAAAATGACAGTTATTTTATCTTGTTAATGGATTTCTTTTAAGATTCATTGAAGAGATTTTTGCTTATATTCATTAAAATAAAACCAAACAGTTAGAAATCAATAATACTAAGCACACATTTATTAAATTCGATTTTTTAATATTAATATGCAAATTAGCCTTCCCGTTCACACTGTAAACCGCTATTTTGTTGTATATATAAATATAATTACATGTTGTCAGTATGGAGACATAGTTAACAGTATTAATAATGTAAGACAATTTTATTAATAATTGAGGTTTAGATAAAAATAAAATCATGGAGAATGTGATGTCAATAACTAAGAGAATTGTGGCTTGAGTAGGAATATAGTTTTGGTTACAGACAGAAAAACACACAATCTCCATTATAATAAGATATATTGCAGGATTTTAAAATAAATATATATTAAACATTCATTAATAAACTTTGTCAATACCCTCAGCAACTGCTTTAGTTTTGGTTACAGACAGGCACCAAATCTCCATTATAAGATGTATACAATTTTGGGAGCTCTTCGTAGAAATGCGTAAATGCTAAGTGGTGCCTGCTGAAAAAACAAGCTTTTACCCCCACCCTAGTCTTGTTTCGACAAGCAAATATAAATATTTTGATATCTTTTTTTTCAGCTGGCACCACTTAGCGTTTTTTAAGGCAGGAGGCCAGAACACATTTCTGTGAAGAGCCCCCAATTTTTTTTTTACTAATTTAATAAATGGTAAATATCTTTATACAATCCACTCGACTATTGTTACAAAACTTGTAGATATTTTACTAATCTACTTTAATTGTAAACATAAATAAGATTTGTGAGTAAGCGAAATCTTTGTACATGAACTTTTATTTATTTATTTTTTAAATACATATCCCCCCCCAAGAATATAAGGAAATATCTTAACAAATTTAGTATGGAAGACTAGAACAAATCTGTGAAAAAAAAAAATGAAATAAAACAATTTGAAAAGGCAAGAATTTTTCTCAAAAAGACTTTATTTAATTTTATTTTTTTAGAATTCAACTTTGGAACATTTGTAGTTGAATTACCTGGTTTTAAAATCTGCAGTACATAATCTGAGCAATCCCCCCCCCCCCGGAAAATCTGGACTTGGCGGTGGTTGGGTTGTAACAAATTTGTAAAACTTTTTTTTCCCCTAAAATAACAAGAAATTATCAGTAAATTTATTTATTTTTTTAAAAAGATTTTATATTTTATCTTTTCAAATTTTGAAAATTTGAATTCAGTTTTGGATTCTCAGAATCTGGAGTTTTTATCACCCAATAAAAAGTTAATTTTTTTTTTTTATTTTATGAAAATAAAATCATAACACATTAAAATGGTCACTATATGATTATTAAAATAGGAGGGTAATGGGTTAGCAAGCTAGTCTCACAGATCTTATTACTACTGAATACCTCATATTTGTTACCTTGTGTCACATCCTACTAGTGGCAAACTGGTTGGGTAAATACCTACATGATTAAAATTGGGCTAAACTTGCAAATCGTTGTCAAAATTAAAGCGAAAAATTTTGACAAACTAAATTTTGAAATTAAAATTAATTTTAAAAATCCGATTCAAAAATGGTAAAAAAATCTCAAACTTTTCTTTTTAAATTAAAAAAAAAAAAAAAATTTTTTTTTTTTTTTTTTTTTTAGTAAGTCAGGTTAGTAAGTGTTTTATTTCATTTATTTAAACAAATTACTAACCTGACTTACCAAAAAAAAAAAAAGTCAAGTATTTTGAATCGGATTTTCAAAATTTAATTTGATGTGTTCCAAATTGTCATGATTGAAATTAAGTCACAAAAAATAAATAAATATCAGTCGATAATCTTTTAACTTGACAATAGTGAAAACTAACTAATCTATATATTGGTATTTTGTATCTTTTTTAACACTAATTTGACTAAATAAAGGGAAACATTTTCTAAAGAAAAAAAATGTGCCCATATTTGTTTAAAAAGTTGCTCATTACTTTATCTTTTATTTATAAACAATGCCTTGATGATGGTTTAATATAAAAACTGAAATGTTAAACATTGGCTAGTACTTCTGACTATAATAAAATCATTCCCTGAATACTATAGTTTTCATATATTTCCACACACATTATGTGTAGAAGATAGAAAAAAATGAAGTATTACCAAAAAGATTAATTTATTCTTGATGGTAAAGTTGATGTTATAACGTTTCATTTTTTTAACAAACATTTATTAGGACTTGAAGTGTTGTGTGGTAAGGGTGGATGACTTTTGAAAAATGGTAGAATAGTTGTGTGAGAAGGAAGGGCCATAACCAAGTCTGGTATAGCATTTGTTCCAGTACCCTCACAATACTTCTTCTATTTCAAGTCCTGATGAAGGTTTGCTAAAAACCAAAATGTTATAACATCGACTTTACTATCAAGAATAAATTCATCTTTTTGGAATACTTTGTGTTTTTTTTTCCATCTTCTATGTACTGTTAGATTCATTTCCCTAATTTACTCCCACACACTTTATAATGTAACAGTGTAACTACTTGTATTATAGTGACCATTTTTATAAAAACTAACTTTATTCACACAGCAAATATAACCTTCTTTAAAATGATCTTTTAAAATATTCCTTGATTTCATTAAAAGTATTAAAATCAGATCTTCAATATGAATATTAAAAACTAAATGAAATTACCATGACCAGAAAATTTGGCAAACACCGTGTGAAACATGCAGAATACTGGACAGCTGTTTCGACCTTATTAGCTCTCCTCAGAAATGTATATCACAATCTACTCCACCACATCAGATCAAACCAGCGACCATAAAATGCAGACCTGAAACTCTACCTCTGAGACACCAGCCCACGTCACATACACAGTTAGGTTAAGTGGCTGTGGGATTACCATGACTAGATGATTTGGCGATCCCATGTGTGGCATGGCATGGGCTGGTGGCTCAGAGGTAGAGTTTCAGGTCTGCATTTTATGGTTACTGGTTTGATCTAAAATGGTGGAGATCATGGTATACACTGCTGATGGGTTGAAAGAGCTGTCCAGTGTTCTGCATGTTGCACATGGTGTTTATCGAATATATTATCTGGTCATGATTAATTAAAAGAATTTATATTAATTAAATAATCGACAAGATTATTAAAAAGAAGTTTCAGATATAAAGAGAGATTGAAAAAAAATAACTCCCTATTTTGTTTCAAAATTCAAAGCCCTATAAAGATACTTGTCTGTAATTCTGAGATGAGGCTTGATATGAATGATTTTAATATTTTGTACTGTTGTCCTCATCTTTATTGTGTATAAACACAACGTTCAGTCTACAGTAACCTCGGTTTCTGTTTTAGATGATTTTTATTTTTAAAATAAATCATCTTCAGACAATTACCCATGAATTCAAATATGGTTTTAGAGCTGAAATTGTTAAAGGGGCCCAATAAGTCTGTTGGCATTTATGCTGCTTTGATCCCCTTCAACTAGTTAAGGTAATTAAAAAAAACAAAAAAAACAGAGCCCAAGTCTACTGTGGCCTGAACATTGTGTTTATTGGGATAATTTTGATATTTCAAGACTGTTGTCCTCATCTTTATTGTCTATGAAGATGTCTATAATTTTGAATTTAAATAAGAGCATGGGTTATTTCCTAGTTGAGTAACATGATATTACAGGGTTACCCAGAAAAAACAGAACCCACAAATTTTGTAATAAAACTGTTAATTTAATTTTTTTAAAGTTCTATTACAAAGTTTGTAGGTTCTGTTTTTTCTGGGTGACCCTGTAATATTATGTTACTCAACTAGGCGGGTTTAGGGCTAGTTTAATGGGAAAATTAAATAAATAATTTGGGTTCTGTTTTCACGTTACTCAACTAGGAAATAACCAGAGCATGCCCAGCTAGCGGATTGCTACAAAGTTTGTAAATTAATTGTTCAAGTGGAGGACCATCAAAGGAAGACAGGCTCAAATTGATCCAAAGATTTTGGAAGAGCTTGAAGGAACAATTATATGAGAATTGTTCTTGGAAAGATCAATTGATGCAATTCCCAAGCAGCTTGAGAGGCTGGAGTTGAATGCTGGTACCCATATAGAATTTTAAATAAAACTCCCTACTATGAGTGTTGTTCTCATTTTTTGGTAAAAGTAGTGATACAGAAATAAAGTCTATTTTTGAAATAGAGATTTACTTTACAATCACTCTGTATATAACAGTTGCAATTTAAAGTGATTGGAATTAGGAAGGAAAAATACTAGTTAAGACTCTGTTTATGAAGATACTTCTTTTTACATATGTTGGGGGGCTTGGTAGAAACTAGTATTTAGTTTTTGATAAAAACCTGAACCACACGCACACACAGTTTGTTTTTTTTTCTTCTTTATGAAAATAAAAGTAAATAAATGTTTTCAGTCTAGAAAATTTTTTCCAATTTTTTTTTTTGAGGGGGGAGAAAATAAAACCAGAACATTGTGCAATAGTTGTTTTAGTGTGTAGTTTTAGGTAAGGTAATTTTTTTGTTAAAGATAATTCAGAAATCAAATTATAAGATTTTAAAAATAGGCAAGGGAATTACTTTATAATCACTCTGTATAAAAGTGCTAATTCTATTATATATAAACAGAGAGCATTATCTTAGATTGAATTATTTAATATCCTCATAAACTGATTGTTAGAATCATTAACTTCCTCCCCCTCAAAAAAAAGCATCAATATCCTTATGAACTATTTCTCGGAATTTTTGAGATGTTTGATAATTAGTAATATTTAGATTATTTGGACTATTGTCCTCATCTTCATTGTTATTTGTACAATGTTTCGGCCGATGTGCACTCTGGCCCTTTTCAGGTATTTCTTGTCGGACTCGGGAACTTTCTCGGACTGAATAAAGGGTTAGGTTCAAAGTTCTGTGATGGCTCCCGATTAATACAAGAAGGTTCCCAAGTCTGAGAGTTCCTGAGTTCGTCAAGAAATACCTGAAGAAGGCTGGAGGGTACATCAGTCAAAACTTTATACAGATAACAATGGAGATGAGGACAATAGTCCAAATAATCCTCCTCATGAACTGGTGTTAACTAAATTATAAAATGCTAATTAAAATCATTCACTTTTGTATAAAATTAATTGTATAAAACCTTTCAATTCAAAGAAGTTTATATTTGCTGTTTGTGGTTGGGATGAAACCTAAAATAAAATATTTTTATGCTTTTTGCTTTTGTTTTAAAATGAATTTTAATTTTTTTTAATTTGATCAGCAGCAAGGTTATCTGGAACTGGCATCTCCTGGTCGCAGTCTTCAGGGACGGAAGCACGCCAAAGTGTAGGGATTGGTTGTCCGGTGATTTCTAAGCCGGTTCTTTTAAAAAGCCAAAGACCAGCCACCAACCCTCCAATGTTGACCCAAAGGTAGGACTGTTTCTTCCAGTATTTCGTGAAATGTTGCATACACTAAAAAGACAAAGGATAAGAAAAAAAAAAAAAAGAAAATTAAATTTTAAATCAACATTGTAATGATATTGTACTTGACGACAATAGAATTGGCTTAGGCAAAGCTTTATTCAATTCTGATGAAATCAGTTATATGGTTGGTTGGTTTTAACAGCATATCAACCCGTATGGGGTTATGTCATGCCCAACAGTTAGAAAGTAATATATATTGTGTATTTATATTTATACTTTTTAGCAATTCGTTTTAACAATGTGTTAGTGTGGTGAAAAGTGATTCTAGCACTCGAAAACCCATAAAGGAAAAAGGCCCAGCTTCGTTTCGCAGGGCTGCGTCTGTGTTTTCGTAGATCCCTTTTACGTTGATGTCGCGCATGCGCTCAGAAAACGGAAGTGAGCGAGCAGAAAGGGAAACAAGCAGCGGCGAGAGGAGAACGCGAAAAAGGGGTGTCCGAACGAGTGAACGGAAACGAAGTGAATAAGAGTGAAGGAGCGATAAAAGAGAAAACTGAAAAGGATAAGGAAGAGAAGGAGAGAAACGAACGAAAGAAAGAACACATACAGAAGCTCAGAAGAAGGAATACAAGGATAAAAGAGACAGACGCAGGTTGTAACGAATTCTTTGTTTTACTGTATTTTAACTTGTCATTTGCTGTTTTATTTTTGGCAAAATAAATCAGTGACTCTTAGTAACTGTTAAGTTTTTTGTTTGGGCTAACTTCAAGGCACAGTTAGCATCATTGGGGATCATGTTGTATGGTATTGATTAAGTTCATGTCTATATTCTATGGTATAATTTTATTTACCTCAAAAAAGAGAGAATATCCTCCATGTTGATGTTTTCAAATAGATCTTTCATATTATTTGCATTAAAATAACGGTTTCTGATGTGAGAAAAAAACTTGCATTCCAAAAATAAGTGTTTAACATGTTTCACACTGTGGTTGTTGTTCTTGTTTGAGTATATAGGAGTGCAGTAAAATGGTATGTCAACCTTTTTTTAAAACTTGTCACTTAGACTCCAGCAAAAAGACCATCAGCTAAGGCTGGTATGAAAAACTCACAAGAAGTGAAATAATACTAATTATGATAATTTAGATATTATGATGTTTGATATGTTTACTTCAGAGGAACTAGAAAATAGTTCAATATTTAAAAAATATAATATTCTGGATTTTTAAAAAACTTTTTTCTTCTTTCTTTATTTCCCTCTTCTTTTTATTGTTTGATTTAAACAGATTAGCATTATCACTTCCGCACACTCAACCCCTACTCTTTCTTTCTTACTATATTTTTGCTGTGTAGCATGTCCTTCTTACCTTATGATAAAAATGGAATGGTCCATTATTTAGCTGAGGTTAAAATCAGTCCTATGAATGATTTTATATAGAAACCAATTAAAATATAATCAAAATAAGTGTAATCTTTTTATATACGTTCTTATTTAATTTTGTTAGTCCTTCTAATTTAATATATTTCATTACATTAAAAATTAAATAATTATACCCGGGGTATTACTAGTACTAATAAATGCAAAACAGATCAATTATAGCAGTTACTGCCACTCCAGGTCAGAGTGCACCAGGGAGTTAAGTTACTTACAGTACCAACTGTTACTAAGTTTGGCATATCAACCTCAGTGGGTCACTTAATGCCGATAAAAAAAAATTGTGTATCCATTCTTAAATGACTACATTTTTCTATTTAAAACCATAGATAGGACCCTAACAGGTACTACCATTCCGAGTCAGAGTGAACAAGGGAGCAATGGTGATGAAGGGGTGCTCTACAGTCCCAAAAACTGGAACCTCACCATCAGATAGAGTTTAACGTCATTCCCAGGACATGTAGACCCTCAACCACCGCCTTCTAGCACCCATATGATAAAAAGAGTTGGGGCAATCATATAGGTGCTAGGGCTTGACATGACCAGCCAATGACTGCCCGTCTAAGTGTTGCAGGTCATGGACTGCTCATCCACCAATACTCTGTCCTTAAGCATCACGGGTCGCCTCCCATGGCCAACAGGTGGCCCCATCATTTTGGAGAGTCTTACCCCTCTGCAGAGGTGTAGTCTAAAGCCCCAGCCAACGGGGGCGGCTGTTACTAAGTGTTTACCAATGCCAAGTTCCGAGAGCTGGCTCATCACTACTTAACTTTAGTGATCAAATGAGAACTAGTGTTTTCAGCATGACTTGACCGATACGTCATAGTAAATAAGGACTGTCGTTGTTATTTACTAAAACTTTGCTAAGTCTGGCACGTAGGCCTCAGGTTGCTCACGGTGCCCGGGTTTTTGCTAATTTTAGTAATGCTGTTGTCTGGGTGGCTTCGGTGTTTTGGTATTGACTCTTCTCCGCCTGATCAAGTGACAAAAATTTATGTGGCGTGTGCCAGACAAAATTTTTGTCTCTTGACTAATGACAAAGTAGAGATTAGAAATATAATGTACGTTTGAGAAGAAAGCCGTGCAGAGCGAGTGCCATTTCATTTAATCTCAGGATTATAAGGATAGTTGGTCTGAAAAATCAAAGTGTGTTGATATAAACTCCTTTTATAAAGAAGAGACACATTATGATTTGATCTGATATTGATGGGGTTTGGTTTGTTGAATTTTATGGCAGGTCAACTCTTTTTGGGTTAGTTTGGTTTGTTTAATTTTATGGCAGGTCAACTCTTTTTGGTTTGTTGAATTTTATGGCAGGTCAACTCTTTTTGGGTTAGTTTGGTTTGTTGAATTTATGGCAGGTCAACTCTTTTTGGGTTAGTTTTGGTTTGTTGAATTTTATGGCAGGTCAACTCTTTTTTGGGTTAGTTTGGTTTGTTGAATTTTATGGCAGGTCAACTCTTTTTTGGTTAGTTTGTTTTGTTGAATTTTATGGCAGGTCAACTCTTTTTGGGTTAGTTTGGTTTGTTGAATTTTATGGCAGGTCAACTCTTTTTGGTTTGTTGAATTTTATGGCAGGTCAACTCTTTTGGGTTAGTTTGGTTTGTTGAATTTTTATGGCAGGTCAACTCTTTTTGGTTTGTTGAATTTTATGGCAGGTCAACTCTTTTTTGGGTTAGTTTGGTTTGTTGAATTTTATGGCAGGTCAACTCTTAGTTTGGTTTGTTGAATTTTATGGCAGGTCAACTCTTTTTGGTTTGTTGAATTTTATGGGGGTCAACTCTTTTTGGGTTAGTTTGGTTTGTTGAATTTTATGGCAGGTCAACTCTTTTTGTTTGTTGAATTTTATGGCAGGTTTTGGTTTGTTGAATTTTATGGCAGGTCAACTCTTTTTGGGTTATTTTATGCTGAAGACTGTTCTATTCATGTTTGATGAGTATTCAAAGTTTATTTTTCGTTGCTTTTTAAAAAAATTTTTTTTTTTAAATAAAATTTCTTTAAATAAGTTGTCATCATCGGGGCAGCCTAATGTCGGTATCAGCCAGACAGCGAGGGAGTCTATCCCCTTTTCACTAGCGCTAGACCAAGGAGATTATTTTAGCATCTGTGGTGAAGTGCCACACCTACCATCAACTGACTGCTCACATTACCGCACAGATCCTTGTGCTACTCATACACTGAGTTGGCGGGGGCCGGAATTGAACCAAGAACCTTGTGATTCCTAGACAAACGCTATACCGATTGAGCTAAACTGGCCCCTAAATAATCCATAGATGGGACCCTAATAGTTACTACCATTCTGGGAGTGATGGTGATGAAGAGGTACTCTACATTCCCCAGAGCTCCCGTATTAGAACCCCACCATCAGATAGTTTAACCATTAGACCACACACCTCCTCTTTTTATTATATTAGTATCCTGGGTATCATGTTAGAGTCGTAGGAAATGGACTCGTCAACGCGAGTTCAATTCTTGGATGAAGCCGTTGGTATTTCACATGACACTATTACCCTTGGGAAAGGTATGAATCCAATTCTCCCTCCAGCTATGGATGAATAGCAGGGCAGACTGGACTCTTTAATCTTAGTTAGGCAACCAGTCTAGGAGACTGTTAAACTCTGCTTAAGAAATTGACCTTGTGTCGCATCCTGCTCGTGCGGAGGGGTGTGTGTGTGTGTGTATGTATGTATGTATATATATATATATGTATATGATAAAAAGAGTTGGGGCTTGCCATAAGGGTGATAGGGTTGGAATAATAGGGCTTGATGTGGCTAGCCGATTAATCAGAGGGGATCTCTCTGCCCGCCTATCCAGAAAAAGTAAGGGCCAAAGTGGGTTGTTGCATGTCATGGAATGCTCAGTCACCAGGCTAAAGCATTACAGATCGCCAACCCTATTGGGGAGATTTTATCTCTCTGCAGAGGTGCAGTCTACTGCTCCAGCTGACTATGTGGTGTAGGAAAAGGACTTGGTGAACTAAAAAAGTCAATACTAGCAATTGTATTACTTAGCAATGAGCTTTTCAAATGAGTCATTAAACATAAATCCTACTAGAAACACATTTAGCTTAAAATCAAGGCACTTGTGGAGTGTAATGTAGTGTAATTATTATGGCCTATGGGGAACTTGGGGATTAAAAAGAAAATGGTAATTGGATTTCTGGAGAAAGAGAAGAAAAAGAAATAAGAACAAAAAGAGGTTACAGTTTGGAAGGGTAAACAATCAACGAGAGGCCAGCCATTGACCGACCAATGACCCTGAAACTAGAGTTAAAAATAAAAATGGAAGTCCTAGTTTCTTCGGAGAAGTGGAAGTGACCCCTAACCCCCGGGACCACAAACGGAAGTAAAGAAAATTCGCTATCTTTTTGGCAGGACCCAAGGAGGGTCAGATGTATTTGTTGCGGGTCCGTCGTGACGTATCTAGGGAACAACAAACAGCTTGTGTATATGTTAAAAGAAAGGAAATACATCCGACGGTATGAGTATAGATAAAAGGATATGAAAACAACACAATATGCTGTTAAAGTGAAAACATTTTATAACATATTCATAGCTAATATTGAACAATATTTTGATTTTATAAAAATCAACTTCAGAGCTTGTTTATACTCCGTACTATTAAGAGCGTAGTATACTCATGCCGTCTGATTCATTTCCTTTCTTTTTTTATATATACTAGCAAATATATGCACCCCCCGGGTGCAAGTACTTGAGTTTTAATATAATAATATATTATATTAAATTAGAAAGGGAAATGAAACTGAATAAGAATGCAGATAAAAAGATTAGTAACAGAGGGGGTATGTTTGAAAAATAGAACAACTTTGTAACTAACTCTTCCATCATTTTCTGTTACTCCCGTCTTTCATTGGTAAATTTTCCTGGTGTAACTATTTAGTTAAAATAGGAAGTAAAAAATAATATTACAGTTATTTCTTTTTGTTAATGAATTTCTTTTAAGATTTATCCCAGAGAATTTTGCTCATATTCATTAATATAAAACCAAACAATTAGAAATCAATATTACTAAGCATATATTTATCAAAATCAAATTTTTAAGATCAATATGCAAATTAGCCTTCCATTCACACTGTAAACTGCTATTTTGTTGTATATATAAATACAATTGCATGTTATTTGAATGTTGATATGGTCAAGAGTCTTAATGATATAAAACAATTTTATTAATAATTGAGGTTTAAATAAAAATAAAATCATGGATAATGTGAGATAAATAACAAAGGGATTTGAGAATCTTATAGTAATATAGTTTCGGTTACAGACAGACAAACACACAATCTCCATTATAATAATAATATATATATATATATATATATATATATATATATATTTTCCTGACAATAAACCCAGTCTTGCCTATTTAAATCGAGGGGCAGGTGTTGCCTGGTGGGGATAGCCCCCCTAGGATCATACTGATATTAATATCCTTCTGGTCCAATGGCCAAAGCCACTGGACACAAGACTTGAAGGCCAAGTAAGTATTTAGTTACTAGTATGTTTTAGTCCAGCACATTAACCACTACGCCATGGTAATTTTGTAAAAGGTGGCAGGGCATTTTTTTTTTTCTGGGAGTAAATTCTGGCAAAATCATTTCATAAAATAATTGTAGCCATCGCTATATTCCTCTACTCTGCCAGAATAAGATAAAGAACATCTTTGTTTTTGGAAGAGAAGATGCAACAATTCTCTACCCATCACATATCTATCAATCAGCCTCACCTAGTTCCATCTTTGGCAGAAATCTCAATTCTTCTTCTTACATATTTCAAAAGAAGTCAGAAGTTGAGTCCAAAACAAAAAACAAAAATGTAACAAAAGTTTTAAGAAGAAAGTAAGCTGATGGCTTCATTCAGTCAATTTCTTTTTAGCGTAAAATTCGCTATTGGAATATTCTATAAAGGGTGTGGGCATATACACACACATGTATGTATATATATATATAAACTTCTAGACTGGTAGCCTAACTAATATTAAAAAGCCCAGTCTGCCTTATTATTTACACATAGCCAAAAGAAGAATTGTTAGATGCATATCTTTCCTATGTGAAATAAAAATTTGGACTATTTCCTACAACAATAACCATTGCACAATGCACCTTATATATATTATATATATATATATATATATATATATATAGTAAGTAAAGTAAAGTCATCGGGGTGGCCTAAAGTCGGTATCAGCCAGACAGCGAGAGAGTCTATTCCGTTTTCACAAGCACTAGACCAAGGAGATTGTTTTGGCATCTGAGGTGGAGCGCTACACCTACCATCAGCTTCTTACTTTACTGCACAGATCCCTGTGCTACTCATACGCTGAGTTGACGAGGGTCGGTATCGAACACGGAATCTTGTGATTCTGAGGCGAACACTCTACCGACTGAGCTAAACCGGGCCTTATATATATATATATATATATATATATATAATATATATATATGAAGAAAGGAAGTGAATCCGACGGTATGTAGTATATTAAGAAAATGGAAAAACACAGGTTTAAATGAGTTAAGTGGTGAGTTTATTGGCCGACGCTGCAGTGTTTCGATCTATTAATTAGATCATCTTCAGGGCATAAGATAAGAAATTATTTATCACAGAATAACGAGAAAAGCGAGTGGTAATCCTTGTCATTCAGTCTGTTTAAAATATCTTTGAGGTTTGAAATATGACATCAAATATTCTATTTTATGGCGTGAGTATCTGGCGCTGTAAGTGTGTGTATCGAAAGGAAACATTGTGCATTTTTTAGGTATGTGGTTGTGTGTCTTACAGCGTCCCATACTCATGCCATAAAATAGAATATTTGATGTCATATTTCAAAACCGTCTCCTTTTTCAAATGTCAAAAATTTTTTAAACAGACTGAATGACGAGGATTACCACTCGCTTTTCTTGTTATTCTGTGATAAATAATTTCTTATCTTATGCCCTGAAGATGATCTAATTAATAGTTCGAAACACTGCAGCGTCGGCCAATAAACTCACCACTCAACCCATTTAAACCTGTGTTTTTTTTCATTTTTCTTAATATTATATATATATATGTGTTTCTTCCTTCTTCCTGCCAATGGTTTGGGATAAATTCTTCAACTTTGGTAGTAAAGTTTTCATAAAAAAAAAAACAAGAGCCAGCGGACAATTTGCGTATTCCATCATTTTCTACTTTTGCATTCATTTTTGTTGCCAATTGGATAACTAAAAATCGAGAGAGGGGGAGTCTTTGCCCTTTATACTGCACCCATCTACCCACCCCCATTAACCTTCATACTAACCAGTGATTAATAGTGCAATATTCTGCAGTTGGCAATGGGGAGGGAGGGGGCGTTCAAGATGCATTTATATTCCAGAATCTAGTCTACTATTTTACTCATGTTGCTTAATTGTACGACTTATCATCTTGCAACACCCTCTGGTTAAAAATTAGACCGATGAAATGCAAAAATGTAAATACTGATTATCTGGTGTTGCTTATCCTCTGAATTATTTCTTATGAGTGTTGTCACCTCAGCTGATTAATGGACCATTCCATTTTTATTATAAAGAAAGGGTTGAAAAAGTACATGCTACACAGAAAAAATATAATAAGAGAATAACATATAGATGGTATGGCTTGATGAGAGGCCTCTCTGACTGGTTGTCTGGCCAAAGTACAGTATTACATGTCATGGATAACTCAGCTACTAGGGTTCCATCATTAAGCATCATGGGTTGCCACTCACAGTCAACAGGTGGCGCCAGTCATTGAGGGAGGGGGTTTACCCCTCAACAGAGGTGCAGTCAGTGTGTTCTGAACGGAACATGTTTGGATGGTATTAGCTTAAAATCTTGCTCATAGGGCAGACTTTCAGCTAGTGTTAAATTGAGCCATGCAATTTTGACCAGAATTCTTCCACATTTAATTTCTATGTGTAATTAGAATCATTTTTCCCGCCCTGTTGGCTGGGGCGATAGAATGCACCACTGCAGAGGGGTAAGACTCCCCCAATAGGGCCACCTGTTGGCCATGGATTGCGACCCATGATGCTTAAGGATAGAACCCAGGGGGCTGAGCAGTCCATGACTTGCAATATTCCACTTTAGGCTTTTCTTGGGCTAGATGGGCGGTTGGAGAGGCCCCCTCCGATCAATCGGCTGGTCACGTCAAGCCCTAGTACCTATATGATTGCCCCAACCCTATTGCCCTTATGGCAAGCCCCACCCCTTTTTATCATATGGGTGCTAGAAGGTGGTGGCTGAGGGTCTACATGTCCAGGGAATGACATTAAACTCTATCTGATGGTGAGGTTCCAGTTCTGGGGAATGTGGAGCACCCCTTCATCACCATTGCTCCCTGGTCCACTCTGACCCGGAGTCGTAGTACCTGTTAGCATCCCATCTATGGGTTGAGTTGATAAACAAAATTGTATTATGCAATAAGAATGAATTTATTTTGTCGTCATTAAATGACCCACCGAGGTTGATATGCCACAAAACAAAACAAACAGAATCATTTTAAAAATTTGCCTCCTGGAGTGTGGGTTTGGGATGGGGTCTTGCTAGGGGTAAAGTGGGGTGGGGGGGGATGGTAAACATATAAATCTGTAAAAAAAAAATTTAAAAAAATCCGAAACTTTTCGTCTTTTGAATTGCAATGTTTCTTCTTGCCAGAGTGAAAACTTTGACGTAAATTTGCTTTTTGGGGGTGAGGGTCGGGGCTTGCAAGGGGTCAAGCATGAGTGGAGGGGAATAAACATAAATCTACAAAAAAAAAAAATAAATAAAAAAATAAAAAAAAATAATTTTGTCTTTTATTTTTTTAAATAAAAAGGACCTAAAATTTTTCATCTCTTGAATTGTAATATTCCTTCTTGCCAGTTAGAAAAAAACAAACAAACTCTGACGTAATACAAAATGCATTCCAATTGTCAGTACGCAAACATTTTGCTCGAAAAGATAGAAATTAGACTGCTTGATGAGTTTCCTGCTTTTGCAGCTGTCTTGTCATTAGCGCAGGAATAAACAGAAATAACCCAAGAAATATACAACGCCCTCCCTCCCACCCCTCTGCATGCACCCCCCCAACCCAGTGTAAGTCGAGTATGTTTTGTGTTCTTCTCACTTGTTCCAAAATTTGGACCTGTTTCTAATCAACCAACGATTTGTAATATGCTCATTCAACAAGACTACACGATCGAGAATCCAAAAATAATGTTTTCAAGGCATTTAAGCAGGGCTAATGAAAATAAGCATACCGCCTAACAGCTGAAGTAACATTTGCAAGTCTGGTTCCAGCGTTAGTTGGCAATGAGCTCAAAGGTTCTTTATTAGCATCAATGAAGAAAAAAAAAAAAAAAGGCCTCACTTTCAAATTGATAGTAGATACTGATACTGTAGGTAAAGGTTTAGTTTAACGGCACAGTAATTCATTCCCTTATGGTTGGTTGGTTGATTTAACAGCATATCAACCTATCTGGGGTTATGTCATGCCAAGAGGTTAGAAAATAATATAACCTGTACATCTAATGGAGGTTAGAGATATAGGCTTAGGGTTGTGGACCAGACTGTTTTAAACCAGGCTAGTAGACCATTGTTAGTGAGTTTCATTCTCACCAGGTGCCCAATGATTTTGGTTGGTTGGATTTTACAACCTGTCAACTCTTGTGTTATTTTATGCTGATATTCTTTCAAACCCCATTTTTTAAAGTCTAATTTCATATTTTTTCTATTTAACCCATAAATGGGACCCTAACAGGTACTACCACTCTGAGTCAGAATGGACCTGGGGGTAAGAGTGTTGAACGGTTACTCCAAACTCCCTAGAGTTCCAGAATTGAAATTTCATCATTAAATAGAGTCTAACGTAATACCCAGGACAAAAGAAGTTTGGTTTAATCCCTTCTCTTATGGTTAAGTTGGAGGATTTTAAAAGCATATCAACCCATCTGGGGTTATTTCATGCCAAGAGGTTAGAAAATAATATAACCTGTACATCTAATGGAGGTGTGTGGTGTAATGGTTAGAGATGTAGGCTTAGGATTGTGGCCAGACTCTTTTAAACCAGGCTAGCAGACCATTGTTAGTGAGTTTGATTCTCACCAGGTGCCCAATGATGTTGGTTGGTTGGATTTTGCGGCATGTCAACTCTTGTTGGGTTATTTTATGCAGAGATCGTATTCAAATTTTTTCTAACTCAATTTTTTTAAACAGATTTTTAAAATTCATTTTTTTCTATTTAACCCATAAATGGGACCCTAACAGGTACTACCATTCTGAGTCAGAGTGGACCTGGGGGTAATGGTGGTGAACGGTTACTCCACACTCCCTAGAGTTCCAGAATTGAAACTTCACCATTAAATAGAATTTAACATCATACCCAGGACAAAAGAAGTTTGGTTTAATCCCTTCTCTTATGCTGTTAAAATCTTCCATCTTAACCATATCAACCCATCTGGGGTTATGTCATGCCAAGAGGTTAGAAAATAATATAACCTGTACATCTAATGGAGTGTGCGTGATGTAATGGTTAGAGATATAGGCTTAGGGTTGTGGACCAGACTCTTTTAAACCAGGCTAGCAGACCATTGTTAGTGAGTTTGATTCTCACCAGGTGCCCAATGATTTTGGTAGGATTTTACGGCCTGTCACCACTTGTTGGGTTATTTTATGCCAAGATGGTATTCAAATTTTTTTCCAACAGATTTTTTAAATTCATTTTTTTCTATTTAAACCATAAATGGGACCCTAACAGGTACTACCACTCTGAGTCAGAATGGACCTGGGGGTAATAGTGTTGAACAGTTACTCCAAACTCCCTAGAGTTCCAGAATTGAAACTTCATACCTAGGACAAAAGAAGTTTAGTTTAATCTCTTCTCTTATGGTTAAGTTAGAGGATTTTAACAGCATATCAACCTGTCTGGGGTTATTTCATGCCTAGAGGTTAGGGAATATACGTTGTACATCTACACCATGGTGGTTAATGGTTTTAAAAATGTTAGCATTGTTGAGGGATTATTTTTGTATGATATTGATTAGGTTTATGTTTATAATTTACACCCGTTGATGTAATTACTTAAAGGACCACTCTGATCCAGGGTGGTAGTACCTATTAGCGTCCCATCTATAGGTTGGATTGCACCTGCACAAATAGCAACTGTACTCAACAAAGAATGAATAAAACAGAAATATCTTTGGGCAGACTGAGCTCTGTTTACTCTACTATTCACCCATATCTGGAAGGAGAATAGTTGAATTCATACCTTTCCCAAGAGTACTAGTGCTATTTGAAATGCAAACAGCCTCGTCCAGGTTTTGAACTGATTTCAACATGTTAATTTCCTACAAAGGTAACCATTACATCATGTGCCTCCACTTTTATCATATATGTGCTAGAAGGTGGTGACTGAGGGTCTTAGCTTCCTGGGTGCTAGGAGGTGGTGACTGAGGGTCTTAGTGTCCTGGGTATGATGTTAAACTGCATCTAGTGGTGATTTTCCAATTCTGGAACACAGGAGAGTGTGAAGTACTCCTCCATTACTATTACTCCCAGGTCCACTTTGACACAGAGTGGTAGTACCTGTTAGAGTCCTATCTATGGGTTAAATAGATAAAAAAAATGAGTTTTAAAAAAATTGAAAATTAACAAGAATGAATAAAATAAAAATGTCTTCAGCATAAAATGACCAAAGAGTTGACATGCTGTAAAATCCATCCAACCAACCAACTATTCAGTTTCACTCTGGAAAGCTGAGTCTTCCCTATGAGTTCCACTAGCTAGGGAACTAGTGGATTCATGCCTTTTGTAAGGCATTGGCCTTAACTCTTAATGTCCTATTGAGAATTTTCTAAGTCCAGAGCATTCCTATAAGGATATATTAAAAAAATGGCTAAAAATGACCTTTGCATCTAAAGTCACCTGTTATTTCCCTTAAATCAAAGACTTCTAAATATGTTTAATATTATATTTAAATAAAGCCTATCATATGGGGTAGATTGGGAAAACAAATGAGACTTCCGGCCGGGTGGAATGAGATGGTATAGGACTTTAAGAATTAAGTGAAACACATAGTTTCAGTTGAATTTTAACTCTCTTTGCCAATGCCATTTTCCTCAATCCCAACCCCACACCCCATCTATTAAAACAGATTATTACTGCATCTAATGGTGAAGTTCTAGTTTTGGAGCTCTGGAGAGTACCACTTCATTGCCATTATCCCAGGTCCACTCTGACCCGGAGTGGTAGTACCTGTTAGGCTATGGGTTAGATAGAAAAAATAGGTTAATAAAAATGTTTAAAAAAAAAAAAAAAAGATTGAGTTTTAAAAATTTTGAATACCCATCAAGAATGAATAAAACATTGATAATTCTGCTGGGCGTAAGTATTTAAGATTTAATCTAATGAAATATCAAATTAGAAAGACTAACAAAATTAAATAGGAACACATAAAAAAGCTTACACTTATTTTAATTATATTTTAATTGGTCTCTACATAAAATCATAGGATTAATTTTAATACATTGGAGAATAAAAAAATTATATTAGAGATCAATAACACCAAGTAATTATTTATTAAACCCGGTATTGTTAAAACCAATATGCAAATAACCACATCATATATTATGTAAGCTTTTGATAGTTGTTACATTTTAGTGTATAAAATGAATATGGAAACGTTAATATAATATAGGAAACTTGGTTTCTTCCATCATTGTTAAAAAGGATTTATGGAATATTTCATCTGGGAACTTCAAACAATTCTTAATGTAAGTTTTATATCCCATTTTGTTGCGTTGTGGAAACTTTGTGTTTGAAGATGATGAAAAAAAAAAACAATAGATTTATGAGTTTTCATTGTTTTTTTTTTTTCTTCCATTGTGCAATTTTCTGTAAATCCAAAAATGGTAAACCACTCCTGTGTCACGGCAAGTGACGAGATTGATAAAAAAAAAAAAAAAACATATTGGACAAATGGACCAATTCCACAGACTTTTGGTAAAGGAATTTGGAAACAACAAAGCATTTTAAGCAATTCCTTAAATCACTTTGGGTTTTTTTATGGATACCATTCTGCTTTTCATCACAATTCCTGACCAAAACAATAAATACAAAAACTAAAGAGATCTCAAAAAAAAAAAAAAAAAAAATTATTTATTTATATATATATATATATATATATATATATATATATAAATTAATCGTTTTCTCTTTTCTTTTTCCATTAACTTTCTTGGACATCCACTTAAATTTTGTAGCCGACATCCACAAGAATATTTACTCCTCATAAATCCCATGGTGTAGAAGATAAAATCCTTTTACTCTTTTTAAAAGATTTTCTCTAAATTGGTCAGAGGTCAAGACAACCTTGAGATTTTAAAAGCTGAGTCGAAATAAGTAACCTCGAAACAAAGCAGGAGGCTGGTTTAGCTCAGTCAGTAGAGCATCCAATGAAATTACAAGGATGTTGAGGGCTGTTTGGAACAAATCCTGGAAGAAGTACCCCCATCAAAAAGCACTAAACTCCTATCATACAAACTCTGCAAGTAAAAGGTCAAGACATGCTGGAGATTGCTGAAGAAGCAAGGACGAACTCATAAGTGATGTTCTCCTGTGGACACATACACATGGACACACCAGTGTAGGCCAACCAGCAAAAACATACATCAGTCAGCTATGACCGATAGGAACAGGTGGTGAGAAAGTCATGGGAATATGTGCTGTCAGCATGACATGATGATGGAACTTAGGATAATATATTTTACTTACTATATATAATATACATACTATTCTTACTATTAAGTATAGAGGTGTGTGGTGTAATGGTTACCATTGTAGGAAATGGACACGGTGAAATTAGCTCAAATCCTGGATGATACTCTTTGTATTTCACATAGTGCTAATTCTCTTGGGATAGGTATGAATCCAATTATTCTCCCTCTAGCTATATATATTTACCAACCCCTCCGCACGAGCAGGATGTGACACAAGGTCAATTTCTTAAGCGGAGTTCAACAGGTTTGAATTCAGAGTTTTCCTTCTCCTAGACTGGTTACCTAGCCATGGTTAAAGAACCCAGTCTGTCCTGCTATTTACCCATAGATGGAGGGAGAGTAGGATTCATACCTTTCCCAAGGGTATTAGCGCTAAGTGAAATGCAATTACCACATCCAGGATTTGAACTCAGGGCGACAAGTCCATTTCCCATGATTTTAACCGTTACATCACGCGCTCCCTCTAGCTATAGGTAAATAGTAGTGCAGACTTGGCAACCAGTCCAGGAAAGGGAAAACTCTGAATTCAAACCAGCTAAATTCTGCTTAAGAAATTGACCTTGTGTCGCATCCTACTCATGCGGAGAGGTTGGGTAAATACCTATATGTTCTTACTATTTGCTTTCTTTTTTGTGCCATCTGTTTGTTACCTGACCCCCAACCATACGAGAACATTGACTTACCTTGAACATGCATTTCTTGTCTTGTGTTAACAGACAAGCCCTGCCAGAATTCAATTTGGCCACTCGAGCCATTTCGTGCATGACGGCAGGATAAAGTTTCCAGTTATCTTTTCGAGAGCCAACTCTGTCAAAGAGAAATTTAAAAATATATGTACATATATATACTAGAAAAAAAAACATGTTTGGTCACCCATTGAGCTCTAAGGAGATAAATGTGATCAGGAAAAAGTGAGTATGACTGGAGAATTTCAAAAAGCATTAAAATCATTTTGTAAGGAATATTTTTTAGCATGTGGGTAATTCCATGTCAAATCACCCAGGCCAGGTCACCCCCCTTCAATTTTTCTGAAATTTTGTATGTGTTGACTATATTAAAGTTAGGCATTCCCCAAAATTTGAGCTTCCCATTCCAAGAATTGGTGGAGTTATGTCGATCTTTAACTGTCCAAATTTTTGGGGAGGGGGGTGTCATGAAAAATGGCGACATTTTGTAATCTATTTTTGTCTATAAAATGAGTTCTAGTGCTTCCCTACTACTAAAAACTGGTTTATAAAAGTATTTTTGTCTAAGGAATCCAAAAATGCTATCAAAAAAGTCTTAGTTAACCAGTTTTAAATTATTAATGATTTCTGATTTTCAAAATTTTAACTGATGATGTAGCTTCAGTTCTGGGCAAAAACCAAACAATCTTTTTGGTACAAATAATGTTCAATATATGTGAAATGATAATAGAAAAAATATTTTGTCTTAGATTCAATGCCAGATCAGGATATTGATCTTGCTATGAAAAAATCAGAAAACATCAATAACTCAAAATTTGTGTCAGATTTTTCCGACAGCACTTTTGGATTTCTTGGGTAAAAATGCTTTTATAAACCAATTTTTAGGAGTAGGGAAGCACTAGAACTCATTTTACAGACAAAAACAGATTATAAAAGTCAACATTTTTTTGCGAACCCCACCTAATTTGGAGAGCTTAAAATCACATAACGCCGCCAGTTTTTGGAATTGGAAGCTCTAATTTTGGGGAATGTCTAACTTTAACACAGTCCACAAGCGTACAAAATTTCAGAAAAATTGAAGCAGTGGGTGACAATTTTACTTTTTTCTGGATGATTTGACATGGAATTGCCCATGTATTTTGTGTCATTAAACTGAATAGGAAAAAAGCCTTTAGGAAACAATCATTGATTCACTCAGCTTTAGTTTAATGATAGATATACATATAAATAATTACTACAGTGTATGGTTAACACGGGCCGGGTTAGCTCAGTTGGTAGAGCGTTCGGCTAGAAACCACAAGGTTCCTAGTTCGATACCGGTCCTCGCCAACTCAGCGTATGAGTAGCATAGGGATCTGTGCGGTAAAGTATGGAGCTGATGGTAGGTGTGGCGCTCCACCTCAGATGCTAAAAAACAATCTCCTTGGTCTAGCGCTATTGAAAAGGGGATAGACTCCCTCGCTGACTGGCTGATACCGACTTTAGGCTGCCCCGATGACTTACTTACTTTTTACTTATGGTTAACACTATCACATTTGATAAGTTGTGGAGTGCCTATATGTACTATTATTAGGAGAGTGCTCAGTATCTGTGATAGAGCAATAATAATAAATAAATATATATTAGATTTTGTATATATATTTAATTACATGGATGCTTATCTGCAACCATTTGGTTTCATGCCTGTCTTTACAGAGCAATCATCAGGCAGGAGATAATCTTGTTCTTATACATCAAGGGAAGCAACTCTAGATATTTTTATTAGGATGATCTTAACAATTTGTAAATTAGATTTTTCTTTCTTTATTAAATAAAAAAAAGGTAAAATAAAAAGATTAAAACAACTAACCTTTTCCCAAAAGGCTGAAAAAGATTAAAAAATAAAAACATGATTAATATTAGATTAACAAATTGAATATAATCTATACATGTATACATTCACTATCACTAGGGCTTGGTTTTTGAGCAAAAATAATGAAGATTTTATTTATATTTGAGAAGATATTTAAAAATTAAAATTTGTATAGTAACAGAAGGTAATTGAAATATGATGTTGATTGATTGAATTAATCGCCTCATTTATATTGTATTTTTTTTTTAAGTTGTAAATTATTGAACTAAAATTCTTACTATACTGTTAAATATTTACGTGGGGATTTTATGGGGCATCCAGTAAGGATCTAACTTGTGATAAGTAAAAATGGATCTGTGAGACTAACTTTAAAAAAATCCCCCCTCTAACCAGGCGACACCAGGTAGCCACTTCTAGTACATATATAAAGGGTAGTTGTATGTATGCGTATGTCCGGAGGAAACTTCGAAAATAAAACAATTAACAACAAAGTAAATATATATGCACATTAAATATCACCAGGGCATGGTTTTTGAGCAAAAATTAATGATTTAATTTAAATACATGAATATATCTAAAAAATAAAATTTAAATGATAAACAGAATTTTTTCCATTTAATATTGTAGACATAAATTTCTATTTTCAGAGTGACTGGATCAACGCAAGGTCTTTTTTTTTAAGTAGGGATTTTAATGGGGCATCCAGCGGAGATCCAACTCACAATTCAGTAATAATGGATCTGCGAGACTAACTTAAAAAAAATCCCCCCTCTACCCAGGCGACGCTGGGTAGCCACTTCTAGTTAACAATAAAAAGAGATAGGGAAGAACACTCTTTGTGAGACTGCAAATAAATCTGATAATAACATCAACAAAGCAATACATTTTGTTAAAGAAGGAAACACTTCGAAATTTTCACGTAAAAATAGGCACGTGTCCTCTATATTTGACGGCTCCGCGAGCTGGCGCATTGCATGCGACTTGGAACATCAGCTCGTTTTTCCAACTGAAATAACCGTAACGGCCCAGCGTCCTGATATTGTCATTTGGTCAGTTAATCAAAAGAAAGTTTTTATCATTGAGTTGACAGTTCCATTTGAAGAAAATCTGGATTGGGCCCATCAGCAGAAGTTGGAAAAATATGAAGACCTACGTGAACAATGCGCCAGAAACGGATGTATTTCCCATTGAGGTCGGATGTCGGGGGTTTATTGCCAACTCAACCTCGGCATTTTTGTCTAAACTTGGACTTTCTCTACCAGACAAGAGGAAATACTCAAATAAGATCCAGGAGAAAGCTCTAACCACATCAGCGTGGATATGGCAGTCCTATTTTGTGACATGAAACCGACAAAGTTTGGTGGTATCGTGAGATACTGCTGGGGTGCTCTGGGTTAGTGGGAATGATGCTTCGGCCCCGAAACCATGCCTGAACCCAGAGTCACCATCTGATGAAGGCTTTGTTGGTTGCAATGCTACTGTGTAAATAGCAGTCATTGTATGAAGATTATTACTGGAAGAGAAGATACCTCAAAGAATCAGCTCATATGATAGGCTATAGTAACCTCTTAAGTAGACAAAGTATGGAGATGAATACAATATGGGAACCTATAATTAAAAAGGCTGGATTAGATTTTTTTTAAAAATGCAATACGAGTCAAGGTAAAAATTATACATAAGTAAAGAGGTAGATATTCTAGGTAAAACAGGAGATTAGGTTTATAAGTTTCCAAAATTCACTCTGAATTGTCCAATTGGACACATGACGCGGCGGATATAGGCGTCGAGTTATTACAGTTTTAAGTGACAGACCCACAATCCTGGTCAACGGCAACAGTGACACAGAATAATTAACACAGCTTAACACTTGTACCCTGTCGTGGTTAACGGAATGAGAACGGTCTACCCCCATGGATCGAATAAAAGGTTAGGTTCGAAGTTCTGGGAAGGCTCTTCCGATTACGAGGAGGAGGTTCTCAAGTCCGACAAGAAATACCTGAAGAAGGCCAAAACATTGTGCAGATAATTGTTTCTTGGTTCTCTTTCTTTCTTCCCTCAGCCATGTGCTTGTAGGTTGGTTGATTGGATTTTACGGCATGTCAACCCTTGTTGGGTTATTTTGTGCTGAAATCGTTTTGTTTTATTCATTCTTCATTCATACTGAATTTTTTCTAAACACATTTTTTTAAACTTATTTTTTTTCTATTGGAAGCTTAATAGGTACTATAACTCCAGGTCAGAGTGGACCTGGAAGTAATAGTGATGAAGGGGTACTCCACATGTCCCAGAGCTCCAATATTGGAGCTTCACCATCAGATAGTTTAACGTCATACCCAGGACATTAAGACCTTTAGTCACTGCCTTCTTAATTCATAAACACACCGTTGGGTGAAATACTAGGCCGCAGTCATCAGTGATGAACCCAAGGTCAACAGGTGTTTCGGGTCTTTACTCACCATACACCCTCGCCCAGGAGACCCCAACCGGACAGATCAATTCCCGGTTTGCAACCTAGTGGCACTTATCCAAGCATCGCTCCTGTGGATCCAGAGCCATCTCGATGCTTTCTCAGCAACTTCTGATATTTCTTTTATGGCTCTCCTACTTTGCTGGCCCTTAATGCCAAGGGTCTTAAACACCTTCAACGTCATACCTAGGACATTAAGACCTTTAGCCACTGCCTTCTAACACATATAAGATAAAAAGGGTTGGGGTTTGCCATAAGGGTTGGGACAATCATATAGATGCTAGGGCTTGATGTGACCAGCCGATTAAATCCTCTATAAAGAGAGTGCCTGGTGTAGGGGTTATAGTCATAGGTAATGGACTCATCAACATGAGTTCAAATCCTGGATGAGGCTGTTTGCATTCCACATAGTGCTAGTACTCATGGGAAAGGTAGGCAACTACTATCCCTCCCGGTATGGGTAAATAATTGAGCAGACTGGGCACATTAACTTTGGCTAGGTAACCAGTATAGGAGAAGGAAAACTGAAGTGGTGTTTAACAACTTAAGAAATTGACCTTATGTCACATCTTGCTTGTGTGGAGGGGTTGATAAATATATAGCTAGGGCTTGACTTGACCAGCTGATTGATCAGAGGGGGCAACTCTGACCACATGTCTAGCCTAAGTAAGGGCCAAAGTTTTAACTTTGGAATCGAAATCAACTTTTCACCAAGACATCCACACCAGTGTAATTCCTGGCATTGGTCTTAGATTCTTGACCATTATTGATGCCAACTGTCTTGTCGTGCCATTTGTGTATTGTGTTGATTTAACCAACTCTACATCATTGATCTTAACATTCTGGCAATGTCTTAGAAATCGAAAGTCTTTAACTTTGGCACTGTCTTCTAACAGACAGAAGTGCCATCTAGTGGTTATGAATGTAACCAAATTAGAATTGTTTTCTTTACCAAGAACCACCTTCTTTGGAATGGTCTATATTTTAATCTATGAGAATGACCTTCTTTGGAATGGTCTATATTTTAATCTATGAGAATGACCTTCTTTGGAATGGTCTATATTTTAATCTATGAGAATGACCTTCTTTGGAATGTTCTATATTTTAATCTATGAGAATGACCTTCTTCGGAATGGTCTATATTTTAATCTATGAGAATGACCTTCTTTGGAATGGTCTATATTTTAATCTATGAGAATGACCTTCTTCGGAATGGTTCATATTTTAATCTATTATCCAATCTGTGCTACTCATGTGCTGAGTTATCGGGAACTGGTATCAAACCAGGAACCTTGTGATTCCTGGGTGGGTACTCTACCGACTGAGCTAAATTGGATATTCTTATTTTTATTTGATTTCTTGATAACCTTACCGCCAGGTGGTCAAGTTCTCATTAAACTAGTTTGATACCTTCAGGTAAATTAATTCTTATCACCTAATTAATTGACTCTTAATGGTGAAATAACATGTCTTCATTTTCATTTTGAACTCTACCACCCCTCACACACGCGAGGAAATGTTAAATTAAATGAAAATTTAATGAATTGATTTTTTTCTTTATTTCATTCTATATTTAACACACGCACACATATATAAACAACATATGTTGGGTGGGGTTGTAGAATACACTGACTGCACCTCTGCTGAGGAGTAAGACTTCCACCCCCAATGGGGCTACCAGCTGTCTGTGGGTGGCAACTTGTGATGCTTAAGGACGGAATCCTGGTGGCTGATCAGTCCATGATACGCAACACTCCACTTTGGTCCTTACTTTGGCTTGACAGGTGGTTGGAGAGGACCCCTCTGATTAATTAGCTGGTCACATCAAGCCCTAGCACCTATAGGATTGTTTAAGCTAGGGCTTGATGTGACCAGCTAATTAATCAGAGGGGGCCTCTCCAACCACCTGTCAAACCTAAGTAAGGACCAAAGTAGTATACACGAGGGATTCCCAACCTTTTCAGCTCATGGCCCACTTTGAGACCAGAATTTTTTTTGTGTCCCATGAAATTATTATAATAAAAATTATTCAATTGGCATATATAAAGTCAATATATATAAAATATAATCTCTCCCCACTTTCCCCTAACGTGAATTAGTTGACATCTTACTTTCTAGAAAATATAAATTTCCCACATAATTGGATTTTTTATATAAAAAGTATGCTCTGAAATCATATAGAATTATAATATTTCCTTGGCCCACCTAAAATTTGCTGTGGCCCATTTTGGCCATAAGTTGGGAACCTCTGGTATACACCACCTAAGCCATAAGCAACACTCCACTTTGGTCCTTACTTAGGCTTGACAGGTGGTTGGAGAGGCCCCCTCTGATTAATTAGCTAGTCACATCAAGCCCTAGCACCTATAGGATTGTCCCAACCCTATTGCCCTTATGGTGCAGCTGGTGTATACTACTGCCCTACATGACGGATAACCACAATGTCCTGAATGTCTTCAATCTATAGCTGGAGTAGAAGAAAGAGATTTGTTCCTTTCTGTTGTGGACTAGCCTAGCTTACCTTTCGTAGAGAATAAATGAGCAGGTCCAAGACTATTTGTACACTGCTGTTTTAGAACATCAGGGTGATTACTGAGCCTGCTTCAGAGTTCTTTGGCCTCTGGAGTGGTTAGGCAATAAAATTAACAGTGTCGATCCCAGGGGGCTATCCCCCCAGGCAATACCTGCCTCCTTGATTTAAAGGGGCAGGGCTGGGTTTATTGTCCAGCGCCTGAGGCGCCCCCTCGAAGGAGAATGCCGACGGGATCGATGCATTTTTTGTGCCTATCACCCATAAGCTTCGGCTTGTGGGTGGTCCCACATTATTAGGGCCTTGTACCTAAACTGTACAAGTGGGGTACGAGGTAAATATCCCTGAGCCTGCTTCAGTGTGCTTTGGCCTCTGTAGCAGCTAAGTAAGATTAACAGCATTGATCCCAGGGGGCTATCCTCCCAGGCAATATCTGCTCCCTTGATTTAAAGGAGCAGGACTTGATTATTACCCAGTGCCTGAGTCGCCCCCCCCCTGAAAGGGAATGCCAATGGGATCAACACATTTTTGTGCCTACCCCCCATGAGCTTCAGCTTGTGGGTGGGCCCACATAAAAATGTCCTTGTGTCACACCCTCATAAGTGGGATGAGTGGCAAATACGCTGAGACTGTGAAGATTATGATGGAACCATTACGCGAACCGTCTACCTCAATGTTTTAGCACTGTTATGAGTTACTCGCAAACTGTTTTTGGATGTACTAGTATACTGAATATTGTATGATCCAATATACAACACTTTCCCAAGAAAATTTGTGTGAATTCAATCATCTTTAACCAGAATTTCAATGCTTCTCTGATTCTGATTAGTTTCTTCTGGATGACTATATATATATATATATATATATATATATATATATATATATAAATGTTTTGTTAAACTCTACTGACAATTCTTGTCGGACGAGTTTTTGTTCGATCCTTTCTGTCTGGCCATCTTTTTAATATCTGGGTGGAATTGGTGTAGCAATCCACCAAAAGTTCTTTCACAAGCGCTTTCTGCACGTCTTAGTGCCATTATCAGGTGTGAAACTGGTGGAATGTTTCCGTTGTCTTGCTTTTAGAATGAGCAGTAGCAGTAGGAATTAGTAGTAGAAGGGGCTCATGAGTTCCGTTTAAACGAACAGTAGCAGTAAAAATTTGTAGGAGGGGGGGGGGCTCACAAGTTTATAAGAATGTACACTAGTTTCACACCTGATGATGGCATAAAGATGTGCAGAAAGCGTCGTGAAAGAACCTTGTATACCAATTCCACCCAGATATTAAAAAGATGGCCAGACAGAAAGGATCGAACAAAAACTCGTCTGACAAGAATTGTCAGTAGAGTTTAACAAAACATGTTTAAAAGAAAAAAGGCTGCCAAAATATATATATATATATATATATATATATACACACACACACACACACACACATACGAGGGTGTATCAAAAAGTAATGGCATTTTGTTTAGGTCAGGTATAATTACCAACACAGAAACATGTATCATTCATTAAAATGAAGCTGGTCCTCTGTGGATCACATCCCTACTTCTCCACATAGTCAGTCACCGTTTCTCTCAATAGCAATCAATGTTCCACCTTCGAATGAAAGCATGTATCCCTGCCCTGTAAAATTATGTTGACTGTTCTTTGAGCCAATTCTTCACTACAGATTTCACTTGCTCGTCACTGAAATAATGTTTACCTCCCAAACCCTCTTTCATGAGGCCCGAAGAGATGATAGTCTGAAGGCGCTAAATCTGGTGAGTATGGAGGATGCGGTAAAGTTGTCCACCCAAATGAGGTGATTTTCTCCCTTGTTTTGATACTTGTGTGTGGTCGAGCATGTCATGCAGAAGGAGGACATTGTTGATTGGCTAGTTGGGTCTTACTTGTCGGATTCTTGCTCTGAGCCTAATTAGGGTCTCAAATGTAGGCCTTAGTTTTATAAAAAAACTTTACATGAATAAAGAAAATGGCATTACTTTTTGACTCACCCTTGTACATATTATATATATATATATATTATATATATATATATATAATGTAGTTATTTAGTACTGGAGAATTGAAAATAAAGTGCTCTATTACAGGTCTAGGAACAGAAGTTGATTGATTTTAATCCCATGTCGTTCACTGGCTGGTTGTCTTGATGATAAGTGGCTAAAATAAGCTTTGAAACCAATGATAACAATTGCACCTTAAATGTATTGTATTCTCTAACAAATATATATAATAGGGATATTATTTAAGTATCAGGTAAGAAAGTATTTGTTTCCAGGTGGTCTTTTTTTTCTTCTTTTGTTTGTTGATAGTTGGAGGTGGGGGGCAAAAAAGCTAAGTGTGGGTTGAAGGGGCATTCAGCAGAGAGAGAAAAAAAAAGCCAATAAAACAATATGGCTGAAATGTTTAAAGAAAAGAAAAGAAAAAGGTGTCCTCTATGTAGACAGAGAGAGATATTAAATATTTACCAGGTCTGTGATAAAGACGTCGACACTCTGATTGGCCAGTGGCATTTTGCAGGCGTTCCATCGGAGAACATCAAGGGATAAATGAGGTCTGAAATTAAACGGATAAAAGAAAATGAGAAAAGGGAATTCAATAGATACGTTTCTGAGACAAAGGTTGGTTGGTTGGATTTTGGGCTGGTAGGTTGGTTGGTTAATTTTAATGGCATATCAACCCGCCTGGGGTTATGTCATGCCTAACGGTTAGGAAGTAATATATGTTGTGTATTTATATTTATACTTATACTATATTTATGTTTTCTTCAAATCTGAAGACGTACTTTTTTAAAAAAAAAAGAAAAGGAAATAAAAATAAATGAAATAAAAAATCTGGCCTTTTTTAGTTACAAAAAAAATAGGTTTTTAAAACAAAAACTCAATTCCATATAAATTACTTATTAAAAATAGATTTTGTGGGTAATGTTTACCGACTAGTTGAAATGTATGAACGTTGGTTGAATTTTAACGGCATATCAACCCGTCTGGGGTTATGTCATGCCTAACGGTTGGGAAGTGATACATATCGTGTATTTATAATAATACTTTTTGTAGGGGTTCCATCAGAGGACATCAAGGGATAAATGAGGTCTGAAATGAAACGGATAAAAGAAAATGAGAAAAGGGAATTCAATAGATACGTTTTTGAGACAAAGGTTGGCTGGTTGGATTTAATGGCATATCAATCCGCCTGGGGTTATGTCATGCCTAACGGGTAGGAAGTAATACATATCGTGTATTTATATTTATACTTTTTAGTAATTGGTTTTAAAACTGTGTTAGCACCAATAGGAATCATGTTGTATGGTATTGATTAAGGTCATGTCTATATTCTATGGTATAATTTTATTTCCCTAAATATGAGAAAATGTCTTCTATGTTGACATTTTCAAATAGATCTTTCATATTGTTTGCATTAAAATAACGGTTTCTGATGTGAGCAAAAAATCTGCATTCCATGAATAAGTGTTTAACAGTCAAATATGTTTCACACTGTGGTTATTGTTCTTCTTTGAGTATATAGAAGTGTGTTAGTCTCTGTGTGACCAATGTGGAATCGGAACATCAAGGGATAAATGAGGTCTGAAATTAAACGGATAAAAGAAAATGAGAAAAGGGAATTCAATAGATACGTTTTTGAGACAAAGGTTGGTTGGTTGGATTTTTGGTTGGTTGGTTTTAATGGCATATCAATCCGCCTGGGGTTATGTCATGCCTAACGGTTAGGGAGTAATATATGTTGTGTATTTATATTCATACTTTTTTAGTAATTGGTTTTAACAATGTGTGAGCACCATTGGGGATCATATTGTATGGTATTGATTAAGTTCATGGTATAATTTTATTTCCCTCAAAAAGGACAGAATGTCCTCCATGTTGACATTTTCAAATAGATCTTTCATATCGTTTGCATTACAATCTTTTTGATTTTGTGTTATTTAATATATAAGTTTATAAGACAAAGGTAATAGAATAATTTTAATGGCATGTCAATCCATCTTGGGTTATGTAATGACTACAGGTTAAGGAATCACATTCTATGTGTAGTTGTTTCTTAAGGTTGGCTGAATTCTATGGCATGTCAACCCTTGTTGGGATATTTTATGCTGAAGACAATATTCATTCTTGTTGGGTATTCAATTTCTTTGTGGAACTCATTTTTTTTCTCCAATACATTATTCTAAAATCAGGGTCTATCCATTAAGATAAAAAAACAGATACTACCATTTCAGATAAGATTAGGTTTGTTTTGTTTTACAGCATATCAACCTCAGTGGGTCATTTAATGCTGACAAAGTTTTGAAATAAATTCATTCTTAATGGATACTCAATTTTTTTATAAATACATTTTTCTATTTAACACATACATGGGACCCTAACAGGTACTACCACTCTGGGTCAGAGTGGACCAGGGAGCAATGGTCATGAAGGGGTGCTCCACATTCCCCAAACCTCCAGAACTGGAACCTCACCATCAGATAGAGTTTAAAGTCATTCCCACAACATGAAGACCCTCAGCCGACAGGACGATCAATTTCTTTTAGGAACTCATTTTCTTTCCAATACATTATTCTAAAATCAGGATCTATCCATTAGGATAAAAAAATAACAGATACTACCATTCCAGATAAGAGTGGACCTGGGAGTAATGGTAATGAAAGGATACTCCACACTACCCAGGGCTCCAAAATTGGAACATCATAACTAGATGCAGTTTAAAGTCATTCCATACTTAAATAGGTGATTGCATAATTACAATATACAATTTCGATACATTGACAATATTATTGTGTTAGTATAGTATTTAATTTTAAGACTAACAGCAACAAATAAATGAATTAAATCTTAATTTAATTCTAACAATTTATTAATGAACAAATAAAAAAATGAGTAACAATATAAAGTCCTTCCTGTGTATAAAGTTGAGTCTGAGGGGCTTACTGGCATGCTGGAGAAGATATCTTGTATCTTAGGGTGATTTTTTGGAGAGGATTTCAAGTCGCTACCTCCTCGGAGCTGGTCCGGAATCTCTTAGGATTTTGGACCAAAACTTCATGTGATTGGTATATCCAATCACAGAAAGCCTCTCCCTCACTTAACTCCACACACAAGAATTATCATTTTACAGATATGGAAAAAAGTATCAATAGAGGAAGTGGTGGATCATCTTAAGGAATTTGGACTGACAGCAAAGTTCCCAGAATCCTTGGAATGAGGAACAGTGCTTGACTTTAAACTGAAGAAAAGAAAAGTGGGTGTTTGGAAGGGGCACCGAGGTCTCACAGGTACCAAGAGATATTAGTTGGAAGGAATTGTTGTCAGTCTGTGGAAATCCAAGGGATGAAAATAATTTTTTCTCCCTATTCTGTAATCCCCTAACTCCTCAGACACTAAATGCAAAAGGCTGTTACTTCCATATTCAGCCTTGGCAGGAACGAGTAAAAATAAGATTATTCAGTATTTATTGAACTGAAAAGGGTTGATATACTGAAAAACAAAACCAACCAACCTAGGCACTAAAAGTAAAAGACAAGAGGCAGGGGCACAAAAGAAAAAAAAAATTGAAGAGGCTGAATCATCATGCCCTTAATCCAAAGTAAGACAATTTTTTCTCACTACACTGAAATTCCCATAACCTCTTCAGATATTAAATGCAAAAGGCTGTTACTTCCATATTCAACCTTGACAGGAGCCAGTAAAAATAACTGAAAATAAGAGACGGATGTTTTGAAAAAAAAAAATGACTTGATTCAGTATTTAATGACCTGAAAAGTGTTGATATACTGTAAAAACAAAAAACCAACCAGCCTAGGCAATAAAAGCAAAAGGCTGTTACTTCCATATTCAACCTTGACAGGAACCAGTAAAAATAAGATTATAAAACTGGCAATAAGAAGGGGGAATTTTTTTTTTTTTTTACAAAAGAGAAAAAACATGAGCCTGAAAAATAGACAAAAAAAAAAACCAAAAAACAAGACCACCCCCTCTCTCTCCTTTGTGATTCTTTCACACTCTGTGAGTATCCAATATGGCCAACATCTTCTAATGGAATCAGGTAATATGTCTTGGCACAAATGGCAAGTCATATTCAGAATATTGATAACGTGTCTGCCTCAGCAGATGTCGGCGCTAATTTCTTTCAGTGCATGAAAATGGTGTTTTCAATGAACACGTGAAGATTCTGGCTTCGTTTGTTCCACATAAATTTTATCTTTACAAATGGACGTGAATGGATCTGCATGGTCATTTATTTCCTCTGTGCGTACGGTGGAGAGACCCTATTGTGTACTGTAGCGTGTTACACACTAATAAAATAAGATTATGTACAGAGATGTGTGTTTTATACAAGGTATATATATGAAGATAGGATGGGTGTAGTAGAATCCGACAGTATGAGGTAGGTAAAAGGATAGTGAACAAGAAATGATAACTCAAAACAAATCTAAGAGTTGAAACGTTTCGTCCTATTTATACAGGCATCCTCAGTCAAAGATTTTTATTGAAAGCAAAATTACGTGCAAATACATGTGATTTGGTGAGGGGGTGGGGTGAGTTAGTAGCGAAAGTGAAGGGAGGGAGGAAAGGTGCTGACATGAATGAAGTGTGGGGATAGTTTACAGGAAGTAGAGAGAGGTTGGGAGTAGATGGGCACAGGGGTAGGTCAAAGGGAGGAGGGTAATGTTCTTGATATATATATATATATAGGAACAGTTACCACCTTGATATTTACAATTATACATATATATATTAGTTAGCTCAGTCGGTAGAGCATTCAGCTAGAAACCACAAGGTTCCTGGTTCGATACCGGCCCTTGCCAACCCAGTGTATGAGTAGCACAGGGATCTGTGCGGTAAAGTAAGGAGCTGATGGTAGGTGTGGCGCTCCACCTCAGATGCTAAAACAATCTCCTTGGTCTAGCATAAGTAAAAAGGGGATAGACTCCCTCGATGATTGGCTGATACCGACTTTAGGCTGCCCCGATGACTTTACTATATATATATATATATATATATATATATATATATATATATATAGTCATCCATAGACACGTGCTTCGACTTATCAAGTCTCTTCAGTCTGGCTAGACATTCTGTGAGCTACCTACAGCTGGGATAGAACCCCAATTGATTCAGCATCAGTCAGACAGCTTAACCGCTCGGCCATCGTTACCCACAGAATGCGAAGGGGATTTTAACTGTTTTTAACACACATCTGTACGTATGTAAAGGCTGCCATAGAGTGCTCCATCCCTTTTATAAGAGAGCGTTGCGTTTATGCTTTAGTTGGCGGTCATCAGCAAAATCCCTTCCAAAGTGCTCAAACTCGGGGATGGGGAACATATATTATCTAGCATATATATATATAATATATATATATATATATGCTAGATAAACCAGGTACAGGTTCTAAAAGCTGTCTATGATGATATACATGCTTCTAGTTGGGAAGAAGTGAAGGATTCTAATGAGCATTTCAGAGTTAATAGTCCATGTTGGTTGGTTGATTGGATTTTATGGCATGTCAACTCATATTGGGTCATTTTATGCTGAAGATGTTTTGATTTGTTCATTTTTGATGGGTACTTAATTTTTTTTAAAAGACATTTTTAGAACTTTTGTTTTATTTAACCCATCGATGGCACCTAACAGGTACAGGACGCATGTCTCGAGGTCAATGTGAGATGTCATCAAAGAGTTTAATGTCATGTTTAATGATTATGCCCAGGACGCAAAAGATGCCCAGGACGCAAAGAGTTTAATGTAGAGATGTAATGCAAAGAGTTTAATGTCATGCCCAGGACGCCAGGACGCAAAGAGTTTAATGTCATGTCATCAGGACGCAAAGAGTTTAATGTCATGCCAGGACGCAAAGAGTTTAATGTCATGCAAAGAGTTTAATGCCCAGGACGCAAAGAGTTTAATGTGCATGCCCAGGACGCAAAGAGTTTAATGTCATGCCCAGGACGCAAAGAGTTTAAATGTTTAATGTCATGCC
>CM042162.1:12490980-12518480 GCA_023376005.1 Doryteuthis pealeii
TAATTTAATCAATTAATTGCGGAAGTCTCTCTCTCTCTCTCTCTCTCTCTCTCTCTCTCTCTCTCTCTCTCTCTCTCTTCCATATATATTATATATTATATATATATATATATATATGGAAATATGATGAGGAAATTAATCCGACAATATGAGAAGAAAATATTTTCAGAAATATATATATATATATATATATATATATATATATATAAAATAACTTAGAAATGTATTACTTAGAAGTGTCCAGACCCCCAACCCAAGCAAATAAGACACAAATTGATTTCCACAATTAACTGTAATTAATCAATATCTTGATTAATTCAGTGAAAATTAACCTTGAAGATCCTTAAGGTGAAACTAGAATAGGTTATTTCTGTACACACTGTAATACTAAATCCACTCTACTAACATATTGAGCACTTTATATTTGTTATAAAACTTACTTATCTGATTGATACTTGTATCAACTAAGTATTGGGATTATCTAAATATCTTTTACCGGTAAGTCATTCCCTTCATTATATATATATAATAATAATGATAATAAAAGAGTTAAGGGTCTACCATGGTTTCAATCCAAATGATTTCATCAGTACCCTACCCTAAGATTAACTAAGTTGATGTAATTCCTTAGTTAAACTGAGATAAATTTTTTTTTTTGGATACATCAACTTAATTAAGTGTAGGGTAGGGTCCTAATGAAATAATTTGGATTGAAACCATGGTAGACACTTAACTCGTTCCCCCTCCTATTATTATTATTGCTCTATGTTTTTAATATATTGAGCATTTTGGATTAATTACTGATGCTATCAGCTTTGGTACAGTGGTGGAAGAGCTGCTGTAAGTGGCTTAAAGTAGGCAAAGAGTTAAAACTATGTTGAAAAATAGAATTTTTTGTAGCTCAAAACTTGCTTTTATCCAATAGTGTTATTGTCATATTTGTATTGGTTATCTATCTATACATATATAAAGGGCAGTTGTGTGAATCTGTGTGTCCGGAGGAAACTTCGAAAATAAAACAATCAATGACAAAGTAAATATATATACACATTAAATATCACCAGGACTTGGTTTTTGAGCAAAAATAATAGAGATTTGATTCATATTCGTGAAGATAATTAAAAAATAAAATTCAAATGATAACAGCATGGATTTTTTATCCATTTAATATTTTAGATAGTAGACATTAACATTTCTTTTCAGAGTAGCTGGATCAATGCAAGGTCTATTTTTTTACATAGGGATTTGAATGTGTCATCGTATGAGGATTCAACTCACGATTCAGTAATAATGGATCTGTGGGACTAACTTTAAAAAATCCCCCTCTATCCAGGTGATGCCGGGTAGCCACTGCTAGTAGTTATTAAATAACCCAACAAGGGCTGACATGCAGTAAAATAAACTAACAAAAAAATAAATATGCAAATTTTCTTTGTTCATATTTTGGTGATGCAGCTATCTTTCGTTTGAATGACGCACAAGTTGTCTGTAACAACAAACAGGTTATATGCGCATAAAGATATATTTTCTGAATTTTGTGTCTAAAAAGTCTTGTATGTTTTTGTGGTTTTATAAGCTCCTTATAAGTTTTTTTTTTGTCTGAGGAGATTTGAATAAATGATAATATTCTGATGGCCAAGTAAAACTGGACACTTCTACAAGGTATTTCCAAATATGTGTACAAATAATAAGAAATAAAATAATACTTTTAATATAGGGCCGGTTTAGCACGTTCGGCTAGGAACCACAAGGTTCCTGGTTCGATATCGGCATATGAGTAGCATAGGGATCTGTACGGTAAAGTGAGGAGCTGGTGGTAGGTGTGGCACTCCACCTCAGACGTTAAAATAATCTCACAGTATTGATTAACGAAAAAAGAAAAAGAAAAAGCAAACTTGTCAACTGAAATTTAAAAAATTAAAGAACATGAGTATCAATATATAGATACTTGATACACAAGGTTCCTGGTTCGATATCGGCATAGTCAGCATATGAGTAGCATAGGATCTGTGCGGTAAAGTGAGGAGCTGGTGGTAGGTGTGGTGACAACACTCATAAGAAATAAGATTTCAGTGGATAAGCAACACCAGATAATCAGGATTTATGTTTTTGCATTTCATCTTGGGTGATTTGGACGGTTTCATTTTTAACCAGATGGTGTTTGCAAGATGATAACAGTTGTAAAATTAAAGAACATGAGTATCAATATATAGATACTTGATACCTTAAATAATAAATAAAATAAAATAATACTTTTAATATAGGGCCGGTTTAGCGCGTTCGGCTAGGAATCACAAGGTTCCTGGTTCGATATCGGCATACTCAGCATATGAGTAGCATAGGGATCTGTACGGTAAAGTGAGGAGCTGGTGGTAGGTGTGGTGACAACACTCATAAGAAATAAGATTTCAGTGGATAAGCAACACCAGATAATCAGGATTTATGTTTTTGCATTTCATCTTGGGTGATTTGGACGGTTTCATTTTTAACCAGATGGTGTTTGCAAGATGATAACAGTTGTAAAATTAAAGAACATGAGTATCAATATATAGATACTTGATACCTTAAATAATAAATAAAATAAAATAATACTTTTAATATAGGGCCGGTTTAGCGCGTTCGACTAGGAATCACAAGGTTCCTGGTTCGATATCGGCATACTCAGCATATGAGTAGCATAGGGATCTGTACGGTAAAGTGAGGAGCTGGTGGTAGGTGTGGCACTCCACCTTAGACGTTAAAATAATCTCACAGTATTGATAAACGAAAAAAAAAAGAAAAAGCAAACTTGTCAACTGGTATATTTTGCAGTTCCAGCAGATCACAGGGTGAAGATAAAGGAAAATGAAAAGATAGACAAATACCAGGACCTTGCCAGAGAATTGAACAAGCTGTGGAATATGAGGGTGAAAGTGATACAGATTAGCATTATCGCTTACGTGCGCTCACACCCTCTCTCTATCTTCCCCATACACTTTCTTTCTTATATTTTTTCTGTGTAGCATGTCCTTTTTCTTCCCTTTATGAAAAAAAAAAAACCCGGAATGGGTCCATTATTTAGCTGAGTGACAACACTCAGAAGAAATAAGATTTCAGTGGATAAGCAACACCAGATAATCAGGATTTATGTTTTGCATTTCATCTTGGGTGATTTGGACGGTTTCATTTTTAACCAGATGGTGTTTGCAAGATGATAACAGTTGTAAAATTAAAGAACATGAGTATCAATATATAGATACTTGATACCTTAAAACAGTGTACAAAAAATCATTTATCTTAGAAATACTTTATATTATAGGGTGTTGCAAGATGATAACAGTTGTAAAATTAAAGAACATGAGTATCAATATATAGATACTTGATACCTTAAAACAGTGTACAAAAAATCATTTATCTTAGAAATACTTTATATTATAGGGTGTTGCAAGATGAGAACAGTTGTACAATTTGGTCTGGTTTACGGCATATCAACCTCGGTGGGTCATTTAATGCCGACAAAGTTGTGAAATAAATTCATTCTTCCAATTGGACACATGGCCGAGTGGATAGGGCAGTTAGGTTAAGACAGTTCTAAGTGACAGTTATCTCTGGAACCAGAGTTCAATCCTGAGTGAAAGCAGTTAGAAAAATAATTAATTAACACAACTCCTACCCCAGCTATGGTTAGCGGAAATAGAACAGGATACCCCCGTGGAATAAATAAAGGGTTAGGTTCAAAGTTCCATGATGGCTCCCGAATACGAAAAGAAGGTTCCTGAGTCCGAGAAGGTTCCCAAGTCTGACAAGAAATATCTGAAGAAGGCCAGAAACGTTGAACAAATAACAATGAAGATGGGGACAATAGTCCGAATAACGCAGATGATACTAAATTCATTCTTAATGGATAATCACATTTTGTTTATAAACTCATGTTTTTCTATTTAACCCATAGATGGGACCCTAACAGGTACTACCACTCCGGGTCAGAGTTGACCAGGGAGCAATGGTGATGAAGGGGTGCTCCACATTCCCCAAACCTCCAAAACTGGAACCTCACCATCAGATAGAGTTTAACGTCATTCTCAGGACATGTAGACCCTCAGCCACTGCCTTTAGCACCTTATAAAAAGAGTTGGGGCTTGTCATAAAGGCAATAGAATTGGGGCAATCATATAGGTGCTAGGGCTTGACGTGACCAGCCGATTGATCGGAGGGGGCCTCTCCAACTGTCTGTCTAGCTCAAGAAAGGGCCAAAGTGGAATATTGCAAGTCATGGACTGCTCATCCACCTGGGCTCTATCCTTAAGCATAACAGGTCGCCACCTAATGGCCAACTGGGGGCCCCATTGGGGGAATCTTACCCCATTGCAGAGGTGCAGTCGGTGTATTCTAACGCCACAGCTGACAGGGCGGGATACCATTAGGTGTTGCAAGATGATGACAGTTATACAATTAAGGAACAAGAGTATTAATATAATAAAAAATGGTTCAATTTTTTTCATTGTCTTTTGGTCCAACAATTTTAAAGAAAAAGAAAAAACAAATTAAAATCTGAATAAAATTTTCTCGCAGCGTTAGAAATCCATTCTAGAATTTTCCTTGTCTAAGTGGATTTACCACTGCAGCAATCAAGTTGTGGGTTTCAATAGCCAGTTACATGACAATGACATTTGAATATGACAGCTTACGGCTTTTCTTGCTGCTTGGACATTGTGGTTTCCTGAAGACCAATGGGGAGACAACTCCATTACAAACACGATGACAATGGCTAGCAGATTTTAGTCACCTTTAGTGAACAACGTCTCATAAATGCAGCAGACCCTTGTAGATCTCTCTTAGAGTTATATGATGCCTCCATCTTTTATTTTCAGCCTGACTAACTGGAGATGATTTCATGTTCTTATTTTAACTAGCAGGACTTGTGGATATTCCACAGTATGATCATTTAATGATTTTTACTATAAAAATGCATTGGAAACTCAATTTTTTAAAACTCATTTTCTTCTATTTAACACATAGATGGACCCTAATAGGTACTACCATTCCGGGTCAGGGTAGACCTGGGAGTAATGGTGATGAAGAGGTACTCCATACTTCCCAGAGTTCTAGAACTGGAACTTGACCATTAGATGCAGTTTAACGTCATACACAGAACAATAAGACCCTCAGCCACTGCCTTCTAGCACATATATTATAAAAAGGGTTGGGGCTTGCCATAAGGACAACTGGTTTGGGGCCTCTCTGATTGCCTGTATAGCCTAAGGGCCAAAGTGGAAGCCAACACTGGTATGCCCATGTGTAGGAGTCCATAGAACATTGCTTAAGAGTTTTTCTTTATGACCCCCCTCCCCCCAGCAGCATCCTTGTGTAGTTCCTATATGGTTTCCTTAAAGTACAAGAGGTGTAACCAGAGCTGGATTTAGACCTTGGGGGTCTGGGGCACTTCTGGTGAGAGGGACCCTCAAGTTGCTTCAATGTACAAATTAAATTAGATACACGAGAAAGAAAAAGAAAAAAACGAAGTAAAATGAATTTCTCTGAATTTTTGAGATGAGGCTTGATATTTAGTATTATTTGGATTATTCGGACTATTGTCCCCATCTTCATTGTTATTTTACAATGTTTCGGCCGATGTGCCCTCTGGCCTTCTTCAGGTATTTCTTGTCTGACTCGAGAACTTTCTTAGATTCGGGAACCTTCTTTTCTAATTCGGGAACCCCCATGGACTGAATAAAGGGTTAGGTTCAAAGTTCCATGATGGCTCCCGATTATGACAAGAAGATCCCTGAGTTTGAAAAGAAGGTTCCCGAATCAGAGAAAGTTCCAGAGTCCGATAAAAAATACCTGTAGAAGGCCGGAGGACATATCATCGGAAACGGTGTACAAATAACAATAGTCCGAATAATCCAAATAATACTAAAACGAATTTATCAAAAGAAAAAATATATAAGTTGGGTTCTGATAAAGATTAATTTTAGAATTATTACAGATTTTGTAAAAAAAAGTCTATGGAGAAAAACTTAGAGAAAATTTACTCCTTTGCCTTATTATAAATTCAGTCCTTTAGAGATTTTATAAAGAAAGTCCAGGGGCCCTTCTGGGAGGTTTGGTTTGGTTTTGTTTTATGGCATATCAACCTCAGTGGGTCATTTAATGCCGATAAAGTTTTGAAATAAAGTCATTCTTAATGGATACACAATTTTTTATATATATACATTTTTCTATTTAACTCATAGATGGGACCCTAACAGGTACTACCACTATGGGTCAGAGTGGACCAGGGAGCAATGGTGATGAAGGGGTGCTCCACATTCCCCAAACCTCTAAAACTGGAACCTCACCATCAGATAGAGTTTAACATCATTCCCAGGACATGTAGACCCTCAGTCACTGCCTTCTAGCACCCATATGATAAAAAGGGTTGGGGCTTGCCATAAGGGCAATAGGGTTGGGGCAATCATATAGGTGCTAGGGCTTAACGTGACCAGCCGATTCATCGAAGGGGTCTCTCCGGCCACCCGTCCAGCCTAAGTATGGGTCTAAGGGAAGTGTTGCAGGTCATGGACTGCTCATCCACCAAGACTCCGTCCTTAAGCATCGTGGGTCGCCACCCACAGTCGACAGGTAGTCTTACCCCTCTGCAGAGGTGCAGTCAGTGTATTCTAATGCCCCAGCTGATATGGCAGGCTTCTGGCAGGGGAGAGAGCCTAGGGCAACTGCCTTGTTATAAATTTGGCCCTGTATGTAACCATACAATATTACTGACATGGCTACAGCTTGGATGTATTCCAGTTTTATTTTGTTAAAGTCCAAATAGTCTGTCTGCAACAAGTTGGTACAACAAAGACACAATGACTTACTGTTATGTAAAGATAATATTCTGAATATAATTTTATTATAGGATAAGAAATTAAGAAATACAATATAATATATTAGTGCAAGAAAATACAATAAAAAGCTTTAATGTGCAAGTGCTGGAATGAAGAAGAAAAAAAAACAAGGAATACTAAGTATTATTATCCTTTTAAATATAAGATAACAAGCCAGAATAATATAATATTTTGTCTACCATTTAAGAGATGAGACGTTGGGAGATATAATGAAATTTTAATGCACAGAAGAGTCTAAATGAAAGGGGTAAGAAATGAGAAGAAAAAAAATTATTGTAGATTATCTGATTTTGAATATCGTTGGAATATATTAGTAATGTATACATTGAAAAAATGAATACAAAACACACACACACAAAAAAAAAAAAAAAAAAAAAAAATGTATCTAAAATTCTTATATATATATGTGTGTGTGTGTGTGTGTGTGTGTGTGTGTGTGTGTGTGTGTCATTCACAGACACTGTGTTTCAATATATCACATCTCAGTGTGGCTAGACTTAGCAGATTGTTATCATACATAAAAATATATGTATATATTGTCAGCCACAGACACTGTGTTTCGACATATCACATCTCCTCAGTGTGGCTAGACTTAGCAAATTCTTATATATATATATATATATTATAATAAGATAAATATATAAATGTTTTACATATCTATTTATTAGGTGACAAAGGAACATTCACAACCATATTGGTTTCATGCAGTGCAATCATCAGGTGAAGATGTTTCAAACGACATTTGTGAATGTTCCTTTGTCACCTAATAAACAGATATGTAAAACCTTTATATATTTATCTTATTATATTATATAACAGCTCTATTTTATATTGAGCACTCTACCAATAATACTGCCTTTGGTACGCCATTCCAGCAAAAGCTGAAACAGTGACCATCTCACACTATATATATATATATATATATATATAATATATATATATATTTTAAAATTATCATATATGTGGGTAATCCTTAAAGGAAGGTCTCCTAAGTGCTGGGTTTGCAGGGAAACAGTGCCACTATAAGCAACACTGTTGCTTGGCCGTTGTTTCTGATGGAGTTCCCGACGGACGCTACCACCAAGTTTGAAGTTAGCACAATTATTCAGTTTGGATGGGGTATATATACTATTATGTTATTATTAACCTATTATATTATTATGTAATGGCTATCTGATGAAACTGGGCTCTCATTGAGTTACTGGTCAAAATATATCTGTAATAGCCAAATGACGGTTTGATATGTTTTTCTTTCTTATTGAGAGTGTATGAAAAATAACTTGACAAAGGGTGAAGGTCACCCAAAATATTGGAAAAATAAAGTGTACGAAGGGCAAAACAATGGTCATATACTAGAACTGTTTTTTGTTCTATTTTTTTAGTTCACTTTTTATATATTTCCTATGCTTCCAATATCACAGAAAACGTTCACAAGATCAATAGATTGATACACAACTAAATTTATATTTATATATATATATATATATTTAGACTAAGACTAAATAACCACAAATCCACTATAAATTTCAAATCCCCGCATAGTACAATAGCACTTCATTTTAACACCTTATCACACAACCTTACACACCTCAAATGCATTTTAATAGAACACGCATTTCCAACAACGCAATCTAGAAAACAATCAGAAACTAAATGGATTATAAGATTACAAACACACGTGAAGGGATTGAACGCAGACATCGGAATTCTCCGTTATTATAAATATTTCACAGACGCTGCCGCTGTCGATAACAACAGAGACAAGGAAGCCGTTAAACAGGAATAACATTCATTTGATAAAGGGTATCTAACGAACCTGACAATTTATGACAAAAAATAATAATAAAAAAATAAGTGAATCCAATACTCCATAATATCGAGTTCATTCATTTATATATTTTTAATGCTTTGTAATAACGCCCAACTTAAAAAAACATTTAAAAACAAAAATATATATATATATATATATATATAAATGCAGGTGTGTGTGTGTGTGTGCATATGTTGTAGTTTTTGTTAAGGAATTGTGCAATGATGTCAAAATGTAATGCAGTTCTGATTTTGACAGAAGTTTTTGATTCACCTCAAACTCCCAAGGCCAAAACAAAGCATCATCGAAGGGCATCTGTCAGGACCTGGAAAAAAAACCCAGAAAAACAACCTCTGCTGAAGATCTGAGCAGAATGGCTTGAATAGGTTAACCATGGAGCAGCAATATATATATATCTTATTATAATGGAGATTGTGTGTTTTTCTGTCTGTAACCGAAACTATATTACTACTCAAGTCACAATTCCCTTAATTATTTACGTCAAATTCTCCATGATTTCATTCTTTTAAACCTTCAGTTATTAATAAAAATTGTATTACATTATTAATACTGTTGACCATATCTACGTACTAATAACATGCAATTGTATTTATATATACAACAAAATAGCGGTTTACAGTTTGAACGAGAAGGCTAATTTGCATATTGATATTTAAAATTTTATTTTAATAAATATGTGCTTGGTATTATTGATTTCTAATTGTTTGGTTTTATCTTAAGAAATATAAACAAAAATCTCGTGGATAAATCTTAAAAGAAATTTATTTACAAGAAGAAATAACTGTAATATTATCCTTTACTTCCTATTTTAACTAAATAGTTAAATTAGGAAAATTTACCAATGAAAGAGGGGAGTAATGGAAAATGATGGAATAGTTAGTTTCAAAGTTGTTCTATTTTTCGATTATACCCCCTCTGTTGCAGATCTTTTTATCTGCATTCTTAGTCAGTTTCATTAGCCTTTCTAATTTAATATGATATTTTATTATATTAAAACTTAAATACTTGCACCCAGAGGGTGCATATATTTGCTAGTATATATAAATATCCTACCCAAACATATGTATTACCTACATCTGTGAAAATTCTTACTTCCTCCTTCTCTCTCCTCCACCTTTTAACTTTTTCTTATATATATATATATATATATGTATGTATATTATATATACTAGCAAATATATGCACCCTCCGGGTGCAAGTATTTAAGTTTTAATGTAATGAAATATCGTATTAAATTAGAAACGCTAATGAAACTAAATAAGAATGCAGATAAAAAGATTTGAAACAGAGGGAGAATAATCGAAAAATAGAACAACTGAAACCTACTCTTCCATGACTCTCGTCTTTCATTGTTATTTTTTCTAATTTAAGTATTTAGTTAAAAGAGGAAGTAAAGAATAAAATGACAGTTATTTTTTCTTGTTAATGGATTTCATTTAAGATTCATTGAAGAGATTTTTGCTTATATTCATTAAAATAAAGCCAAACAGTTAGAAACCAATAATACTAAGCATATATTTATTAAAATTACATTTTTATTATCAATATGCAAATTAGCCTTCCCGTTCACACTGTAAACCGCTATTTTGTTGTATATATAAATACAATTGCATGTTATTAGAATGTAGATATGGTTAACAGTATAAATAATGTAAAATAATTTTATCAATAATTGAGGTTAAAATAAGGATAAATTCATGGTGAATGTGACGTCAATTACTAAGGGAATTGTGACTTGAGTAGTGATTTAGTTTTGGTTACAGACAGAAAAACACACAATCTCCATTATAATAAGATATATATATACACCATTCTGTTTTCAAATAATAAAATAAATAAAGTTCATTCTGATGAAGTGTCTTGGTTGGATTTTATGGCATGTTAACCGATTGGGTAATTTTATGCTGAAGACAATTTGTTTAATTACTCATTTTGTTCTATCTAACGTAATAGGTACTACCACTCCGGGTCAGAGTGGCCCTGGGAGTAATGGTGATCAAGGGGTACTCCACATTCCCCAAGCTCCAGAAATGGAACTTCACCATCAGATAGAATTTAACGTCATCCCCAGGATAATAAGACCCTCAAGTCACTGCCTTCTAGCACATGATAAAAAGGGTAGGGGGCTTGGCATAAGAACAATAGAGTTGGAATAATCATATTTGGACTTTAACAAAATAAAACAAGTGCTAGGGCTTGACATGACCAGCCAATTGATCGGAGGGAGCCTCTTTGACTGGCCATCTAGCCTAAGTAAAGGCCAAAGTGGAGTGTTACATGTCATGGACTGCTCAGACACCTTAAGCATCACAGGTTGCCACCCATGGCCAACAGATGACACCATTGGGGTGTGGGACTTATCCCGCTGCAGAGGTGTCATCGGTGTATTCTAAAGCCCCCACCGACAGAGCTTGAAACCAGCAGAGGCAAAATATCAATTGAATCTAATTGTTTGTGTTCTTTATTAACTTTGCTAATACTTTTCCTCATATATATATAATAAATAAGTAATCCACAGACATGTGTTTCGAGGTTTCACCTCTCATCAGTGTGGCTATACCGTAACAGCTATCCCTGGCCGGGTTTGAGACCCGAATGAACTTTCGTTTGCCAAGCCTTTAAGCCATACCGCCAGAGGCAGCTATCAAATATAGGAGAATATTTAATCGCTACATTTCTAAGCGGAAATGAATTCACTAGAGATCTCAAATATTTGTAAACAAAGTGAGGATTAGCCAGAATGGTGAATTTGCAATTAAATCCCTATTCAGAGTATGTTGTTGGCATTCTTCCTTTTATTAAATACGATGGCAGACCAATTTTTGAATGGCAATCTCTGGTGCAGTGATTGCAAACAAATGGTGATGCTTGCTGGAGATGCTGTTGTCTCTCCTTCCTTCTGGCTCTCTTTTCTGTGGCAGTTTCTTTCCTCTCTTTTTCACTCCTTTTCGTTCCTTGTTTGATGAGGAGGTGCCAGGTCATACGGTCTTCTGCATAAGCCTCCCATGTGTTGATGTCGATGTGGCATGTCTTCATGTCCCTCTTGCAGACATCTTTAAAGTGCAGGTGTGGTCTCCCTACCGGTCGGGTGCCCTCTACTAACTCACCATACAGTTGGTCTTTGGGGATGCGGCCTTTGTCCATCCTCTTGACTATATATATATATATTATATATATATATATATATATATATATATATATATATATATGAGGTTAAGTAAACAAACAAATGTGTTTATTTTTATATGGCTTTAAGCCGACAATATTTGGAAGATATGAGCTTAATTGAAGTCATACCAAATTTTGAAAATTAATTAGTTAATAATTAATGAATTTAGGCGGGCATATATGTTCAAATGTAAGGCTAAACAAATCGAGAAAATGTCAATCCCTGAATGTACATTTCGACCTATTAGGTCTCATCAGCATGTCTATAACCTTGTTGATGAGACCTAATAGGTCGAAATGTACATTCAGGGATTGACATTTTCTCAATTTGTTTAGCCTTACATTTGAACATATATGCCCGCCTAAATTCATTAATTATTAACTTTCAAAATTAGGTATGACTTCAATTAAGCACATATCCTATAAATATTATATATATATATATATATATATATATATATATACGGGGGGGGGGTAAGTGGCTGTACAGCTGTGTGTTTTTGTGGGGCACTGCTTCCAGGGTTTCTTTGAGACTGCATGCAACATTCTTGTGTAGTTCCAATATGGTATCACTGGGCTATATTGATTTTCAAAACTTCTCTATGATGTAACTTTTTGCTGGTCGCCCAACACTGGTGTGTCCATGTGTAGGTGTCCACAGGAGAATGTCACTCGTGTCAGGGTGGAAATGGGAGTAATGGCAACAAAGGGGTACTCCCCATTCTCCAGAGCTCCAAAATTGGAACTCACTATTAGATGCAGTTTAACGTCATACACATCATGTCTTGTTTGGATGGTTTGTGTGATAGGAGGTAAGTGGCCTTACAGTTTTTTTCTTGTGGGATGCTCCTTCCAGGACAGTGCATAGCATCCCATATGGTATTTCTAACTTATTTGAGCTATTTTGATTTTCAAAACTTCTCTATGATGATAGATAAGACTTGAAAAAGAAAAAGGAAATTTATTAAAGACTTGGTTTGTGTGATAGGAGGTAAATGGCCATACAGCTTCTTCTTGTGGGATGCCTCTTCTGGCAAAGCTCATAGCATCCTAGTGTAGTTCCCACATGGTATCTCTAACTTATTTGGGCTATTTTGAAATTTTCAAAACTTCTCTATGATGATAGATAAAACTTGAAAAACAAAAAGAAAATTTATTCAAGACTCAAATAAATTTAAAATGACCTCAGGATAACAAACATTATCAATCTTATGAGTTACAAACAAAATACAAAAAGTGAATTTTAAAAACATATTAACCTTTTGTATTTCAAAGATGTTTGATGTGTTGAAAGATAAAATTACTTTGACTAAATAAACTTTGTCTTGAATAAATTTGGATTTATTTACATTTTATCATAGATTTATATCATATGTATGAAAGAAGTTGTCAAAAATCTTAACTGCCCATAGATTATATATATATATATATATATATAATTTTCAATAAAGTTAGCAGTGTGATGAAACTCATGGGCATACAAAGACACTGTGGGTAGAAATTGATCTATAACCACAAAATGGCCAATTTTTAAGCCTTTTATTTTACTATATATATATATATATATATATAAGTCCATGGGAAGTTTAGACTTTTGAATTTTCATTTTTCTTATATATATATATATATATATATATATATATATATATATGAGAAAAATGTAATATATTATATTATTATAATAATGTATACATTTAATAGGTTTTTGTTACCACTGGTTTCAAAGCATTAGATACTTATCATCAGACAAATCGCTTTGGAAATGACATCTAAATGAATATCAGTTATGTATATTGTTCTTACTTTATTTGTCTACGTTTCAACCCTCGTGCATGCATGATGTCAAAAATAACTCAGAAAAATAAATTTTCTTTTTCCTTTTAAGGTGGTTGATTTTGTGTCATTTTTCCAAAGTTTAATAAATATTTTTTTTCTGTGAGGACAAGCTTTGAATATTTCCGATTTAGCATTTAGGTGTTAGTATGATGAAGCTAGTCCTTATAGGATTTGGAATTTTTCTGTAGAGTATAATAGACATCTCTTGGATCCATTGATATATATATATGTATATATATGTATGTATATGTATATATATGTATATATATATGTATATATATATATGTATATATATAAAATATACTCTATATTATATGGGGTTCCTTGTCAAACCAACAAAGCAAAAGACTCACATTTTTCTTATTTTTCCCTCAAATTAACAAAAGCCCTGATGAAGATCTATTGAAACAGATCGAAACACTGCAGCATTGGCAAAATAAACATAACTCATTTTATGAACTTGTATTTTTTCAATTTTTCACTATATTACATTCTGTTGGATTCACTTCCACTTTCTCTTCATATATATATATATATATATATATGTTGAAATGAAAAATAAAGGAAAGAAAATAGGATTTATTTTATTTTACTGACACGTGTTTCGGCCAGGAGTTTATACATGTATTCTATCTATTATTATTTTAAATCCATCGTGTTAGAACACTTTCTTTATGTGATTTCAAAAAAGTTATTTTTCAAACATATTGGAAATTCTCCGTATTTCAACCGATTTCATTTAAAACAATAAGGATTTACTCTGACGAAAGCCGCTATTTCTTTTGTATACTAAAAATTTCAGTAGTTTTTCTATTATTGTTATTTTGGATTTAAAATAATAATAGATAGAATACATGTGTACATGGATAAACTCCTGACCGAAACACGTGTCAGTAAAATAAACTAAATCCTATTTTATCCATTCAATAATTTCTTTCCTTTATTTTTCATTTCAACATACTGTTGGATTCACCTCTATTTTCAACTTATATATAATAAAAAAAGACTCATCAGATATACACACAAAGAGGCATATGTGAACTCCACAAAACCACACACACACACACACACACACATATATATATATATATATATATATATATATATATGTGTGTGTGTGCATAGACAGTATGAACAAACCAGTGAAAATTTTAGCTTTATAATAAATATTTGATGAAATGTAGTCATTTTTTTTTTCTCCAAATATTACACTTCAGTGAGTGTGATGATATGATTAATGAAGTTTTGAACCATCTATCTCGGATGTCAGGATGAGTTACAGCAAGCAATAACAAGAGTCCAAAAATATGTCTTACAGCCTATCACACATATACACACATGCCAAGGTCTTCCTATATGTATATATGTTATATATATATATATATATATACCATATTCGATGGCATATAAGAAATCCTATTATTTATATTTAATATTACAATATTAATACAGTTACGCTATGTACAAGTGCTGGTAGTCTACAATGTCTAGGTAAACATTAGCCTCCCAGATACTTCAGTTCCACATATAAAACCTGGGAGATATTATTATTTTGGTGATTTTTTTTAGAGGGGGAAAAAAGGGATTCATGTCATCAAATATGATATATAGAGCGAGTTTTCCAATTAAAGTTAGCAGCATGTTATATATATATATATATATATATAATCATCATCTCGGTCTTGGAAGACTATAGATTTCTCTTGCCTTGAAGTTATATTCTAGCACAAGCTCTTTTGTAACTGTGAAGGCCCATGTTTGAGAAATTTTCAACCACAGATGTTGCATGTGAAGGCCAGTCCTGAAGATGTATATATATATATATATATATATATATATATATATATATATATATACTACCTTAAAAGCCCCTAATAGAAAGCTAGCTCCTGTAGAGGATTCTTGATTGAGCCTTTGACCCAACAACAATTAAATTTGAAATACAAATATCAAAATATTTCTCTGAATGTTTGAGATGAGGCTTGATGATTAGTATTATCTGTATTATTCGGACTATTGTCCTCTTCTTCATTGTTATCAGTACAACGTTTCGGCCGATGTACCCTCTGGCCTTCTTCAGGTATTTCTTCTCGGACTTGGGAACCTTCTTGTCGTAATCAGGAGTAATCATGGAACCCAACCCTTTATTAAGTCCACAGGGGGTATCCTGTTTTCATTCCACAAACCATAGCTGGGGTTAGAGGGGTAGAGGCTTTAAGCTGTGTTAATCATTATTCTATGCTACTGCTGCCCTTGGCCAGGATTGAACCTGCAGTCCACTTAGAACTGTCTTAACCTAACTACTTTATCCACTAGGCCACGTGTCCAATTGGACAATCCAGTGAGAATTTTGGAAACTTTAATGGGCCGGGTTAGCTCGGTAGAGCGTTTGGCTAGAAACCACAAGGTTCCTAGTTCGATTCCGGTCCTCGCCAACTCAGCGTTATGAGTAGCACAGGGATCTGTGCGGTAAAGTAAGGAGTTGATGGTAGGTGTAGCGCTCCACCTCAGATGCAAAAACAATCTCCTTGGTCTAGCGCTAGCGAAAAGGGGATAGAGTCCCCCACTGATTGGCTGATACTGACATTAGGCCGCCCCGATGACTTTCCCTTTTTTACTTTAATGTCTCTTTTTTTTTGTTAAAATATATACCTATTCACCTATGTATGATTTTTTTTACCTAAACTCATATTGTTTTTTTTTTTTGTTTTTTTAAAAAAAAATCTGATCTAGCCTTTTTAATTATGGGTTCCCATATTGTATTCATTTCTATGCTCGGTCTACTTAATAACCCACTACAGCCTATCATATGAGCTGATTCTTTGAGACATCTTCTCTTCAAATGTTCTTCCATATCTATTATTCTAACTTCATCCCATAAGGGCAGATGGTTTCCCTTTTCATTCCATATACACATTTTGTACAATAATGTGATACACACATCTGTAAAGATTCATTAAAGAACTGACATACACTTATTTATACACATTTTATTGGAAAAATTATAGTTAAATTATTTGCCCCTGGCACCAGAGGGTGAATCACCAGTATACAACATTAGCACCTAAATTAAATTCCTTGACAAAAGTCACTTATTGTATTGGACAGTCAGCCAGTGAGTCGCATTTATCAAGTGCTCCCTTTACCTTCACCCTCAGCACTTATTGTGTTGGGCAGTCAACCAGCCAGTGGCATATTCCAGCGCTCCCTTTACCTTCTTCACCCTCAGCAAGATAAGCCTGGCCACAAATGTCACAAGTTTTGCAACTTTTTTGTACCTTTTGGATATATGTTTCTTTATCTTCAATTGTTGTTCTCGTCTTCTTTCATCCAAAATTGTTTGCCTACTGGGAATTATAAGAGTTCCCGCAAATACCTCTTAATTTCTTACAGTACAGTGATACAAACAGCTGTAGTGATTCCTTATAGTACAGTGATACATTTATTTGTAGACATTTCTTACAGTACAGTGATACAGACATCTGTACTGATTCCTTATAATACAGTGATACACTTATTTGTAGACATTTCTTACAGTACAGTGATACACACATCTGTACTGATTACTTATAGTACAGTGATACACTTATTTGTAGACATTTCTTACAGTACAGTGATACAGACATCTGTAGTGATTCCTTATAATACAGTGATACACTTATTTGTAGACATTCCTTATAGTACAGTGATACACACATCTGTACTGATTCCTTATAGTACAGTGATACACACATCTGTACTGATTACTGAGACTACAGTGATACACACATCTGTACTGATTACTGAGACTACAGTGATACACACATCTGTACTGATTACTGAGAGTACAGTGATACACACATCTGTACTGATTACTTATAATACAGTAATACACACATCTGTACTGATTACTTATAATACAGTGATACACACATCTGTACTGATTACTTATAATACAGTGATACACACATCTGTACTGATTACTTATAATACAGTGATACACTTATTTGTAGACATTTCTTACAGTACAGCGAGATACACACATCTGTACTGATTCCTTCTAGTACAGTGATACATTTATTTGTAGACATTTCTTACAGTACAGTGAGATACACACATCTATACTGATTCCCTATAGTACAGTGATACACACATCTGTACTGATTCCTTATAGTACAGTGATACACTTATTTGTAGACATTTCTTACAGTACAGTGAAATACACACATCTATACTGATTCCTTATAGTACAGTGATACATTTATTTGTAGACATTTCTTACAGTACAGTGAAAGACTCATTTGTACACATTTTGTACAGTACTGTTATACACATGTTTATACAGGTTCCTTAGAGTTATCAAAATACAAAATGCAAAAACCTATTTGTTTTTTCTTCCTTATTTTAAATATTCGGTTTTTCATTTGTGCCTTTTAGTTTTGGTCATAAGTGTGGATTATCATAAGTCAACAACAATCTTTATTCTGTCTTTGTTTTCATTTATCATTTCAATCTTTTCATTTCTTTCTGCATTCATTATTCATTCTTTCTTATTCATTCTTTCTTTCAACTTTCTTCATATTTTATATCACTGGTCACAATCTGATTTTCTATGAAACTAATGAATTTTAAGCTTCACAACCCCTAATACTGGAAGGGTCCCAGAAACGACTTCAGTCTACATAACTTAGAAGATTTGGAATCTACAGAGTGGTCCGAAAGTCTTGTCACCTCCTACATATTTTCCTTTTTTTTTCTTTCTTTTTTTTTTTAAAGAGGTGAAATAATTACAGAATTATTACATGGAATTCTAGAAAATAATTTCATTTTCAAAAATGTCTTTGAGAGATGAAATAATTACATAACTTATATATCATATTATTAAAAAAAATATATAATGAAAGTTTAAAAAGTATGTAGGGGTTGCACGACAACAGATCACTGTATTAGAAAAGCTTTAAAAAATATTATGTAACGTAGCGGTATATATGGTCACAGTACCCAAAGTGATATAAGTAACGTGGTGGTAGCGATATATTCACGGTACCTAAACAGATATATGTAACATTCTAATAGCGATATAATTGTATAGTGGGTCTGGTCAACGTGCCTCCCAATTCACGACACTAAAAAGGTGTTCGGCACGTGGCGGTCATCTTGTCGATAAAAAAGTACAACGCGAGAAATATATTGTCACAAGCTGCTTAGCTTTTATTTCCAGGATAGGCTCGTCTCGTGGGTTGTGTCGGAGAGGAGGAAAGGCAGAGAGAAAGAGAGAGAGAACACTGTTAAATTACTGTATCCCACACCAGGGACCAGAGGCCCGTCCGTTCCCCTAGGCCTTGGAAAGCAAAAAGAGGCCGGTATTTTTTTTTGTCATTCCACGTCATCACGTGACTTCCGGTTCCGGTCAACACCCGAAACTTCTGGTTGACATTCAATTCTCCAATCGGCCGGGTCACGCCCCGGTCAAACTTATGACAACCGTTTTGTGCTCATCACTTTTTTAAAAACCTTTACTCACTCTTATTTCTTCTTCCTCTCTTTTCTAATAGTAGTTCTCGCAAAACTCAGGATATTCCCCATCTTGCTACAATTAAAATGAATTATGAAAAAAAAAAATTAATTCATGTAATTGATTTCCCAACAGCAAAAGTCCACTGACAAAATCTTTCCACCTCCAAGAGTATTACAGCAATCACCAACCAAGAACCATGAACGTCTTGCTTGTGAAGAATCGGAATCAACCTTTATTGCATACAGTGTTAATAAAGCAAGCAGTCGCACTCCATCTGGTTACTTCAACAGCTTCCAACATCCTGGTCCTTCACGCCATGACAAAACCAGCCGCTACCCACAGAAAATCTTAACACCAAGCATGCATCCGGAACATAGCAGTCGGACATGCCAGGCAATTCTGATGCTTTGAATCGGGTGAATATCTATCTTTACATAAGAATATAAAATAATTTAATACAAAATTTAAATGGTTATTAAACTATATAAGTAAGGTCGGGGTGGCATAAAGTCGGTCTCAGCCAGACAGCGCGGGAATCTATCCGCTTTTCACAAGTGCTAGTCCAAGGAGAGATTTTGCATCTGAGGTGGAGTGTCACACCTACCATCAGCTCCTTACTTTACCACACAGATCCATGTGTTACTCATACGCTGAGTTGGCGAGGGCCGGTATCGAACCAGGAACCTTGGGTTTCCTAGTCGGACACTCTACTGTAAACTATATAAGCAAGACATAAATAAAGAACGTTTCATTCTAACTATATCTAAAGTAAGTAAAGTCGTCGGGCGGCCTAAAGTCAGTATCAGCCAATCACCGAGGGTGTCTATCCCCTTTTCACTTGCGCTAGACCAAATAGATTATTTTAGCGACTGAGGTGGAGTGCCACACCTACCGTCAGCTTCTTACTTTACCGCACAGATCCCTGTGCTACTGGCGAGGACCGGTATTGAACTAGGAACCTTGTGGTTTCTAGCCGAACGCTCTACCGACTGAGCTAACCCGGCCCATTAACTATAAAGAAATTATAGATATTAAATCACTATTAACTTTTATGACAAATTATTATATCAAATTAACATAACCATGATTGAAAAAAAATGAGTCTATATATTTACCAACCCCTCTGCACGAGCAGGATGTGACACAAGGTCAATTTCTTAAGTATACAACAGGTATAAATTCAGAGTTTTCCTTCTCCTAGACCAGTTGCCTAATGAAGTGGTGATCCACATTCCCCCAGCCCTCCAAAACTGGAACCTCACCATCAGAGTTTAACCAGGACATGTAGACCCTCAGTCACTGCCTTCTAGCACCCATATGATAAAAAAGGTTTGGGGCTTGGCTGTGTGTGGCGACCCGTGATGCTTAAGGGCGGAATCCTAGTGGATGAGCAGTCCATTACATGCAATACTCCACTTAGAACCTTCCTTAGGCTAGATGGGCGGTCGGAGAGACCCCCCTCTGATCAATCAGCTGGTCATGTCAAGCCCTATGATTGCTCCAACCCTATTGCTCTTATGGAGAGCCCCAATCCTTTTTATCGTATGGGTGCTAGAAGGCGGTGGCTGAGGGTCTTCATGAGCTGGGAATTATGTTACTCTATCTGATGGTGAGGTTCCAGTTCTGGGGGTTTGGGGAATGTGGAGCACCCCTTCATCACCATTGCTCCCAGGTCCACTCTGACCCGGAGTGGTAGTACCTGTTGGGGTCCCATTTTCTTTCACCGCCTGGTTCGTTCTGCCGTAGTTTGAACAACTGCCTGCTTTTATTACAGTTCACCTAGCCGTTATGTAAATTACACCTCATGCCATTTGAGGCTTTCATGCATGACACAGATGATTCTTTGCCGCTTATGTCGCAGGAATCTGCAATGCTCATTACAATCTGGAATTGGGCGATGGAGACAAATCTTATCAAACTTATGCTGCTGAGATATAAGAAATATATTATGGACTCTCTCGTCGACTGTTGACGCATGAGAGTTCATACATACAATGAACATCCACACAGTGATTTGTTTATAGTGGTGAAGGCTTGTGTTGGACCATCCACACTTTTTGGCACAGTCAATAGGAAAGAATTGGTGCATCAAGGGTTGCCACAAACCCAATCAACGACCAACCTCAGGAATTTTGAATTCAGAGTTATCCCTCTCCTTGACTGGTTACCTGCCCAAGGCTGAAGGGCCCAGTCTGTCCTACTATTTAATCCATAGCTGGAGGGAGAATATACGGATACATACCTTTCCCAAGGGTATTAGCACTATGTGAAATGCCAACAGCTTCGTCTAGGAATTGAACTTGAATCGACGAGTCCATTTTCCACGACTCTAACAACTAGCCCACGCGCCTCCATAAAGAAATAATATATATATATATATATATATATATATATAGTATTTGATAGAGAAAGTTTATTAATATCTAAATTACACCCTTGCATAAACAGTAGGTTAGAATTAAACACTGAATATATAATTAGTTAATATACACATTCCATAAAAAATAAATAAATAGATATATAAATAAATAAATAAAAGAAATGAAATTGAAATTGATTGAACAATGGATATCACAGCTCTTCCGTGTGGCCTTATATAACGTCCAAAACAAAAAACACACAAAACTGCATCCATTTCAAAAACAGTCTCTGAAGATGAAGTTTCTTCGAAATTTATTAGACACTGGACATTATTCTATTTTTTTTTATACACATTGTAATTGCCTTCTTATATATATATATATATATATATTTGGGAATAAAAAGGCCTTAAATACCATGGGTATCGTGGTTTATATATATATATATATATATATATATATATATAAGAGATATGGAAAGATATAAGCTTGAATAAATGCATTCCTTCCTTCAAAAGTCTGAGATGAAAACCGATTATCTTAGTCTGTTGAAATTATACCACATTGTTTATTTTATTTGTGACAGTGGGGTGGATGAGAAAGATGACCCCCCCCCCCCAGGAACACCCAAGATCTTGCTCTCCTTTGCCAGAAAGAAAGACATTAAACAAAAAAAAAAAAAAAAAAAAAAAAAAAATCCCAAAGAAAATCGGCAATTCAAAGCAAATAGAATTATCTTTAAGAATGTTCAATTCTATTTTGAGTATAAGCATCTTGAGTCTTGGACACAGCAGACATCATGTTGATTCCAATAATCCTTATATTGGCACCGACATTCGGATGTCTGTGACAAGATTCTGAGGAATGGATAAACAACAATTTACATCTTCGTTTCATGTTTGCGATAACGATTCTTTCTTATCTACCGGATTCGTCCAGTCGGCGGAAAGCGAAACCATCTCAACACCCACCCCCCTTTCAAGTGTTGTCCAAGCAATTGATCTCATTCGTTTTCTTGTTAACACAACTGTTTCAGCAGATACATTCTACAGCCTTCTTCAGATGTAAACTTTTACTTCTATTAGAGGTGTATGGTTTATTTTTATTTGGTTGGTGTCCTCTACAGATTTTTGGTAAATTCATCTCTCTGATAAGATAAAGCGAAAATTCTTCTAAGCTGTAGCCGTATCAGTGCTATTGTAGGGTTGTACCACTTCGGTTCTAATGGCACACTTAGAAAATCCTAGTGGATGAGCAGTCCATGGCATGCAACACTCCGCTTTGGCTAGACAAGTGGTTGAAGAGGCCCCCTCCAATCAATCGGCTGGTTATGTCAAGCGCTAGCACTTATATAATTGTCCCAACCCTATCACACTTATAGAAAATCCTTAACCCTTTTTATTTTAAACAAATATTATAAAAATTGAGCATAATATTTTTCAGCACACCTCACACACACATATATATTTATTAATTATCACACAAGGTCATTGTCCTCTCAGACAGATAACTTTTCAGCACCACATACATATATATGTATGTATGTCTGTGTTTTTGTATGGTTAGCAATTTTTCTTTTAAACAAATATTATAAAAATTGTGCATAATGTTTTTCAGCACACACACACACACACACACACACACACATATATATATATATATATATATATATATATATATAATGACTAAGTCATCGCCCTCTTAGACGGATAACTTGTCAGCACCCCCTCTCTCTCTCACACACACATATTATATATATATATATATATATATATATATATGTATGTGTGTGTGTGTGTGTGTATTTTTGTATGGTTAGCAATTTTTCTTTTAAACAAATATTATTAAAAATCTCTTTTCAATCACTTCATTGTTTATACACCTTCCTTACTTAAGAAAGAAAACAAGAAAAATTAAATTGAAACAAAATCAATGAACCATTTCTCATCCATTGCACTCAACAATATACATGTGCATGTGGATATGTTGTTGATATAGGTATAAATATACAAGTCTAGTCTTGCAGAAATACAGAATGATTCAGAAATCCAATAAGAAACTGCTGAAAGATTGGAATCTTTTCATTCTTAAAAAAAACAACAAAGTTATGATAAAGAATAGATTATCCATGTATAAATGTAGTAAAAATTCATAGGTGGGGTCTGTACTGACTGAGCTAAACTGGTCCCTCAAATCCAAAGGAATATATTATAATTTATCAGCACTCCTTATCTATCTATCTATATATATATACTTGTAAAAATATTTTGGGCCATCATGGAGCCCTTAAGCAAGAGTGCTTATCCAGTGGAATTAGATCCTTGGTAAGGAGTCCTGGGTATTGGTAAAGATCTGGTAATCCTGTAAGTCCGTCCTGAGTATTGGTAAAGATCTGGTAATCCTGTAAGTCTGTCCTGAGAATTGGTAAAGATTTGGTAATCCTGTAAGTGCGTCCTCAATGAGTGCAGTTAGAATTAAGTCCAATGCTGGGGGGGGGGGGGTTAAGTAGTGTTTCAGCCATGCTGTTTTGCTAGTGCTTGGTTGCAGGAATAACTCTTGGCTAGTCTATAAATCCAGGTGGGGAATTGAATCACACTATATACAAAATTATTCCAACAATACTAGCAGTGGCTACCCAGCAAAGCCCGGGTAGAAGAGATAAAAACATGGTTTAATAATCATTTGCAGATCTATTACTACTGAATTAGTAAAAATCAATAACCAAATTTGGTGTGTTTCTTAGAGGGATATCAATGCGTATGCAAGATTTCGAAACCAAGTGACCTCCCTTTTCGGAGTTATACATTGACATGTACATACCAAACTTCCTTTTATATATATATAGAAGAAACAGCTTCATTTTGAAGGATTAGACTAGCATGAGAAATGAAGGGTCTTGAACTGTGGGATGAATATATGGTGTATATATATATATATATATATATATATATATATATTTATTATAATATATTATTAATTTGAAGGCAATTACAATGCATATAAAAAATAAAAACAAAAACATCTTTTTGTTTTTATTTTATAAAATAAAAACAAAATCATCTATTTGTTTTTATTTTTATATGCATTGTAATTGCCTTCAAATTATTTATATATTATAACATACTTAACAATGCTTCAAGCAAATTACCAATTACTTTTATTTATATATATATATATATATATACTATGTCTCTATGTCATTGCCCTCTTAGACTGATCATTTTTCAGCACCCCCTCACACATGATCCACACACACACACACACACATACATACATATATATATATATATATATATATATATATATATATGTGTGTGTGTGTGTGTGTCTGTGTGGTTAGAAACTTTTCTTTTTAAGCAAATATTATAAAATTGTGCATAATTTTTTTCAGTTCAATCTCCTTCAATCATTTTTCCACTTTCCCTACTTACAAGAGAAATTAAATAACAATAAAAAAATTGATAAAACTATTCTAGTCCATTTTACTTAACAGTATATATGTATGTATGTGTTGTTGATATAGGTATAAATATACAAGTCTAGTCTTGCAGAAATACAGAATGATTCAGAAATCCAATAAGAAACTGCTGAAAGGTCGGAATCCTTTCATTCTTTTTAAAAAAAAACAAAGTCATGATAAAGAATAGATTATCCATGTATAAATGCAAAAGCAACAAAACTAAATAAAATATACGTATAAAAGTGGTAAAAAAGACTAAGTACTGACCTCAAAAGACCTTTTATTTCTTTAATGCTTCAGAAGACACCATCAATTTAGGCCAATCAGAGTTCAGCTCAGAAAAAATACATTTTTCAACCAATTAGCTTTGAGTATGCTTAGCTTCTTCTAGGATCCACTTTATCAGTAGAAAACAACAACAACAAAAAAGAAAGAAATCTGTTTGTTCTCTAGAATATTCCCCATGTATAAAACATTAGAGATGAAGCCGTTGTCAATACCAATCTTCTAATTTATCTTGCAACACAAATAGGACAACGTAAACAACAATAAATCAATATAATAAATATGTAGGGAATGTTTCACTACATAGAATCAATAATAAATGATGATCCCCAAAAGTGTTCTATTACTTCAAGTTGACCCCCAGGGCATGATCATTTTTGGCCAATCAGAATTTGGAGCTGATAAAATCAAAAAACAAAATTCTATTTCCTAACCAATCAGATTTCCTTCTGGGATTCACTCCAAGTACTCAGAAACAGTGGCCTTGTGCCAGACTAAGCTGAAATTCTGGGATTCACTACACAAATTATAAAATAATATTCAAAGTTACCATTGCTTTATCCACCAGATTAAAACGCTGATGTCTTCACAAGCATCTAAGTACTCAGAAACAGTGGCCTTGTGCCAGACTAAGCTGAAATTGCTGAATAGTCCTCTTCTTAAATCTGCTGTTATCATGTTTCTGTTATTCTATTCGTTTTTTATGATGTAGCAGTATAGGGTACCGTTGCCATGGGGTCTCCCCACAAAGCAAAATTGGGATTTCAAGTAACTATTCCTTTTTGGTTTGGTTTGTTTTACGGCATATCAACCTCAGTGGGTCATTTAATGCCAATAAAGTTTTGAAATAAATCAATTCTTAATGGATAATACAATTTTCTGATAAATACATTTTTCTATTTAACCTATAGATGGGACCCTAACAGGTACTACCACTCCAGGTCAGAGTGGACCAGGGAGCAATGGTGATGAAGGGGTGCTCCACATTCCCCAAACCTCCAAAACTGAAACCTCACCATCAGATAGATTTTAATGTCATTCCCAGGACATGTAGACCCTCAGCCACCGCGTTCTAGCACCCATATGATAAAAAGTGTTGGGGCTGGCTATAAGAGCAATAGGGTTGGGGCAATCATAGAGGTGCTAGGGCTTGACGTGACCAGCCGATTGATCGGAGTGGTCCTCTCCGACCGCCCGTCTAGCCTAAGAGTGTTGCAGGTCATGGACTGCTCATCCACTAAAACTCCGCCCTTAAGCATCACGGGTCGCCACCCATGGCCAACAGGTGGCTCCATTTGGGGGAATCTTACCCCTATGCAGAGGTGCAGTCGGTGTATTCTAACACCCCAGACGACAGGGCGGTATTTCTTTTAAAAAAATTACAGTTTCAATTATTCACACAACCTTTCCTCTGCAGGTAGGACCTTGTAACGTATAACCATAATGTTGGGTTGAGTGATTTTATGACTTAATGATTTTGAAAATAAATTAAATACTCACTGATAAATTTACGTAATCCTTGAGGGTATTGTGACATGAGCAGTGACGTAGTTTTAATTACAGACATACTAACACCGAATATCCATTATAATAAGATCTATAACTCCGATGAAAGGAATCGAACTCATTCACTCACGACTGAACACAAAACTAGATTCACAGATTGGCAGTAAATTTATGTGTTCAAAAGGTATAGAGACTGAAATGAACATTGAATGAAAAATTAATTTACTTTAAAGTAGTCACCACAATAATTCCAGCAAATTTTTCATTGGCCGAATGTATGGTTTTAAGTATTCCTATATAAGTAAGTAAAATCATCAGGGTGGCCTTAAGGCGGTATCAGCCAATCAGCAAGGGAGTCTATCCCCTTTTCACTAGTACTAGACCAAAGAGATTGTTTTTGAGTCTGAAGTGGAGCACCACACCTCCCATCAGCTTTTTACTTTACCACACAGATCCTGTGCTACTCATACGTTGAGTTGGCGAGGGCTGGTATTGAACTAGGAGCATGCTGATTCAGCGAATACGCGTGTATAGATTTGATTGAATGATTGGAATGTTGATGTGGTGAAGGGGAGAGTGAGAGGTGATAGTTAGAAGTTAGTAAAGAGTTTGAGTCTCGTCATCAAAAGGTTAAGACAGAAGCTTGAGCCTGGTCAGCGGCGGGTGAAGACAGGCTGAGGCCTGTTCT
>CM042162.1:12523480-12538480 GCA_023376005.1 Doryteuthis pealeii
TAAAATTATATATATATATATATATAATATATATATATATATATATATATACTTTCAAAGAAAGAAAAAACTTAAACTATCATTCCGTAATAAATTTATTTCGACCAAAAGCTCAAAAAGGCTTTTAAAAATTTTTACAAAATTTAAAAAATCATTAAGAGACTGCCTCTTCAGACAGATATCACAAAAAAAATATATATATATATATATATATATATATATATATATATTATATATAGGAATTTGGGCTGGTTTAGCTCAGTCAGTAGAGCATTTGGCTAGTAAACCACAAGGTTCCTAGTTCAATACCAGCCCTCGCCAACTCAATGTATGAGTAGCACAGGATCTGTGTGGTAAAGTAAAAAGCTGATGGGAAGGTGTGGCGCTCCACTTCAGACTCAAAAACAATCTTTGGTCTAGTACTAGTGAAAAGGGGATAGACTCCCTTGCTGATTGGCTGATACCGCCTTAAGGCCACCCTGATGATTTTACTTACTTATATAGGAATACTTAAAACTATACAACTGTGTGCAAACGAACATTTGGAAAATTCTTAAAAAGTCCAAGTTAAAAAAAAAAGGCAATGAAAATATAGTTAGGATAGTGTGACAGAGAACGAGAAAGGAAAAAGAGCAAGACATTGTCTTGCCTGCCGGGATCGAACCCGCGTCCTCCCGCATGCAAAAACAAGTGAGTCGAGTGCTGGGCAGTCAGCAGCAGCAGTCGACGACAAAGCGCTTTTCAGTAAAGAAATGGATTTTAGTCGAACAGAAACAAAATTAAATAGGAAATGTGATTTTGAACTGCTAAAGATTATTTCGACTATGATGACAGAATTTCCAGCTGCTAGACGAAGAATGTGTTCACCAACAGGCTTGTGAGAAGACGGAGAACTCACTTGTTTTTGGTTCCCCCTCGGCGAGAGCTTGTTGATTCGAAGGTCTATTTCGCCCCATATATCCCCCCCTTCTATAGATAGTTATGTAATGAAACTACCTCCTATTTCCCCACTAATAATCACTTCATATCTCTAAGCAAAAAACAAAACCCATATCTCTTAATAATGTGGGGTTTATCTTCACATTGGCCTGGAAGAGTTATCTTCCCGCTGGGTTGTCATTTGTTCCCACCAGGGGACCTCTGGTATTTAAGCGCCTGATTTAAACTTCTCTTCCTCTCTTTCCTTGCTTCTTCTCAGTGAACTCACATGGGCTAGATACTGTCTACCCCTTTCACGGTAGGGCTTCGCCCCACTCCCCCGTCACTGTAAGCGATTTATACAACATGGACTATCCTTAGTCTCGTGTCTGTAACTTTTATATTATATATATTTTAGACCAGCTCTGTACGGATACTGCATGCTGTGCAGAGGACCTCCTGGGGTCAATGAATGATAGGGACATTTGGCAAGAGATTGTTATGGCTGCTGGCATGTCATAATGATGATAATGATCTCTAACTAAGAACAAGTTCATATCTCTCACTAATCACCAATAATCATTTTCTATCTCACTCTTATATCTTATAACCACCTGATATCTCGTTCTGCTCCTTTCTCAGTTTTATACCAATAGGGCAGGATAGCTCAGTTGGTAGTTTCTAGTTTGATACTGGCCCTCGCCAACTCAGCGTAAGAGTAGCACAGGGACTTGTGCAGTAAAGGAGCTGATGGTAGGTGTAGCGCTCCACCTCTGAAGAAAAAAACAATCTCCTTGGTCTAGCGCTAGTGAAAAGGGGATAGATTCCGTTGCTGATTGGCTGATACCGACTTTAGGCCACCCCAAAGACTTTACTTACTCAAATTTGTTGCAATTTCTTCCTATCTGTGTGAGATGATTCATACATATTTCTATAAACTTTTATTCTTCATTATGCTTTCTTTTGTTTCATTTTACATTCATCCTTACTCACCCCCCACACTCCATTTTTACAGTCATCCCCTGGCCCACTGTTACAGTCACCAACCCCCATCTACCCCACCCACCATTTTGCTCCTCTCCCAACATTACATACATATTAATGTCCAAATCTCAATCGAATGTTTTTATTTCTATTTTTTTTTTATTCGGGCCGGTTTATCTCAATTGGTAGAGTGTCAGACTAGGAACCAGAAGGTTTCAGGTTTGATAGTGGCCAGCACCAACTCAGCGTATGAGTAGCACAGGGATTTGTGCGGTAAAGTAAGGAGCTGATAGTAGGTGTGGAATTCTGCCTCAGAGGCCAAAAACAATTTCCTTGGTCTAGTGCTAGTGAAAAGGGATAGACTCCCTTGCTGATTGGCTAATATCGTCTTTAGGCCACCCCGACAACTTTTTTGTTCATCTTCTTGTATAAATTGGATTTATTTTTTTCCTTTCTCGTACTATTTTATGTTATCACACTTGGTTTTGGTTTAAGATTTCTGACTGATCAGCCAAACTGCTTGTTGAATTGACTGTGAATTTTATAAGTCATATTCATTTATAATTCACTGGCAGCGACTACCTGGCGTTGCCTGGGTAGAGTTTTTTTTTAAAGTTAGTCCCACAGATCCATTATTACTGGATCGTGAGTTAAACCTCGTGGGATGCCCCATTTAAATCCCTATGAAAAAAAGATCTTACATTCATCCAGGTACTCTGAAAAGAAATTTTAATGTCTACTATTTAAAATATCAAACACAAAAAAATTCCATGCTGTTATCAGTTTAATTTTATTCTTTAATTATCTTCACTAATATAAATCAAATCTTTATTATTTTTGCTATATTTTGGTACTATATTTAAGTCCTTGTGGAACGGACTGTTTTCACCCAGGGATTTTTGGAAAACTTAAGTTTTTATGGGCCATTATTTGGCCTACAAGCAAGAGTGCTTGTCCAGTGGAATTGGATCCTTGGTAAAAAGTCCTCTGATAATGAATCATTTGGTTCTTCTGGTAAAGAGTCCTCAGTTCCTTCGTCAATGGTCATAAGTTCCTCCTCAATGAGTGCAAGTGAAGTGTGGCAAGTATCAGTGTTTAAGTAATGTATCAGCCACGTAGTATGGCTTGTTGATTGGCTGGAGGAGTAAACCATGTGACCTAGGTTAGTCTATAAATCCAGGTGGGGAATTAGAGCACACCTTATATCTAATAATATTCCAACAGAAATCTTTAAAAAAAACCTGGGGTACTGTAAAAGTGCCATATAAGAACAGTTTGCATGCATGCAACTGTGTTTGCTGAGGGTCACCCGCGGCCTGCATTTTGACATGCCTCAGCTAGAAGATTTTCTTCAACCCATTTTATATATTTGTCATGAAATACATTTTCCCTTCAGTTTCTTTAAGGATAAACATTAAACAAATATCCTGATAAAAGATTAAATAAATTTTTTGAATTATGAATTAAATAAAATTTAAACAAAACCTCCAATGCATTGAAATGGTATTTATTCTTATTTAACTTGAAATTTCAGTCAATTTTCTTTTTTTTTTTTTTTTTGGTTTTCGTTTTATGAATCTTTCATAATTTACATAAAACAGCCTCCAGATATTATTTCATCTTTATTTATACATTTTTTTTTGTCCCCCAACCCAAACCAGAAAACTTTGGTGGCGCCATCTTCTGACACTGTCCCAAAGTCCCATCAGCACTGATTTCGTTTGCATGCAGCTGTTATCCACAATAGCTAATGTCCGCAGGCAATGGACATTGCCTGAGTACGGTCTTAAGCAAAGTGAAAGGGGGGAAAAAAAGAAAAAAGATTCAGATAAATTTTGCTTTTTGGTAACCTTCACTCTGGTAGAAATACAACAAATTAACACTGCACTCAAAAAGTTTTTTAAAAAAGATAATATCTTTAAATATCAGCATAAGAATAACTGGACCATATCACCTTAAGGCACCCCTTTTGTGATTTAGACTTGTGGGGACACTTTTCTCATTTACACCATAAAAATCCAGTTGTTGGTTAGGGTTAGTCTTATAATTTAAAAAAAAAAGAAAAACTCTAAAAATCGTCTGTTAACAATTAACCTGATTTTGACGGTGTAAATGGAAAAAATGTCCCCACGAATCGAGATCGCAAAAGGGGTGCCTTACGGTCATATGGTCCAAATAACTTGATGAGGTTGAGGGCTTGCTTTATGGAGACAATAAAATTTACATTAAAATCAATTGGGTTAAGACAGTTCTAACTGACAGTTTGTTACAATGTGTTTTGCCATCCTGTAGGCCTTAAGCCAGTGCGCTTGTCCATTGGAATTGGATCCTTAGTAAAGAGTCCTCCAATAATGAATCCTTTGGTTCTTCTGGTAAAGTGTCCTCAGTTCCTTCGTCAATGGTTTTAAGTTCCTCCTCAGTGATTGCAAGTGAACTGTGGCAAGTATCAGTGTTTAAGTAGTGTATCAGCCACGCAGTATGGCTTGTTGATTGGCCCGGAGAGTAAACCACGTGACTTTGGTTAGTCTATAAATCCAAGTGGGGAATTAGAGCACACCTTATATTGCAAAATATTCCAACACAGTTATCTCTAGGCTGCAGGTTCAATCCTGGTCAAGGGCGACAGTAACATAGAATAATAATTTACACAGCTTAACACTTGTACCGAGCTATGGTTAGCGGAATGAGAACAGGTACCCTCGTGGATTGAATAAAGTGTTGGGTTCAAAGTTCCATGATGGCACCCGATTATGACAAGAAGGTTCCCAAGTTCGAGAAGGCTCCTGAGTTCAACAAGAAATACCTGAAGAAGGTCAGAGGGCACATCGGCCGAAACATTGTACAGATATCAATAAAGATGAGGACAATAATCCAAATAATACAAGATATATAATTAACACTCTGCCTACATTTACTCAAATGTCAGTTTCTCCTCTCTGACACGGCTACATTTCATTTATTGCATCAGTTTTGAAAAATAAGAAAAAATGGTAATTCCATTCCTTGAGTCCTTATTAGCTGCTTGGTTTCTATGATGTTATGAGGATTTATAAATACCCTGTCATTTAGCTGCTTCTAGTGAATTATAAATGAATATGACTTATATAATTCACAGTCAGTTCAACAAGCAGTTTGGCTGATCGGTCAGAAATCTTAAACCAAAACCAAGTGTGATAACATAAAATAGTTCCACAAGGGCTTAAATATAGTACCATGAATTATAAATGAATATGACTTATATAATTCACAGTCAGTTCAACAAGCAGTTTGGCTGATCGGTCAGAAATCTTAAACCAAAACCAAGTGTGATAACATAAAATAGTTCCACAAGGGCTTAAATATAGTACCATGAATTATAAATGAATATGACTTATATAATTCACAGTCAGTTTAACAAGCAGTTTGGCTGATCGGTCAGAAATCTTAAACCAAAACCAAGTGTGATAACATAAAATAGTTCCACAAGGGCTTAAATATAGTACCATGAATTATAAATGAATATGACTTATATAATTCACAGTCAGTTTAACAAGCAGTTTGGCTGATCGGTCAGAAATCTTAAACCAAAACCAAGTGTGATAACATAAAATAGTTCCACAAGGGCTTAAATATAGTACCATGAATTATAAATGAATATGACTTATATAATTCACAGTCAGTTCAACAAGCAGTTTGGCTGATCGGTCAGAAATCTTAAACCAAAACCAAGTGTGATAACATAAAATAGTTCCACAAGGGCTTAAATATAGTACCATGAATTATAAATGAATATGACTTATATAATTCACAGTCAGTTCAACAAGCAGTTTGGCTGATCGGTCAGAAATCTTAAACCAAAACCAAGTGTGATAACATAAAATAGTTCCACAAGGGCTTAAATATAGTACCATGAATTATAAATGAATATGACTTATATAATTCACGGTCAGTTCAACAAGCAGTTTGGCTGATTGGTCAGAAATCTTAAACCAAAACCAAGTGTGATAACATAAAATAGTACGAGAAAGGAGAAAAATAAATCCAATTTATACGAAAGAATGTGAATAAAAAAAAAATTAAAATAGAAATAAAAACATTCGATTGAGATTTGGACATTAATATGTATGTAATGTTGGGAGAGGAGCAAAATAGTGGGTGGTTGGGTGGAGAGTGACTGTAAAAATGGGGTGGGGAGTGAGCAGGGATGAATGTAAAATGAAACAAAAGAAAGGAGAATGAAAATGAAGAGAAAGAGATAAAAGTTTATAGAAATATGTATGAATTGTCTTAGGAGGAAATTGCAACAAATATAAACATTGGTATAAAACTGAGATAGGAGTAGAGTGAGATATCAGGTGGTTATTAGTGAGAGATATCAGGTGGTTATTGGTGAGAGATATCAGGCAGTTATAAGAGTGAGATAAAAAGCGATTATTGATGATCAGTGAGAACTTTGAGACAGTTATTGCTGGTTGATATGAAGTGGTTATTAGTGAGAGATATGACGTGGTTATTAGTGACATATGGAGAAGCTATTAGATATAAAACTGAGATAAGAGCAGAATAAGATTTAAAGTAGTAATTAGTAAGAGATATAAGGGGGTTATTAGATATAAAGTGGTTATTGGTGGGAGATACAAGGCGGTTATTGGTGACTGATATGGGGCGGTTATTGGTGACTGATATGGGGCGGTTACTGGTGAGAGATATGGGGTGGTTATTGGTGAGAGATATTGGATGGTTATTTAGGTGAGAAATATAGGGTGGTTATTCATGAGATTATTGGTGAATGATATAAAGTGGTTATTGCTGGGAGATATTTGGTGTTCATTCCTTGATGATATGAATTGCTTATTATTTTTCATTTTCTTGTCTCTTACTCTTTTTTTTTCTCATTTTTCTCTCTCTTACTCTTTTTCTCTATTATGGTCAAGTCACACTGAAAGCACAGATTCCAGCTAGATCATTGAAGTTAAGCAGCGATGTTCAATACTTAATTGGGTGATCACTTAAGCAACAGCAAGTACTGCATTGAACTTGAGTCCTTTGTTTATCAAAATGAGTTGATTCAGCATTAAATGACCTAAAAGAGGGTTAATACGACCCCCCTCCCCCCAAAAAAAAACAACCAACCAATCAAAATCCTCTGGAATTTATGAGTTCAATCCTTGGTTCTGGTAGCTCAGTGAGTAAACACAACAATACAATATTATGAGTCCTTTGCTCATCAAAATGACTTGATTCAGCATTAAATGACCCGAAAGAGGGTTGATATGCTGTAAAATAAAATAAACATTCTTTCTCTCTCTCTTTCTTTTTCTCTCTCCCTCTCCCTCTATTCTCTTTCCCCTTACTCTTTTTCTCTCTCCTTTTTATTTCCTCACCTCTTATTCTTTTCTCTCTGCCTCTTATTTTTTTTTCTCTATTATGGTCAAGTCACACTGAAAGCACCGGTTCCAGCTAGATCATCAAAGTTAAGCAGTCATGAACCTGTTCAATACTTAGATGGGTGACCACTTAAGTAAAAGCTGGTATTGTAAGGATCCCGAGTCCTTTGTTTATCAAAATGACTTGATTCAGCATTAAATGACCCAAAAAGGGTTGATATGCCATATGTAGAATAATCATACTAGTTCCAATTACCGTCGAATTGGTAAGACAAGGGAGCAAGCAGTCGTAACTCAATACAAATCTGGTTTGTTGCAAAGACTACTGCAAAATGGCAGGTTATTTATGAAGCCTCAGAACATCATACAAACCAAGCAGCCAATTAGGACTCAAGGAATGGAATCAGCCAAATGCATGAGTGGACTATTCTGAATTCCCATAAGTACCAGTTGTCTTGACACTGGTTCACTTGTGCTTGGCTAGTTTGTTGTTGTTCAAACCAATAGTAGACTGACTGGCTGGTTCAGTTGTGCTTGGCCAGTTGCTGTTGTTCAAACCAATAGTAGACTGACTGGCTGGTTCAGTTGTGCTTGGCCAGTTGCTGTTGTTCAAACCAATAGTAGACTGACTAGCTGGTTCAGTTGTGCTTGGCCAGTTGCTGTTGTTCAAACCAATAGTAGACTGACTGGCTGGTTCAGTTGTGTTTGGCCAGTTGCTGTTGTTCAAACCAATAGTAGACTGACTGGCTGGTTCAGTTGTGTTTGGCCAGTTGCTGTTGTTCAAACCAATAGTAGACTGACTGGCTGGTTCAGTGTGTTTGGCCAGTTGCTGTTGTTCAAACCAATAGTAGACTGACTGGCTGGTTCAGTTGTGCTTGGCTAGTTGCTGTTGTTCAAACCAATAGTAGACTGACTGGCTGGTTCAGTTGTGCTTGGCTAGTTGCTGTTGTTCAAACCAATAGTAGACTGACTGGCTGGTTCAGTTGTGCTTGGCCAGTTGCTGTTGTTCAAACCAATAGTAGACTGACTGACTTCAATACCATAAAACAAACCAACTAAAATCATCTGGCTCCATGGAATTCACGAGTTCAATCCTTGTTTCAGGTAGCTCAGCAGGTAAACATAACAATACAATATTATATGAGAAAAAAACTGACAGTTCAACATTGCAAAACCCCTCGGGAAGGAGAGCGGAAACATGACAGGTTATAGATAGAAATTGAATAAAAGGTTTTTCTTGATGTTCTCAGGAGGTAAGTGAATATGAGCGGCATCTCAAGAGAACATGTTGTGATGGAAACAAGAGAGAGATGAGGAAATTGGTCTAAATAGATCGTTTTTATAAAAGATGTGAATGAGTTTAGACAAGAAAGATGATTGAAATTGATGGGAACAAATGAAGACAAATTGACAGGGTGAGATACATTGAAAGTTGAAAAGATTAAAATGGACTGAGATTGATTGAGAGAGAGTTAAGGAGAGGGGAGAACAATAGAGAGAGAGATAAGGAGAGGGGAGATTGATTGAGAGAGAGAATTACGGAGAGGGGAGAACAATAGAGAGAGAGATAAGGAGAGGGGAGATTGATTGAGAGAGAGAGATAAGGAGAGGGGAGAGAGATAGATGTCAGACAAAGGAGGCAGTAGATATGAATTTGGGCTAATTTGGAGAGATAGGGAGGAGTTAGATAGGGGGTGAGGGAGTCAATGATTAAAATGAACTGAGATTGATTGAGAGAGAGAGAGTTAAGGAGAGGGGAGAACAATAGAGAGAGAGATAAGGAATGGGAGATTGATTGAGAGATAGATAGATAAGGAGAGGGTAGAGCGAAGAGAGAGAGAGAAAGGAGGCAGTAGATATGAATAGAGTGAGTTTTATTTGGGCTGATAGGGAGGAGATAGATGGGGGTGGAGAAGGAATTGAAGATTAAAACGGACTGAGAGAGATCAGTTGGACAAAGGAGACAGTAGATATGAATACAGTGAATTTCATTTGGGCTAATTTGGAGAGATAGGGAGGAGATAGAAAGGAGGAGTTGAAGATTAAAACAGACTGCGATGTGTGTGAGAGAGAGAGAGATAGGGAGAGACATTAGACAAAAGAGGCAGGTTATGAATACAGTGAGATTCATAGTCTAATTGGGAGAGATAGTAAGGAGAGAGTGAAAAATGAAGAGAGAAAGAGATAAGGAGAGGGAAAGAAAGAGAGAGAGAAAGGGGGCAGTAGATACAAATAGTGAGTTTCATTTGGGCTAATAATGAGAGATAGGGAGGAGATAGTGGGGGGAGGAGTTGAAGATTAAACGGAGAGAGAGAGAGAGAGAGAGAGAGATATGTCAGTTGGACAAAGGTGGCAGTAGATTTGAATATTTGGGCTAATTGGAGGAGATAGGGTTTGGAGAAGGAGTCAAAGATTAAAACAGACAGAGAGAGTGAGAGATAGGGAGATATGTTTGATAAAATAGGCAGGTTATGAATACAGTAAGTTTCATAGAGACTAATTGGTAGAGAGGGGGGGGAAGAAGAAAGAAAGAGATAAGAAGAGTGAAAGAGAGAGAGGAAGGAAGCGACATAGGAAGGAGAGAGACAGAGAGAAGTTAGCCTGACAAAGGAGGCAGATATGAATACAGCAAGTTTTACAGAGCCTAATTGGGGGAGATAGAAAGGAGAGAGAGAGATAGGGAGTTTGGTTTGTTTTACGGCATATCAACCTCAGTGGGTCATTTAATGCCAACAAAGTTTTGAAATTAATTCATTTTTAATGGATAACCCAGGTAAGCCATTTAAAATAAGTTATGAAGAATATGTTGGAATAAATGTTTTACACGCACACATATATATATATATATATATATATGTATATGTAAGACCAAACCCAGGTAAGCCATTTAATACAATGTATCATGCAAGTAAAAAGACATAGCCAATGTTGGTATTTGCATATTTGGAATTTTGCCCTTTCTTGATTTAAATGCTGAACTGGATTGTGTAATCTTTATCAACTCGGGACTTGACATAAATCATTTTGGGTTAACAGGAACTAAAATAATTTTCACAAGTTTATTCTCTATATTACTGTTTAATATGTCACATTTTCAAATACCTGCATTATAACACAAACTCATAGAGATTACTAAATAGTGTTTGCTGAATAGGGAACTAAACTTGAAATGCCCATTGATAAGACAAAACTGTGTTTAACAATTAATCACTTGGTGCTATTGATCTCCAATATTATTGTTATATTCTCCAATATATTAAAATCAATCTTCTGAATGAGTCTACATAGAAACTAATCAAAATATAAAAGTAATTGGTAATTTGCTTGAAGCATTGTTAAGTATGTTATAAAATAATAAAATTCGAAGGCAATACAATGCGTAAAAAATAAAGACAAAAAGATGTTTTATATGTCTAATCGATTTCAAAGCAAAGCTTTATCATCAGAGTGTATTTTCAGAAATGACGTGCTTATGTTTTTTTTATTTGTGTGGTTATAATTATAATTATAATTATATAAATATAAATTATATTATATAAGAAGAGAAATTATAACCACACAAATAAAAAAAAAACATAAGCACGTCATTTCTGAAAATACACTCTGATGATAAAGCTTTGCTTTGAAATCGATTAGACATATAAAACATCTTTTTGTCTTTATTTTTTACGCATTGTATTGCCTTCGAATTTTATTATTTTAATCAAAATATAATTAAAATAAGTGTGGTCATCTATACATATATAAAGGGCTGTTTGTGTGTATGTATGTCGGGAGGAAACTATGAAAATAAACCAATTAATGACAAAGTAAATATATTTACACATTCACTATCACCAGATATTGCTTTTTGGGCAAAAATAATGAAAATTTGATTTATATTCGTGAAGATGATTAAAAAATAAAATTTAAATGATAACAGCATGGACATTTTTTTGTATTTAGCATTTGAAATAGGAGACATTAATTTTTTTTTCAGGATGTCTGGATCAACGCAAGGTCTTTTTTTACGTAGGAGTTTTAATGGGGCATCTTGTGAGGATTCAACTTGTGATTCAATAATGGATCTACAAGGTGATGCCGGGTAGCCGCTTCTAGTTTTATATATAATATTTTGACTGTAGATTGATATATGAGGTCAGACTTGTAATTAAACAATAAATTATAGAATTTGGGTTGTTTCTTTGTTTTTTTACGGCATATCAACCTCAGTGGGTCATTTAATGCTGACAAAGTTGTGAAATAAATTCATTCTTAATGCATAATACAATTTTGTTTATCAATTATTATATTTATTTTCTATTTAACCCATAGATGGGACCCTAACACTCCGAGAGAGTGGACCAGGGAGTTTATAAACTCATGTTTTTCTATTTAACCCATAGATGGGACCCTAACAGGTACTACCACTCCGGGCCAGAGTGGACCAGGGAGCAATGGTGATGAAAGGGTCCTCCACATTCCCCAAACCTCCAGAACTGGAACCTCACCATGAAATAGAATTTAACATCATTCCCAGGACATGTAGACCCTCAGTCACCGTCCTCTAGCATCCATATGATAAAAAAGGGGTTGGGGCTTGCCATAAGGGCAATAGGGTTGGGAAAATCATGTAGGTGCTAGAGCTTGACATGACCAGCTGATTGATCGGGGGGGGGGGCCCTCTCTGACCACTCGTCTAGCCCAAGATAGGGCCAAAGTGGAGTATTGCAAGTCCTGAACTGCTCATCCACCTGGGCTCTATCCTTAAGCATCACGGGTCGCTACCACAGCCAACAGGTGGAGTCTTACCCCTCTGCAAAGGTGCAGTCGGTGCATTCTAATGCCCCAGCCGACAGGGCGGATAGAATTTGGTTCTTAAGTTTTAAGAAACCATTATGCAAGAAAAATAGAAGCACCATGGGTTATTTAACACTGGTTTTGACATAAATTATTACTTGGTCTTATTAATCTCTAATATTATTGTTTTATTCTTCAACGGATTAAAATCAATTCTATGAATATTTTTTATATAGTAACCAATTAAAATATAAGTAAAATAAGTGTAATCTTTTTATATGCGTTCTTATTATGGGAAAATCTGAGTTTTGCCTCAAAACAGCCCAATGTGTTTAAAATCCTGCAATATGTCTTATATATCACTAAGAAATAAAGGTTTACATCAGTGGTTCTCAACCGGGGTCCATATGGACCCCCGGGGACGATATAACATTTTTTGGGACCCAGGCAAGTAAATTGTATTTAACTATAAAAATACAATGGGATTTTTAAACAACGAATTACTATGGGGGGCCCACCAGAGTAAAATAGGATTCAAAGGGGGTCAAATAGGTAAAAAAAGGTTGAGAACCATTGGTTTACATAATATATCATGTGGTTCATTCGCATGCTGGTTTGAACAAAACTGGGTTTAATAAATAATTACTTGGTGTTATTGATCTCTAATACTATTCTTTTATTCTTCAACTTATTAAAATCAACCCTATGAATGATTTTTATATAGAAACCAATTAAAATATAATCAAAACAAGCATAATTTTGCTGAAGGAAAAGATCTTCCGAAAATCAATCTTTCCTTCTAAATGCATCCGACTGTCCCTCTTGGTATCACTTGTTCGGATTAAAACGCGATCCATCGGAGTCAATCAATTAAGATGGATCAATTAGACGGCTAACGAAGTGAGAAATTATTTTAAACCTGTTGGATCAACGGTAATTTCATAACAGAAATCTCGGATCTTGAGAGAGAGATTGGAAATGTGTTACATGTGCTGAATAGATTAAGAAAAAAAGAAAATGTGTAAAAAAAAAAAAAAAAAAAATTATTCAAGAAAGAATTTATCACATCAGATGAATTATTGCTGCTCATCCAGGGTGGGGGGTCAATGGTAAAAGTTAACTGTTACATGGGCAGCGTGAATTTTAGTAAAATATGCATAACAATTTCTTGGAATTTATGGGAAAATGTACATATGTATGTATTTATGTATATGTATATATATATATATTATAAATATATATATATATATATATATATATATATATATATAATATATTATAAATAAATAAATTTCCTATAGAAATTTCTCTGAATGCTTGAGATGAGGCTTGATAATTAGTATTAGTAGTAAAAAATATATGCACCCTCCGGGTGCAAGTATCTAAGTTTTAATATAATAAAATATAATATTAAATTAGAAAGGCTAATGAAATTGAATATGAATTCAGATAAAAATATTTGGAACAGAGGGGGTATAATCGGAAAATAGAACAACTTTGAAACTAACTCTTCCATCATTTTCCATTACTCCTGTCTTTCAGTGGTAAATTTTCCTAATTTAACTATTTAGTTAAAATAGGAAGTAAAGAATAATATTACAGTTATTTGTTCTTGTTAATGGATTTGTTTTAAGATTTATCCCCGAGATTTTTGCTCATATTCAATAAGATAAAACCAAACAATTAGAAATCAATAATACTAAGCATATATTTATTAAAATCAAATATTTAAGATCAATATGTAAATTAGCCTTTCCATTCAGACTGTAAACTGCTATTTTCTTGTATATATAAATACAATTGCATGTTATTAGTATGCAGATATGGTCAACAGTCTTAATGATGTAAAACAATTTTATTAATAATTGAAGTTTAAATTAAAAATAAAATCATGGAGAATGTGATGTAAATAACTAAAGGGAATTGTGACTTGTATAGTAATATAGTTTCGGTTACAGACAGACAAACCCACAATCTCCATTATAATAAGATATGGATTATTCAGACTATTGTCCTCATCTTCATTGTACAATGTTTCAGCCGATATGCTCTCCAGCCTTCTTCAGGTATTTCTTTTCATACTCGGGAACTTTCTATTTGAATAGAAAGTTCCTGGGTCCGACAAGAAATACCCAAAGAAGGCCAGAGGGACATCGGCCAAAATATTGTACAGATAACAATGAATATGAGGACAATAGTCTGAATAATCCAAATAATACTAATTATGCATAACAAGTTTATAATATAATGTAGCTGCATATTGTAGCAGAAGAGTCTTCCACAGACTGTTGGTTGGTTGGATTTTACGGCATGTCAACCCTTGTTAGGTTATTTTATGCTGAAGACATTTAGTTCTAGTCATTCTTGATGAGTACTCGATTTGTTTTTATACACAAAAATGTGTATTAAAAAAATAAGGCCCAAAGTGGAGTGTTGCATGTCACGGACTGCTCAGCCACTAAGGTTCCATCCTTAAGCATCATGTGTTTCCACCCATGGCCAACAGGTGGCCCCAAAAATAAAATGACAAAAATAAGCAATCTGCGCATAGAATCAATGCAGGTAGACAGCAAAAATAGAATTATCAAAAATTATCATTTTCATCCAATCAGAACCGTTCGCGCTTGAAAAAGAAGTTTTTCAAAAAGACCAATTTCGAACCTAAGGAATCCTATAAAAACGAAGGTTTTCAAAGAAAAGTTCAGAAGACCAACTAATGCCTGGTTATTCCACGTCACTCAACTCAGAAATATATGCCTACTGCTGAAGGTATTACAAGCTTTATCTTTCTCCCTCTACAAATTATTTCACTGCTGATATATAGAACATTACCTTTACTTTCTCTATTGGAGGGAACTTAACACTTTCTACCTCTAATTACATGAACATATAAAAAAGTATATTCTGCAGGACTTTCATCAGTATTTTTGACTACTGTAATCTATTTGTTTTA